>VZTY01019113.1:0-51112 GCA_013400935.1 Turnix velox
AAAAGTAGCCAGAATTCTTTTTAACGTTCTTCTGAAAGTGCAGACATTTATCCTATAATATTAGAAATCTCTGCCTTATGAGTGCCATACACATACACTTCTGGTTTTTTACTTTGTTCTAGGAAAATTAATTATTTATAAAAAATTAGTGTGACTATTTACATTCCTCAGTTTCCAAGATTTTAGGCTGTAGAGTCACCATTATAGTCCAGTTCACTCTTCAGCCCTGACTCCAAGCCTGACTAGTCTCACAGATTTGCAGCCTGACACCATGGCTCTTGGCATACCTTGCAACCTGGCTTTACATTCGTTTCCTGCGTTAGGGAAAGGGAAATGAGATTTGCATCCCTGAATCTCACCCCCCAAGAAACAAATACATTAGCAGAGTTTGTGCTGGCTTGGGGGAAATGTTCTCAAGTCACATAGTTTCAACATAGAAAAGAGAACACAATAAGCCTCAAGGAGTGTTCCAGTCAATTTTGGAAAAATCCAGACATTCCATTATCTCTAACAGGAATCAGAGTACTGGCTAAACTATGTGCCTGTTATTGATACAACCAATGAAGTCTTTACAAGACTTAATTTAATTTGAGCCTTTATTAGTATTATGTATAAGAAGTTTTTTACTCTTTAATTATAAGCTAGCCTGAGTTTTATTTTGAAAAGCCTTAAAATACCTTTTTTATATATAAATGAAATATTTCCATCTGTAGTGTTTTTTCTTCATTGTTTTTAAAATAAAGAAAGGAGGCATAAAATAATGTTGCAGTCAAGATGATCTAACTAAGAATTCATCTAATCACTTGAGCTACAAACTGATGAACATTCTCATTCATTATTATGTTGCTTTTGAGTCTGCAGATAATCTCTGCTGTGATGTAGACAGATAACTGCATCTTTTAATAACCTGATTTTCTTGCACTGAATTTTGTCTTGCTACCTTTGCCTGTACTGTCAGCACAAGTAAAACCTGTTTTCTCATTCCATATAATGCACATATCCATTTGACCACTTCCATTAAGAAATCCAGCCTCTGCATAAAGAGATCAGGATACATTTCTGAAAGGAGAATACAGCCCAGTATTTCAGTATTAATGTTACAAATACTACAGGTAGAAGAACATCTGTACGGCTAGTGACGCCCAGTCTTACATCTTTCTCTTTTCTTTCTACAGTTCTAGACTGTGAAATATTTTATCTACAGAGTCAATCCCAGTCAATCATTAATCATCATGAATATACTTCCTATTCATGCATGTGCTAATCTGCAAGGAATAAAATAGAAATAGAAACCCATGATTTAGTGTTGCATTCATTCATTAATTTCTTGTTTTGCTAGACTTTAGCTTGGTGAGAGCTCTGATTATTTACACCTACATTCATTTCTAGTTTGTACTGTTCAACATAAGAAATGGGTAACCAAGTTATAAAAAAACCACATCCAAATTCCAAAGTTTTTTGCTTTCACATATTCCTTTCTCAGAATGAGTTTTGCCTCTGTGGCAGCCTCAGTTCTAATGCTTTGAACTTAGCACTGGAATAATTTTAATAATACAAGCCTATATTAAAAATCACTTATGGTGGCTGGATTTTTTAAATAATGTATATTTCTGTCGCAGAAAATATAATTCTGCAATAGATGTAACTGAAATAATGTATTTAAACACAAATGTAATATAAATATACAGAACAGCAGTACACACTCCTATACATATTCCTACAACAAAGGGCTAATACTTGAAAATTATGCAAACCAGAAACCACTATTTGCTGCTGCTCTTATTTATTGTCTTTACAGAATGAAAACATAATTATTTGAATCTATTTCATTTCAAATTTTGCTTTTCAATAGTAGTGAAAAAAGACAAAAAACTAAGTGTGTAATAAGCATAGAGGCACTAAAAAGGAAGGTTGAACAGCATAACAGGTTTTCATGAGGTCTTTTCACTGCATTATTATAGTAGAATTGAGAAACCCAAAATGTCATGGAATTTAAGGTCATGGAAATTTGCATCTTAGAACAAGCATACCATGACTTATGTCTCCCTTGTTTCTCATCCTTTTTCAGACTCTAAGGTTTATGAAGACCTGTAGTCTTATACACCTTCTACTGTCCACTTCAACTTTCTGAAACTATTAGCAGTATTAAAAAGGTCACAGATCTCAAAATCCCACAATGTATGGATACAGTTGTGGGGATTTGATAGAACAATGCAGAAATAATTTTTAAAAGTCACCAATCAAAACCCAAGTCTTATGTGCATCTTTCTTCAAGTAGGTATTGATAGGACAAATCAGGAAGTTATAAACTCTTTAAAGTGTCATACTGTCCTCAGTGCCAGTTGGAGAACTTTTATGACACGAACATCTGAAAACATAAAACTGACAGACAGAACCCTGTTCCCATATGTTTCATTGTAAGTGGTAGTATAATGTAACTATCTCTTCTTACTTGAATTATTAGGCTAGTGCTCTAAATCTTAAGAGCATTATGGGACTAAATCATTCATGAGTTTGGAGTGAGTCTAAGCTGATTAAAATTCCAGAGTCTTCTAGCACACAGTGAACATTTCAGTTCTTCAAACCTACATGATTAGGAACCTTTTACTTTTCTGAAGGTTACGGTTCCCTCGTCAAAATATGAATGAATTAGAATCATAGATGTATTCTATGGGCCTATTCAGCTTTTCTTGTTCAGGAAAGTAAATTCATATGAAGATATAGATACATGCCAAAATTAAAGAAGACAGTGGAGGAAAATGAAATGTCAGTTGTTGCTATATATTATTCAGTAGCGGCCAGGAGTTGCTGCCATTAATTTTACAAGTGATTTTTCTTAGCAGCTCTTTGACGTAATGGGGAAAACTGTTTTATTTCTTAGTGAGATAAGCTCCTGCAAGCAACAGGAAAATATTTGTTTACCTTGCTCTCTTGAAGCAGAATGAACTCCTCTTGCTGGCTTAATTCTCTTGAATTACTCATTAGCCTGCAGATAGAAACATGTTTGATGAGAAAGACATTTTAAGACATGGTAAACACTTAATACTGTATGTTTTATTGCTAACTTAGTAATATTTCTTCTCCATATTTTTTGTTTTCCTTTAACTATTGCTTCATAATATAACATCTAGGTAACATGATATGAACTTACAGAAAACAAATAGAATATTCCATTTTTTAATCTCATTTTATAAAAGCTTTAGTGCACTCATATTTATTCAGACTTCCTAAAATATAGCTCTACTGTTTTCACAGAAAGCGTTGATTATGGGCCAGTGTTTGTACAAGAACCAGATGATGTAATTTTTCCAACTGATTCTGAGGAGAAGAAGGTATCTCTGAATTGTCAAGCTCGTGGAAATCCTACTCCCACATACAGGTACCTGTTTCAGATATTTTACTTTTTTTTAATTTTTCAGAATATTAGCCTCTACAATCCTTCTCTGAGAATCAGTGCTATGGAGGACAATGTAACAAAAACAGTTCAATGACAAAAATTGCTTTCCTGATTTAATAGGTTTATTTTGTTCTGAATAAGCTAGAAAGCTTCAGTATAAGTGGTATACTACAGTTCACATAAGGTAAAACAGTATGTGAAGTTTAAAATTATGGGGTTTTGCATCATATCTTCCCATGTGGAGGGACTCTTTTCATCCAGTTTTTTTACTGCTGTTGAAAAAGGCCTTATGTTTCAGTCGAGTTTTTTTGATACACCTATAAAGACATGAAACTTTATCCTGTTTTTATAGTTAAAACAGTAAAGAACAGGTACATTAGATGACATAAGTATGCAATACAGGATACCATGGTGGAGTCTCATCTTACATCTTTTCACTAACTTGTTACAAGGCCATTTCATTCCTTCACAGACATTTTTTGTTTCTCCATACAATTATGTTACAGTTTTCTACTTTACAGACCTGTTATAACACATCGGTGAAGCTGAGGGTTCAGTTTATGAATGGTGTGACTTACAGGTGGGAACAGCATGTTGCAGATATCCATTTGCTGTATCTGACTCTACTCATAGTTTATACAAATTACAAATGATTCATCAGGGCTGAGGGAATATATGGATAATTTTTTTTTTCCCTATATGCTTAATTTTTTTCTCAAAGAATTATTCTTCATTTAAAAAGGGAATATAAATACTCTTGCTGTTGTCATAGGTGACAATAATCAGTTTATTATTTTATTTTTTTTACCCATTTGACTTGTGGATTCTTTACCATTCTGGATTAATTCTCCTTAGGTGTGCTTGAGTCACAAAACTTACATTTCTATGTCAGGAAGAAATTCAGAGGTAGTACCATCTTTAGATCTCCCATTACAACAGCACTGAATCTGCCTCTTTGCAGCCACTCTTAAAAGTACAGGCATGACTCAGAATGGTACTATGGGATTAAGAATGAGTGGCCAGAAATTATTCAAACTGCAAGTGCATGAACCAGTCACCATGTGGGATGAAAGCAGTGTTTCTGTCTTCCTCTCAGCATTCCTTGTGTAATTTCTATCAACACAGTTGTTGCTTTCTTGATAAAGAAAGGTATATTAGTCTCACACACTGTTAAACTGCTACCAGTCCACTAACCATAGTGTGTGACCCTGTAGAAATGTCACAGATTCCCACAAAAAGGGGGACTCTATTCAGCCCTCCCATGAAACCCTATCATTCTAGAGGAAATATCTTTGGAGAACCTAGGTAATTTCCTTTCTTGATTCAGCTGGGTTTGGAGTTGGGATTTTTTTTTTTCATTTTCCTACGGGAATGCAATCAACAAGCAGAACTGCAGGACAGAGGTTCTCTCTATCCAAGAAGCCACATGGAGAAGACAAGGGCCAATAGATATAAGAGAGGTTTTATACATGAGAGATTTCAGCTCATAGCAATTTTTTAATATAACAATCATTCACTGGAATAACCTCCCCAGGGATATGGCAATGTCTCCATGACTGGAGGTTTTCAAGGTGCAATTGATCATGGTGCTAGATGATTTTATTTAGGCTCCCTCACCCATGAAAGGCTGGACCGCATAATCTTTTGGGGTCTTTTCCAATCTGAGTTGCTTTATGATTTTGTTATATCCATTCCATCATTTCTTGAGAGGCTAATTGGTGTCAGCAGCCTAATGAAAAATTTTCCTAACTGCTGTTTAGACAAGGAAAGCTTTGGCCTGTATGCCCTTATTTTAACAGGCTAATTTAACTTCTGTTCTGTTGCTGTCATTTGTTTGTACATTGTATGCAATACACACTACATTCAGGGGAAGGGAAAAGAGATATAAATTACTTTGTGATTAGTATACTGTATAGAGATGGAATTTAGTCTCCAAAAAGCCTATAGATAGTTTTATTTCACTGCCCAACTTTTTGGTATATGAATTACTGAAAAGAGAGGATCTCACAACATCTCTAGAGATCATGTCCTATTATCTTCAAGTATGGGACAACAGAGATCTTTGTTTACATGGGTGGTGAGGCTCATGCCTCTTAAGAATTATTTTTAGCCAGAGTGAAGTACAGTACATTATCTTTTGCTTTTTTTTTTTTTTAAAGCTACAATAAAATAACATTTAAAAGCACTCAAAAATTCCAAAATCAGGTTCTCTCTTCCAGTTTAACTCATTCCTTAGCCTGTATAACTTACTTGTAAACAGATTCATAACCTGTCTACAAATTCTTTTTTTTAACATTTTAGAACATTACTTGATTTCAACAGACTGGAAAATGCCCACATCAATTCTGTTTTTCTTCTTCCTTGCAAAGAGTTTTTCTTTCCCTTGCTCAAGCTCAACCCTGAAATAATTTTTAGTGTCCTGAGTTCCAGCTGTTAAGATGCCTAGCTGCATTGACTTAGGGATTAATTCTCTAATATCAATTTATTCCATTTGCTCTGCATTTCTCCAAATCATGCTTCAGTATCACAAATTAGGTCCTGTACACTGAACAGTGTGACTGAAATGACTTCAATGAGGAATACCAGCATTTGCAAGCTTCCTGTGGAATCTCACATATCACCAGTGCTACTGAGTAAAGGCAGCTGCAGAATTGATTGAGATGCTGCTTCACAGTCATTTCACTGCTTGTGTGACATGACGTTTTCTATTTCACTTAGGTCTCATTAAAGCTGATTAGAATGCTTTTGTCAGCAACGTTTCCTGATACAAAAGACAGTGGAAAAAAAAAACTTTTTGACTGCTTATGTCAAATTAGACTGTTTTGAAATGTTATCTATCACTTGTCTTCAAGAAAACAAAAATACTGATTTTGCCTATGAGCTCGTTACCTTTTAAGCAGTATATTTGAGTTTCTGTCCTCCCAGATCAGAGTACCTAGAGAAACCTGTCACACAGTTCAGTGTTGCTCCTTTTCTAATATATTTGTATTAAATGAGGGGTAAACCATCATTCAAGGATGAACCCAAAGATACATTGTTAGCCAGCCATCCAGATCCAAAATTTTGGAATAGTTTTACAAAAAATATTTTTGCATTGAATTTGAATGAAAAATAAACTAAGTAAATCAAGCTAATTAAATCAAACTATATTTTATGTCTAGTGCCCTTTAGAAATGTTAAAATATTACTTTTTTTCTTATCTAATAATCATATTGTTACTTCATCAGCAATTATTATACATATAAGTTAATTTCCATTATTATTTAATTCCAAACTGTAAATCATTAAAAATTGTTCTAGATTTCTTCTTTTTAATTCTGCTATATATGAATCTCTTTAAAAATGCAGTGATTCCTACAGATATATCCTTAATATTATTTGCAATAGGAAGATATTTTCAACAGTATTTCATTTCTTACATTAATTTAAGCAGGGGTGCTCTGCAATCAAAAGTCCAATCATGAAAAAAGGGGCAAATAGTAGTTTCACATTTTATCTTACTTCTAATAATTTTGACCTTTGGATTAAGAAAAACTCAGCTGTTTCAGCTGAATTCTGCTGTCTGTACTTCATTCACCATGAATGTTAACTGCTTCATTAAATTGCCTCTGGAGTCTTGATGTTGCCAAGATCTTCCAGTCTTTGCTAAACACTGGTAAATCTTGCAAGGGCTTGGCAGTTTCCTGAGGCGACTTTGACACTGTAGAATGACTGTGTACTAGTGAAGAAGTTAATATCTGTGCCATACAGCTTATCTGTATTAACCATTACACTGCTTATCTCTGATTTGTAGTATCAGAGGCATTCTTTTAACAGTTTCATGTTCTGTACAGTTTGACACAGAAGCAGGTCTAAGAAGTCTTCAGTGGGTGGTTATTATTTATTTGAGAGACTGCATCCCCCTAGAGGTTATCCCAGAGCCCTGGAGTCCATTAATCTACCAAACAATATCTACCAGACAATACATTTTCTCTTTAAGTCAGTGGGTTGTTGTTTCAGCCTTTGGAGATGAATGAAAGGAGTGAGGCTTTTTGAAAGAGAATATTGAGGTGGGGGGAGGGGGATATAACCCCAAAACCATACATACAACAGAAAAATTATTAGACTCTTTGGTTATTTATGAAACCTCAGAAAAAGAGTTGTTCATTCAGGAGTTATTAAATCCTTTAGCTCAGGTGTGATAGTTTCTAATGTTTCCAACAGCTTGGCTTCTTCCACCTTGACTGCACTCACATCCCTGCTTTTACTGTTCAGGCTATTCATTTCACAGGCCAGCACTTCCAAGCATCCCCCTTCTGACTCCTCATTTGATCTTCATAATCTGGTAGCTGCCAGGCATTACCCCTGACCAACCACCCACCAACTAATTCAAGTCTCTCCTGTCCCAGTAAAAAATGAATTTTGTGTATCCTGGTCCAGCAGATATCATTTTGCCTTTGCCCATTGCCAACACCCTTTGTTTCACAACAGTCTACACATATGAATCTACCTCCCACCTCTTCATAGGTCTTACTCTTCTTCCTGTATTTAAGCATGAACTGAAAATGTTAGTATTATAGGCATGTAAAAAGCCATATTGTTGACATAAAGGATGGAAGACTTTGTGTGATATTTTTTAGGTGGGGAAAAAAAAAAAGGGGTTACTAATTTGGTTCTGCATAGGTAAAACAAGGAATATGGTTTCTTGTCAGAGGATGACAATCTCTTTTCACTTGTGTAGTAAGGAAAATTCAGTTTTTTCAGGCATGTGTTGTAGAATGTCTCTATTCAAAGCTTTGCCATAATAACAGTAATTTGTTTGAGTTACTGTTTGAGTAACTGCCATCTTCATAACAGCTAGAGCTGCCAAATTCTGTATTCTTTCATTTGGCCATAAAAGGCTCACATATTTTCTTTCCTTTTCTTTCTAAGATGGCTTCGAAATGGGACTGAAATCAACATTGAAAGTGATTATCGCTTCAGTTTAATAGAAGGAAGTTTGATCATCAACAATCCCAGTGAAATGAAGGATTCTGGACAGTATCAGTGTTTAACCACCAATGTATTTGGCACTATATTAAGCAGAGAGGCTGTTCTTCAGTTTGCATGTGAGTAACAATTTTTTTAACATGGCTAAAAGAGATCATTACATTGCTTCATAAGGTTCTAAATTGCTATTTGAATGCATTACACAGAAGTTATGCTGTTTGCTAGCTTTACTGGTCTAGGATCTCAAAATCAGAAATAAAATGCTTAGTGGGAAGGAGTGGTTTTATGTGAACTTTTCACTGATAAAATAGAATCAACTATCAGAGAAAATTACTCTAATATATGATGCCAAATGTTTTCCCTTAATGATGTACTTGAATACTCCACAATTACGTGTTTCACCCATTTAATTCCTGAAACATATCATTTTACAACAATATTCAAGTAGAAGAGGAGGAACTGAAAATTTAGGAAAAGATTTGGATAAGCTGTCTATATATCTGCAGGACAGTCTGCACAAGCATAGTTTTGTATGTATATAAATGGTTTACATTTATGTTCATGAATACATATCATGCCTATTTCATACATTATGAGACTGAGATTATACTTTTTTCTGTAGTTGTTCACAGATGACTGAAAGTCTTATAACTTTGGAATTATTTACTGCAATATGCTTTCCAGAAATTATGATGAAATTCATGATCCCCAGTAAATGCTCTGGTTTTAGTATAACATGCTCTTTTTCAAACATGCTATCAGGAAAAATGGGTCTAGGATTTCAGATATTTTGCCTCCCACTCTGCCTTCCCTTTAGCACTTTACAGGATGGCAACCAACATCTTTTTAATGCTTCACTGCAGTGGCTTAAATGTGGTTTCTCTTAATTTTTGACCTTGGAATTGTAATGAAAGATTTTCAGGCAACCTTAATGGAGGAAAGTTAGTGAGAAGAGCTGACATGTAGCAAATAGCTCTGCAGAATTTGCAGGAGAGAAAAAGTTGTTAGAAACACATAGAAATATTTTAAAAGCAATAGTGATTCACAAATGTTTGAAGTTCTTCTGGAAGTTTGTGAGAGACCCCTTCACAAGAGTAATTTTTACTATAATTTCAATGTTTATTGGCAGTTCAGCTTCTTCGTGAAATAACACTCTCTCTTCTGCTCTTGATTTAATGCTTCTTCAAACCCCTGATCTTAAACAGCTGACATTTTCCTGTTGAAAAAATATTTGCAACATGCAGAAACCCACAATATCAATTGTTGACATCATACTATAAACTCATAGCAATTGAAATTTCATTTCAGCTTTAAAATGTGTAGGACACTGTCTTGAATTTGACCATAAATTTCAGATAAATTTTCTCAAATTTCTGACCTGGGTGAGGTAAAGCCTACACTTTGATTCCCAAAGTGCTAATCCTCTGTTTCCTCTAGGAAACTTAAAGGAGATTTTCAGATGCTTAAAGGGAATATATGTACGTTATTTTCTTATTTTAAAAATTATATCTTGGAGACATCTTTCATATTGAGAGAAACTTCTGTGTTGCAATCACAACCATTCTGAACTAAATTAGGAAATTTTCCATAATATGTTATTTTATCCAATTATTGTACAAAATTTCATTTATGAATAACTTTTTTTCTTTCATTTGCATTTGTTAATTACCTGAAAACAGCCTAGGGTGATGGACTATACAATTAAATGTTTCTTAGATTAGACTATCATTTGGTAATTGGCACTGAACTCTAAAGTATTATATAGATTGATAGAGATGAACTAGACAAAGATTAGATTACGTTACCATGTAAGAACTTTAAAATGTCGTGTTTGTGATGAAATACTGGAAGATAAAATTTCCATATAACTGAAGTAGAACATTTTATAGCATTGCTTGTTAACAGCAGGCACGCATGACTGCAGTTACTTTCTATAAGACAGAAAGTAAAGCATTGAAAAATATTTTTTGCAAGGAAAGGTCATAACCTTAAAGTAATTCCAGTAATTGGTGCCCTGCAATTTTACTGGCCTCTAATGGCTTGAAGATTTATAATTCCAAGGATAAATCTAGGCATTTCTGATTATAAGATACAGAACCACATATAATGGCATTCAGTTTCCCTTTTTTTCATTGGAAACCATGGATTCCAGAAGCTTAGAAACTTAGCACTTTCACAGAAAAGTTTTAAAATTTAAATTCATGGATTTGCTTGAATGCATTGTTCATGCTGCTGTAGAAAATAGTTATGCAGCTCGAAAAGTTTTCTTCTAATTAAGGAGAGGAATGGCATACAGCTCTAAAGGAAAAAGTAAGGGCTATTAAACAAGGCCTTTGACACTGCTTTACAGGGAAAAAAACGTGGGCTGATGAAAAATGTCATAAAACTTGAAGAAGAGCATGTTTATTGCATTTGCTCTAACTTTTCTTTAATTTCGTGGCCAAAAGTCCAGTTGCTATGGTTATACTTGTTTAATTCAGCATGGTTCTTTAATTGCAAATGTAAATGTATATATTTTGTATAATTTGAATATACATACATAATGAAAATAGGACTTTGAATTACATATACCAAGAAATATTAAATGAACAATATTTTATCCATGTTCAGAAATACAGTGTTTGAAATAGCCTCCCATATCACTGGTTGTTTTTATGGAGAAATGCAGAAAGATCATTTACATGCCCTTAAAGATCTGCTCAAAATTTTAAACTATTATAGCAAATATTTAGAATATTTGCAAACAGGAAAAAAAAATCTTATTTTTTTCCTCCTCTTTACGTTTCTTAAAATTCCTTGTCCCCAAAGTCACTCTAGTTTATGTTATTTCAAGAAATTAAGAAAAAAAAACCCCACACTGTAATATATTAAGGAAAAATATATTTTTCATTAAAAGTTAATGTTTTTCAGGAATTTCTTACTTCTTCAATAGGATTTTATGCAGAAAAAAATGTAAGTTAAAAAGCACAAAGATAACATTAACAAAATGTCATGCAAATCAGAATTCTTGATCACAAAAGTCATATGTTTAAAGACACATTTCCAAAATTCTCTTATAGCAGGTTGTTAAAAAGACAAAAAGCTATCAGTTTATTACAGTATCAGATGTGATTTATCCCTTACAATCACAAGGAATATACAAAGTATATTGTTTACATTTATAATCAGCTAACTAAAATGTAAGAGCACTAGAGGAATAATTACTGAGTTCCTTTATCTCATCTTAACATAAATGAATTTTGTTGTTCAGGGTGTGGATATCTCTGTGGAAGAGGCATTCAAATATCAAACACATCTTCAAAGACGCTCCGGTAAATGCAAATAGAAAAGGGAAAGCTGGTTATTCTAGCTAAACTTTTTAATACATTAAAAAAGCTTATGTATGAGGGCAATAGCACCATCCAAATGAAGCAACTATAGAAAAAATAGCAGACTTATAGTTGCTGCAAGCAGAAACACAACTTTGTTGAACAACTAGTAATTTTAAATAAATGCATAAGAATTTTGAGTATATGGAGCTTAGTAACAAAGTGTAAAAGTCACAACAAATTTTATACATGAAGCACAGATACACCATTGAGCATAGTCTTTTTTCTTATATAATTTCTTATGATAGAATTTGTGTGGTCAAAAAAAATTGCTTTTCTCTGTCTGTAGATTGGTCAACTTTTCACAAACTTACTGTCCCTGTGATATTTAGGCCTAGGCTAAAAGAATACAGTCAAGAACTATTGGGAAATTATGTCTCACATGTCATTTATGGAACTTCTCACTGCAATTTGACTAATTTGATCATACAGCCTAAATTGAGTAACATTTTGTTGTATAATCATCATGGTAATGTGAAGAATATTACTAAGCTGGTTAAGAATAGTGTCCCAGGTTAGGCCAAATAGGCCACTCCAAATGATAGGTGGACCCTCTTCATCTCTCAACAGGGAGGAGAGGAAGGAATAAAGAGATTTATGAGTTTAGAAGAAATCTGAATGAATGTAATTAATAATGAAATAATACATAAAATTAAAATGAAAGAGATAAAAAGGTATACAATGTATACAAAATTACATCAAGCTCCTAGGATGATAATCACAACCCCAGAAGACACTGGGAAAGTCCCAGACTGGGGTCCATTTGAACAGGAGCTGGATGTTGGATCTGGAGTCAGGAGTGCTTAGATCAGGATCAAAGGCAGATGAACAGACATTGTTCCTAGACATTGGCCATCAAAGACAGATGGCTGAGCCTTTTATTCTGTGCATGGGGCAGATGGGATAGAATACTCCTGTTGGTGAATTTTGGGTCACCTGCCCTGTCCACTCCTCCTTACAGGTGGGACCCCTCTATGTCTTTCTCCTTCTACCCCCTGGTGGGGCAAATGATGAACTTGCTGACCTTTATTGCCAGTGATAAATTAAATAATGTATACCATTCCTTGATATAATCAGGTTTCAGCAGTCTGAGAGCAGTTTCTGAGCAATGTGCTGTTAATGTCAAAGCCCTAGCTGAAAAGTTAAGTAACAAACTATATAATTTGGTCTGTTTTACCTCAAACCAGGGTAAATAGCTACATCTACAATACATCTACAATAGTGATCTGCACTATAAAAGCTTTGTATTTTTTTCTTCTTGCTGGGTTTAGGAAATGCATCCTTAAGATACATGTGAAAGCCATGTATAATTGACAGGAAAAAAAATGTTTATAGGAGTGGTTGGATTTTATCATTAAATAATTTATTAATTGAAGAATATAATTCAGTGAACCTGAGATAACAGAAATCTGTGCCAGACTCCATAAAGAGTCTCAGCTAAATGAAGAGGAGGAAATTGTATTATGTTATTGAAGGGAGGGATCTGACTTCTGCTTCAGATGTGGAGACTCTCTCACCCTTTTTATTTGTGCATGGTCAAAGAATTTCACAAGGAAAGACTGTGAGAGCTTTCTCACAGTCAGATTTCGTAACTAAGAACCTAAGTGACTGTAGGACTCTGATAACTACCTGGGCCAGTTTCCCACATGAAGGTTCAAACCACTTGCACAAAGCCACATTACAGTTTTGCACATCTTGGCCTTACTTTTGTAACGAGTCAGGAAGAATTTTAAACAGAAATGTATTTTTTCATCTAAAAATGTTGGGAAATTTAATTTTTTTTAATTGAAATTAGAGGTTTGTGTTAACTTTGGAAAAGCAAGTTATTTGAATTTTAGCTGCAGTGATACTTACTGAAGCAATGTATACAACTAAATTTAATGGTGCAGGATGCAAAGAAATTTAGCCTCAGTCTAAAAAAGTATTTGATTTTATAACATTTGCATATTATTTTTGACATTGATGGTATGATGTATGTGTTTAAAATTAAGCATATGCTTAAACTCTTTGTTGTTGTTAAACATGACAATTTTAAAAGCAAGAGTTTAAACAGCCTGTAGTGGATTTGTTACCATAGTGTCATCATGACAGACACATAGTAGGTTTAATTAAGCCTTCTGCTATTCATTTCTTGATCCTTTCTTTCTTCAAATGAATAAATAGCTTTGTATAATAAACCTCATGCCTTAAAAATAGCAAGACTCATGGCAAATCCTTTTATACCACAATTCTCAAAGAAGCTTTCCTGTTGGAAAATGCAGATCTGGGTTCATCGTTATGGGCTATGGTGAATCTTTGTTGTAAAACTGCCTTTGACCTTGTTTACAAGGGTGAATCTTTCATCCAAGTCCAAAAGGAGGTCTGGGAAAATAAATAAAATGGGCATTTGAGAGGTCATGTATAACCGCAAAGGCAGTTAATACTAAAAAATGCTAAACAAAGCTACTCAGATTTTGGTCTAGTCTTTGTCCATCCTTCCTTAATTCTCTGTCTGTATCTTGGTGTTTTGGTTATAAAATCTTTGGGACATCTGTTTTAAGATGGGAAGTTAAATTGGAAAAGTTGAGGTCAGATTCCTTATTAGGGATTATACATGAATACAGTGCAAATTTTATTCTCATCATAAGGGGTATCACTTCTGGATATATTCCATTGTGCAACATTTATAATCTTATTCCATTTGAATTGCACATAGCATAACTTCAACCTCATTGATCCTCGTATTCATCCAACACCAAAAATGTCATCATTGTTTCAAAGTATTCAAATGTAAATTAAGTTTATTAATCTTGTCAGGTTCATTTATTGTTACTTAAGTTTTGATGCCAAGATAGCATTCTGAGGTTTAAGTTCTGCTCATTCTTTAACTCTGAAAATGTACTTTCAAAATGCATTTTATATTTTGTGTTCTGTGGAAGCATTAATAGAAATCAGTCATGTAGGGAGACATAGCCTGAAATGTAATTACAGCAATCATATAAAGATGCATAATACATTCACTGACTTCTCATTTTAGCATTGTGCATCTCTCTGCAGGATAGTAAAGCTGGTGTTTAACCTGCCTGTAATCCACTTACCTATCTTTCACAATCTAATCTATCATGCTAATGAACCATTAATCTTGGCATTTAAATATAGATGATAAAATTAAGCATAGCATCACTAAATAGAATTTTTAAAAGTCTGAAGGAGAATTCTGTGCTAAGACCAGACAACACTATTAAAAGTTCCTTTGCAAGTTCTAACTCAGATTTTTTGAACATTATCATGATATGCCATAAACAATATGGTACATAAACATATAGAGGGAGAAATCCTCTCTATAAAATGTATTGTAACGTGTAGCAAATGCATAAACACATGGATCTAAGCAATAAAAATCCAAAACAAAACATTTAATTAGGTTTCAGCCCTATATATAACCAAGCATGGAATTATGTAAAAATGCACTCAGGATTCTATGAATATTTTAATGCTGAGCCCACCCACCTACCCATTCATGCACCACACTAAATAAAAGACAATGCATTTAGTCAGAAACTTGCATGTTGTGCTATATAATGTGCATCTAAGTTCACTTTAAACATTACTTTGTATTTCATTAAAGTCACAAGGTCAAACATCTAAGTCACGAGATAAGGAATTTAGTGTTGTTTATGCAGTCTGAATTTTTCCTTGCATCTAGGAGTCCTACAATTTAGATTTGTCATACGATCACATCTTTTTTTTTGCATTAGATCCCCTAAACTCCTCCAGGTCAGAGAAAAATTAACATTGACATACTGAAGAGTGTTATATTTCCTATTATTCAGTGTACAACCCCCCACTTTCATTAGTTCAAAACCTACTCTGAAGACAAAATGAATTTCCTCAGAAGCTTTTTATGGTACTCAACATTAGAGCATGCAAGGGCATCATGAGCATTAATACTTCTATTTTTACAATGTCCCTGTGAAGTGACTGGTTATTAGTATCTCCTTTTTATAAATGGAAAGCTAAGACATGAGAGATTAATTTAAAATATCCAATAATCTGAGGAGCTTGTACAGGAGCTCATGAAGAGCTGCCTTTCCCAAATGTTCAGCAGCGCCAGAATTGATCACTTACCTGTTCATCACTCTGAACAATCTTTTTCTCAGCCTTTCTATCAGTCATATCTCAGTACTGTATCTGGTTTCTATTCTCTCTCCTTCTATTGATCAGGCCACTGACCCGTCTGTCATTTCCTTATTTACTGAAAACATCTATTTGACTGATAAGGATAGTAATATAACTTTCTATCCTCTTTAGTGCTTGTCTTATTTTACTGCTAGCAGTTCCTTCCTCTGACTCACATTTCTCACATCAAAGTTCCTAAGCTCAGTTTTCCTCCATGTTCTTACTCAATATCTTCTGTAGCATGCTTTCTTTCACAGAATCACAGAATGACCCGGGTTGGAAAGGACCTCAAGGATCATGTAGTTCCAACCACCCTGGCTAGTAGGGCCACCAAACAAACACATTTACTAGATCAGGTTGCCCAGGGCCCCGTCCAACCCGGCCTTGAATACCTCCAAGGACAGGGCATCCACAGCCTACCTTGGCAGCCTGTTCCAGGACCTAACCACTCTCCTAGTAAAGAACTTCCCCCTAACATCCAACCTAGATCTTCCCTCCTTCAACTTGGATCCATTTCCCCTAGTCCTGCTATTGTCAGCCCTTTAAAAGATTTTACTCCCTTCCTGGGTGTAGGTTCCCTTCAGGTATTGAAAGGCTGCAATGAGGTCACCCCGTAGCCTTCTCTTCTCCAGGNTTGTTCCTCCATAACCTTCTGCATCCTCAAAAAAGTAAATAAATTTCCAGTTACTTTTTAGCTTAAAGTGATCTTTAGCTTAAAGAAGGATCTTCTCATGTAAAGTGTTGGTAAACTTAATCATAGTAATTACTGTTTGTTGTCTTTAGACAGCCTCTTCACAGTACAAATAGCCATTGGCAGAGTGAATATTTTTAATATCCTATGTACTTTCAGGCTAAATCATTAAAATTTCTTTTGCATTACAGCTGAATGGCAAACTATTAGAGTATGTTGTCTGGGCAACCTGTAAAATTGTCTCATCATCCTCAAAGTAAGGAATTCTTTCCTAATACCTAATCTAAATCTATCCTCATTCAGTTTAAAACTGTTACTCCTCTTCCTATACTCCCTAATAAAGAGACCCTCCCCATCTTTCAAAGTAGTTATATATTACCTTCTAAAGCAACAGAGTTTGTTAAAGAAATTATGTTGTACACAGAAAAATATGGAGACACGCCTGCCAGACAGATCATTTTTTGGAGAGTACTTGTGTTTTTTGAGGTGATACCTTTAGATTCAAACGAATGCCTAAAATGGGTCATCACATTTTTTTAGGAGGCGTTCTACTTGAAAATAATAAGGAATCCGCCTCATATAATTTGTTTTGTACATCCAATGAATTCTTCACAACCCTATCCTATGAGCTTGTTTTGCAGTCCTTTTGCTTCCTACAGAAATGTTTTAAGAACAGTAAAATACATAATGATTTCTATTTTAAAATAGCCAGACTTTCTGGGCAACTTACAAAGAATTCCTGTCTTCAGACTTAGTTAATTTAGAGCCCAGCACTCTGTGACAGTGTAGTGTAATGAAAGTAGTGTTCAGCAGTGTACTTCACTTAGTCAGAGCTGACAAGTTTTATTCCTTCTTTTTAATGTTATTGAGTATCGTCAAATATGATGGGTTTTCTAGTACATTGCATATGTGGTCTTGTTTATTCTTATCTCTATTAATGAAAAGCAGTTAAGGCAAGTGAATCCACTGCACTGCTGATGTAAAAAATACTCAACCCTTTTTAGAGCAAGAAATACTGGTTTTGATTTAGCAGCTGAAAAATCTGTAAATTATGTCTGTCATATATCTCCATGATTTCATAATTAATGGTCTTAAAATGCTTTCACCCACTTTAGCAGTTGCTGTTTCCAGATCATAATTATGACTGATAACTTTCAAGCAATCATAATGATATGTCTGTTGTTGCTATGAAAACACATGCAAACTAAGTCAGCACTGCAATATGCTGAAAGATAAGTCTTCATTTGGTAAATGTTTTAGATTCTAGAAGATTCTGCTTCTGGCTTTGCTGAAATTCATCTTAATACTGAGATGAAATATTTACATGAGAGTTAGTTAAATCAGATAGTAATTTTGACACATTGGGTCACCTTTTGGGGAATAAGCCATTTATGAGCTGCAGATTCATGAGGTTTTGAGAAACTGCTCATTGTGAGTACCACAATATTGGCACAGAAGGGCCGATGCTATAATGATGTTGCAAAGGAAGTGAAAAGCACATTGTCATACATTAGTAAGGGTAAAATAGTAGAATTTAACTTCAGTTCTTAATTGAAAAAAAAAATTGCAGTAGAACTCAAGAAGGGGAAAATGAATATCACAGAAGCTGTTTTACATCAGTAACTTGGCTTTTTCAATTTTTTTTCCAAATCTCTTCTCCCTAGAGTTACCTGTACATCCATATTTTCTTTTTTTTTTTTTTTTCATTTATATCTTTCTCTGACACAAGTACTTGCAAATTCCCTGGTAAAAATAATTGCATAAACAGAGATTTAAAGATAGTTAATTTGTATAATAAAGATGTTTCATCCGCTTCAGTGATAACAGTTATTGTCTCTGTGTGGGACAGCTGAAACAGTGACAACAGTGATGGAAAGCAACTATCAGGCAAGATTTGATTCCCAGTCTAAATCATGAGTGAGTATCTCACATCCCAATGTGATCTGAATTATCACACCAAGAGGATAAGTAATCTGGAATTTTTATCCATCCCTTGTTTCATCATCAGAAGAGTCTCAAATGCAGACTGCATGAGTTATCTGAGGCACACATCAGTTTGTGAATAAACACTGAGACTGAGAAAGGTTTACATATTATCATACCAGAATTTGTAGTTGATGTAATTATAAAAATGGTATTTTTTACAGATATAGTGTACAAATAAAGTACTTAGAGTGTATTTTCAATGTTTATATGTCTCTGATAGCACAAATATACCTTTTCTTCATTAGTCATAAAAATTTCGTAAAGGGGCTGTAACAAAAGGTTTACAAGTTTCAGTGTCTAAATTATAATGACTGTGAATACGATGTTTTGGCTTCAACTCTTTAAATAACTGGTTGAAATGGAAATGCATTTAGGCACTTAAGGTTTTATTTATAAAACTGCTATTTACCTTTATGTCAGTTCTTTGCTTTGTTTACTTGATAGAAGTCAAACAGTATTATTTTGCATAATTTATTTTTCTTTTTCATGTGAATTTTGTGGATGATACTTTGCTATTCTTAACTCAAGAATTCATGGTGTCATAAAGAGTTGAAGGTGCAAAAGAACTGTTGTAATCACTGATTCAATAAGTACATAGCACTGTGCTATATTTTATTTAAAGAAATATAGTGGAAATATTTAACAATAAATGGCAGAAGCTAGAGTTTTCTAAAGGACTGGCAAAAAAACTATTTCCTTTTTGAAACAGGGTGTTTGGTCTGATCTGGCATATCTGGGATATTTACTGTGGTTTTTGTGTTCCCTATGCACATTCTTAAAATAGTGCTAAAGTACTGACTCTGACAACTGTCATCTAGATTTCCAGTAATTATTACCCATAAGAGCTTTGAGTAAGATGCTTAGGGTCTGTAGCATTTATAACTGAAATATAAACTGAGAGGTGCTTATGTATATATTCTCAAATTTTATCATACTCTGGATCTGAGGATACAGAAGATTTGTTTTTATACTACATTATAAGTAATAACAAAGAGACCAAATACAACAAACTGAAAGGAGATTTTTGGGCGATATTGTATAAACACAATAAATGAAACAGAGAAAATCTAGTCTCATTTGACATGGAGAAAGCTGAAGTGCTCCGAACATTTTTGGCTCTGGTTTTACACCAGCAAGTGCTCTTCCCACATCTTGAGTCCCTGAATTTCAGGGCATGGATCGTGGGAATGAAGTCTCACCCATCACAGGAGCATAGAATGGAAAGGACTGGAAAGGAATAGGAAGAAATCAAAAGGAATGAGGCCAGACTCTATTAAGCGATGCCCAGTGACAAGACAGAGGGCAATGGGCACAAGATGAAAGAGCGGAAATTCCATCTCAACACTGTGACAGAGCACTGGCACAGGCTGCCCAGAGAAGTTGTAGACTGTGGGAGCAAATTACTCAGTGGCAGGTACTGACCAATAATTATCCATTATTTTGAATATAATTTACAGTGTGTATTTGAAATCTGATCTGTGTGACATACTCTGGTATTGACATGACACCAACTCTGGTTTGTAACCATAGCAAACTCAGGGAAGAGAAATTACTTCATTGATTATGCTAGCTTCTTTTTCTACATTTGTAATCCTAAGGCACATTTAAATAAGTATTGTGATGATATTAATGCTTTGCCAGCATTCAATCTGCATGATTTCTCCTCAGATTACTACCTGGACTCTCATTCTCAGGAGTTAAAAGCTTTTATCTTCTTTTTATGCAAAAATGCAGTCCTGTTCCCATTGTTGTAATCAAAAGTAGGAATAAAGAAGAAAGTATTGTTAAGGAATGTTAAGAATGTTCCCACCTCCAGCAACTGCTGGAGCCCAGGCCTTCCTGCCTGGCCGCTGGCGCCCACCCTGGTGCCCAGAGAGACACGGGACTCAGACTCAGCTGGTCACAGAGAGTGTGTACAGGTAAGGTTCTGCTTTCAGCAGCAACTAAAAACAGGACTCACATAAAACACAAGACTCCTCTTCACTGAAAGAGACGGAAGTTCACTAGTGCAGGCTTACACACAACATTCTCCAGATTTTCAAGAACTCTCATATTTTCACATCCCGCAAGCACCAGTGTGGCTCCTCTGTCCCACCCTGCCCAGATCCCAGTCCCTCTTACCCCTCCTTACCATCCCCTGACAGGTATCTGATCTAGCTTGAATGCTGTCTTGCAAACATGTAGCACTCTCACAGTCCTCCCTCTCTGGGACAGGATATTTGCACATTTCCTTGGGCAGACCAAAATAGGCCCCTCCTGCCTGACATCCTGGTCCAGACCTGACTAGTACAACTTAAATTTTGCTGGTGAATACCCAGTCAGACACATCAGATTTAAGAAAGATACACTTAACCCTCAACAGCCAGGGACACCAGACTGTGACCGATAATCCCACTGCAGCTGCTGGCATAGATCCCCCCCACTGACCTCACTTGCTCCAGGAGCTCCAGAACTTAAAACATTGTTGCCCTGGTGGCTGAATGTTAAAGACTTCACTGGCTCCAGTAGCTGGCACCAATTGTCACTCACACAGAGAGACCTCACTGGTAGCTGGAACTAAGTCCTTCCAACACATATGTGCATAAAAAAGGGAGTGAGATTATGCAGAGAAACTGTTAATAGTTTGATAAGGGACTGTAAGAAGAAAGGTGAGACTGCAGTGACCAAGCACAGAGCTCAGCAATGCAAGCTTATTGACCCAGCCAATTTTATGCATGACCCTTTATACTCTTCTCTCTCTACTTTCTCTTGATTTCTCCCTGTTGCCCCATAGGTTTGTACACTTCTATCCATTCCCACACTTCTCCCTGTCAGGGTCTCCAGTAGTTTACAGATTTTTCAGTTGCAAAGTCTATGTTGGTCTTCGTGGAAGTAATGGTTGTGGTTTCTTGACACCCCATCAAGTAGCAAACTTGGTGAGGTTTATTTACTGTTATAGCCTCTAGACATTTGGACAGATCTTTGTCCCTGTATATGCTTTTTTATAGTTTCCCTATTGTCATTTAGTTTCCCAGTTGACAGGGTCCCCATCAGATAACTTTGAAGGGTAAATGTTCTCACAATCTCAATTGCACTAATCAACCCATGTGACTGACCAGGTATGATTCTGATCACTGCCCAGTATGTTTTGTTTATGGCTTACTACTTTTTGTATTTTTGATTTTTTAATATTTTTTGTTGAAAAACATCTTTGACTAGACATCCTTAAAGGAGCAGAAACTCTCCATCCACATAGAATCATCCCCTACAGAGAAGAAGTTGGCACTTCTTCACTATGTTTCTTTTCCACCTCTTCTATCACTCTTTCCACTCATATTCAGAAGCACCAGTAGATATTAAAGGAAGCTAGAGGCAAAAATGTTTCTAATAACCCCAGTTAATAACAAAAGTACTGTTCTTATATACTTAGTACTTTTCTCATTCTTCCAAACAGTGCCACTTCATAATGCACTTTTACCCAAGTTTTAAATAAATGCAGCAGTATTTGGAACATTGAAGTAACACTAGGCAGTCTCTTAATGTATTTTGCAATAATTTTCCTTTCATCCTGAACTGCTATGAGTTGTTGTCATAACCATCATGATAAAGAAAGCTCTGCTAGTCATAAGGAGTGCAAACCCTCATTACATTTGCATGAATTTGCACAACTCACTGTTTTTTTTCCCCCTGATGTTGAGCTCTGTGTCTCACAAATTCTTCCTTAAAGGGACATAAAGCAACTGATAATTCACATCTCTGGAGTAACCATAGTACATGTATCATTTTATTTTCTTCCCTGCAGCTTCTCAGAGCCTGAATTAAAATTGTTCAGCCTACCTGCACCAAATATTTTTGCAATGGTGTAATGTCATGTTTTCAGCTCTGCTGAAATTTATGAGATAGCCTGAAATTGGCAGTTTACTATCTTTCTTTTCTACATCCTTTTCTATGTGGATAGGTCTGGATCTCACATGGTGAGCTCACATTAGCATGAATAGTCTCCCTGTTGATATTACTCCTAATTAGTTAATCAAATGTCACAAAAGCCATGTAGATTCATAGTCATGTATTTAAAATGCAAACATATGCTTTATGTTTATCTATCAGATAAGCATGAATGTAAATAGACGTAATTACAGATGCAAATTTACATATCTACATGTATACATGTATAGATTTTCTGAGACAGTCATAGTTCCCAGAATTTTCTTATCATCCTCTTCACCCTGTCATTTCTGAAGCATTTGCTATCTCTCTATTTCACTTTATACGCCCTGTAAAGTTCAAAAGGTCATTGATGAATGGGAGAAGATTTGAAGGATTGAACAAAAATTTGTACTAAAAAAATGGAATTTATTTTGTTTAACTCTATAGATGAAGACTACTGATGCACTGATGCATAGACAGTAAAAATACAATCACAGTGGCTTCTACAATCCAGTAGGTGCAGCAATAGTAAAATTCAGTATTTGAAACTTAAAGCTCATTTTTTTTATGGCCAATAAGCTGCAAATTCATAGGGAGAAAAACTGACCACTGGAAGAACTTGGCTAGCAAATAGATCTAATTTTTTGTTGGTTTTCTTTTTTTTTTTTTCCTGGTAGTGTTGTCTGTCCTAAACTGCAGCTAATTTAGAGAAATACTGTATCACATGTTATGCAGGAGTTGTAGTAGATGTCTGCAGTGGTGGTTTCTGTATTTATCACTGAATCTTTCTAGAGATGTTTAGAACTTGTATTCTATATTTTTTGACTTGCCTGCATTTTCCATTGGGAGCTACATGGCAGTTATTCACTTGCCAAATACTAGCTGAAGACAGTAAAGGTAAAACTTTCACAAATGGTCCTTCATTAGGAGCACTCAAGACAACTTGATTTATTGGTATACCTTAGGGTATGTAGTTAGATTAGTTGGTTGACTTTGACATGCCATCTTTTTCCTCGTGGGTTTCCTGAAATTTACTTCTGCACATTTTCTCTCCTTCAGTCAGCTACATATGAGATACATGATTTATTCTCAGTGACAATCATTGTATTAACCTTGCTATGCCTAGCCATATAAAACAAATTCAGACATTTAGACATGAAGCTAGTGGTTGTTTATGGAATCAAAATTATGAGCAGCAAATTTTTGGTTTCCTTCTATTTAAGGTCCTAAAATATCTGGCCTCAAGAGGCATTTTGCTAACACTTCTGGCAGAGACATTCCTTGGAGAGATTAAAAACTTGATCAAACAGAGCAGCCTGATAAAAGCTGATCCTGCCTTTATAAAAGGGTTGTAATGATCTTCAGAGGTCTCTTTGGATCTAAATTATTGTATGACAGTTTTATGGAGAAGAAAGGAAAAGTTTCTGTCCGAATCGAAACTCCAGTTCTAACCTGCATTTAAAAATATTTGCTGTGAGTAGTAGGTGGGATTTGGCTGTCCATGCTTACTGTACTCCAATAAGAAAAAAAATACAAAAGATCTGGCTGCAGCATAAGTTGTCATTTTTTCTCTTCTATGTGGATAAAACCATAGAAGATGAAAATGGCTTGATTTCCCTTGTTTGATTTTTTACACACATACAATGGTCAAGCCAAGAAAAATGTGAGTAAAATTCCTTTCTTAGAAGGATGGAAGATTCTGGTTGGTGGTAACTAGGTGATGCAGGTATGAAAGGTGCTGTCTTGTACAAGAAGTAAAGCATACTATTCAGTGGAAAATGTGAGCCTGATCTCCACCAGGATACCCACAGAATATCTCTTAAGCAAAAAACCTGTGTATGCTGTAGGCATATTTTGATCTTGTACATACATGCTGTAAAGAGTGAGGTTAGCTTTACATGTGTTTAAGTTCAATAGCTGATTCTGGACAAACTTCAGATACTGCTGACCAGCTAAGTTCCCTTGCTGCAACTTGTCTGTCTGTCACGCAGATCTGAAACCCAGATAATACTGATTCAACAAAAGTAGAGACACAAAGTGTTTAATAAAATATCATCCAATTCTAACTCAAGTATGCAGACATTAAATTACTCTTTATGATTCTCTGTGCAGTCAATGGAATAATGTAAGGGATTAATTTGAACTCTTTATCGTTTCAACAGATTAGCAATTATAGCTTATTTGCTTTATCACACGTACTTTACAATACATACAACTTTGTCTAACTTGTATGCTGTGCTTTACACAGCATTAGGCTTTTGGAAAATATTATACCTCATGTTGACTTTCTGTGCCTCAGGGTTTTGCCTATTTAGATAAAAAAGACATGAGGTAACTGATCTGCATGGAGGTTATATTTGCATAATTCCATTTATTTCAGTGGGGAAAGTATATGAGAGAATCAGCTCAAAGAGACCTGGTACATAAAGGAGTTAACTGTAATTACCTTATGAATTATCAGCACCTTCTTAGGAAGACAGTCCATGTGAAGGGCTTATGGCGTTCTGCTGTTACTGTAGCTGTGGTTTTACATTTCTTGGTACTAATTCAGTACAAGAAGCTGAATACTCAGAAAGGATTTACACAAAAACATGGCAGCAAAATAAATTAATTCCTCAAAGCATTATTTGTGAGAAGATAATATTGACAAAATCTTTGCTGATGGAAATGAGAGAAAAACCCAGCCTTACAAGGATAAACAGTGTCTTCCTGTTTCTAACAGGAGCTACGCAGTGTCTATATTGGATAAACTGTCTGATAAAAATGAAACTTGTTACCAGAATGCACTGAATGTCACAATTGTCCCATGAGCTCTTTATGTTTGTCAGCATTAAAAGGTGCCTATTTACTCATGTTATAGAAATTGCAGAAATTATGGAAATTCTGACTAGCTCTGACATGATACCTAAATTTCATCCTGTTTATAAATATTGAGGCAAACAGGTACTTCTGTTTCAATTATTTTAATAAGAATTTCAAAATAATTTTAAAGGTTATTTAAGTAATTACATCAATAATAGGGTAAAGATCCTTATATTTCACAAGAAAATGTATTGATAATGTGTCCAGTTTCAGCCTCACCAGTAGAGAAAAAAACCCAGATACACTAGAGAGAGTTCAGGGGAGATCAGCCAAGGTGGTGGAGACTGGAGCACTTGCCATTGAGGAGGAGCTTGGAGAGAGGCATTTGTTTAACCTAGAGCAGAAATGTCTTTATGGGACATAATAGCATCTGCCCAGTACTTACAGGAAGATCATCACAGAAGTGGATCCAGGCTCTTGAGCACTATGACTGGCAGAAAGAAAGGAGAAAATGGGCACAAACTGTAGCAAGAGACAGAAGGATAATTTTTTTCCCTGTAAGAACATATAAACAGTAGCTCTGGCTCCCCAGGGAAACTTGTCCTTGGAGGCTTTCAAGACCCAACTGAATGAAGCTCCATTAAAAGCATCCTTAACACTCATTAAATGTATTCTTTGTGATAGTCTGTGAAGTCAGTGGAATAATGTAAGGGATTTTGAACTCTCTGAATCAATGATCTGACCCTGTGGATGGCCTTGCTTAAACAGGAGATTGAACCAACTACCTCCTGATGTATACGCCCAACTGAATTGTCCTATAATCATGTAATTTCTCTGACTTCCAAATTCTAAATGTCTCTTAATCTGAAAATGACTTTGAATTTGGTATTGCAATCAGCACCTTTTATCCAGATTGTTGCAGGCAAGTGAAATTTACTGAAGGGTAGGGCAGTATTTTCAGTTTATTCAGAAGACAAGCAGAGACAGAACTGACAGCAGCCCTTTGATAACAGTTTGGGTTACACAGAGAAACTAGAAGAAAAACAATTATCTCTTTGCATTGATTTAAATATAGAAAATACATTTGAGGATTACTCAAGACCTTTGTTGTAGAAAAATATAAAATACAACATTAAAGACCTAGCTTTAGATTTCTGAATTTATTACTAGCTAGTCTAGTAATTTCAGCAACAGATATTTATTTAGGGGGAAAATTCAAAATAAAATATGAGAACATTAATGGATTTTCCCCCCCAGTACTATGAGTTTGTTGATGTGACAGAGTATCTAAAAGACAAGCTGTCTCTTTAGATTCACAGAATTTTGCTGAATATGTGGTTAACGGGTAGAAGACGTAAAGTATCCTCAAGAAATATCAGCTTTAGTTTTAAAATAGTGGTTTTACATGTGCCCTGAAAAAATGAAAGACAGATTTATAAGCTTATATGATGCAAGTGGAAAGAAACTGCTACAAACTGGGACTCATGTCATCTGCTTTTGTGACACTGTGACATTTGAAGGTCAAATTGCAATAGAAGTTCTGGCTCTATCAGCCAGAATTCCTTGTAGAAGGACAAATGATGAAAACAGCTATGCCAGTCCAACCATGGATCTGACATGAATGCTCTGCTTAACTGTAGAGACATTGTAGGATGCACAAGCACAACGGAAAAGCATTCAGATTTGTCCTGATTTTTCTCTTCTATCTGCCATCTAGAAAGAGCGTGTCTTCCCCTGCTTGGCACCTCACATGCCATATGGATCGTAAGGTTTAGTTCTTTCTGCATATGTCCTTCACTTATGAAAGAACAGATTAGATGCCATAGACAAGATTTTTAGAATTGAAGAATATACAGGGGAACTCAATAAACAATCTTGATTTATTGCATTTGTTCTTTCCAAAGTTACTTATGTTAAGAATTGCAAATATCACCCAATCAATACTGTTTCTGTGATTCAACCAGTAAGAACAGGCATACCTTGTGCAACATATGCAAATTCTACAGAGAGGGTGAGTAAATTTCTTTACTTTAAGAACTAGCATGGAGAAATTGCAAATCATTTTAGTCCACAATAATTAAACTGCATTAACATAAACTTTTGAGGACTCAGTTTCAGAATTGTTCTAAATGGCAATTCCTGAAAGGTTATTTGGCTCTGTACTTTCTGAATGACACGCCATCATTCCATAGCAAAGATGTGTGCCAACCACTTTTGCTCTGCAAATGTGCTAGACCGCTTCTCAGAATACTTGCAAAAACTGTAAGAATTTTCTCACTGTTGATTTACCAGTGTAGACTCCCAGTGCTAAATAAGATTAGAATTTTTTCTCAAATACATACATATGCGTATCTTTGAGTATATACTCTTTTATATTTTTCTTATTTACACATGAAGATAAAAGCCAAAGACACAGTAAGATTTGTGAACCTTCACTGAGAGTTTTCATACCATATATACATTAAGCTTAGAATATACATTAAGCTGAGAATGAGGCTACATGAGCAATAGACACTTGCCTGTAACTAAAATCTATCTGAACATTTAAAGACTTTCATTCTTTCTTTCTTTGTTTCTTTTTTTTTTTTTCTCCACAAAGATTGCACAAAGTTCATGATTCTATTCTATGATTCTATGATTCTGGAGTTTTTTTTTCACATTATTGAAGAAAAAAGGCAGGACAGAAGTTATTTTACCAAACAGCTATTGAACAGTCTGCTGAAGGCAAACAGAATTTGTATTCCCTTCATAGCTGATGTATTGGACGTGCCTTCTCCACAGGCACTGTGCCATGAGCATCTATGCCAGCTCTACTAAAAGGCAGTGTCTGTAGGATCTAACAAGACTGACCAGTCATTGTCATTGCTACAAAATGCTTCAGGAAAGGTTCACAAGTCTTCTGGAGATTTTCTCTGCAGTAATGTAAGATGACAAAGTGACACTTAAGAAAAACGGCACAAAAAAAAAACTTTGAAATTTTGTTTATTGTTTCAGTGATCCCAGTAATCAAGAGTAAAACCATTAAGTCAACTAAGAAACGGTGGATCTAAATCAAGGTTGGGATAAACAGGAGTACTTTTAAATTGATGAACAAAATTTTTTTTCTTATAAAGGGATTTGGTTCTATTTTCAGTTAATCTATTCTATTTTCTCTAGTGATGAACTTGAATCTTATTTATGTTATGTTGTATTAAGATCATAATTTTCTAACTAAACTCTTCAAATGAGCTAATTGCTGTTCTCTGACAAGAGATCACTGTTTTATATTATTTTCCATTGTATCTATCTCCTTTGTCATTGGCATCTCAAAACTGCAATTATAGACGCTTGATGTTTTTTCCTATAACTCAGTTCCACACTTCAGAACCTTATCTCAGAGGTTCTTGTGGGCCCCCTTGCACCTTCAGTCTCAAGTATTGATCAGCTCCATATTTCTGTAACACTGCACATTCCAGAACTTAGTTAGAAAACACTGGTTTGCTGCTTTGCTTTTCAAACGTGTAAGAATTTATCCAACTACTTAGATTTTCCTTGTAGTAATTATATCATAGTCCCCTTCACCTATTATTTTCAAGGACAAGTGTAGACAGAGCAGTAAAGCCAGAACAGACCTGGAATAAGAGTTTGTTCAGGGCTATAGATGTTTGATAGTAAAACACTGTGAATTTAAACACCATTGTAGTGCAACATTATGTATTAAATAATAAGATAGTTGGGTTGAATTAAGTGATGAAACACAAATTAAATCCTTTCACATGCATTAGATTTCACATTATTTATGTTGGGTATGTATATCAAATGCTGCTATTTGAGTACTTTATTATAGACAGTAAAATATGACTGTATTTGAATTTTCTTGGATAGGGCGAGATATATAAAAAATTACTGAAAGAATTGCAGTTCAACAGAGTGCAACTATGAATAAGTATTTCAAGAGTTTAGTACTTGAATTTTTCTTCCATTACTCTCTTTGTACATTAAAAGTTATTGTTGGAAGACAAAATATCAATCTTTCCTCCACTTTTAATTAGGAAATTTTTTCTAGCCTTTATAGATATATCCCATCACATGTATCTGTTAAGTTCCTTTCAGTTCTGGCTTAAGAGAATGAAGCAGCACTCAACTTGGAAGTGTTTAAATAATGGTGTTATTTAAAAGAAAGGATTTAAGATTCAGAAATACTCAAACTGCAATTGTGAAGCTGAGAAATGGGTTTACATGATAGCAATATTCATTTGTGCTGTCTACTCAAAATCAATACCTACCCAAAAGCATTGCTTCTCTGAAATTACAGGTGTTTCTAGAGAGGGTAGTAGTTTCCTACTTTCTTTCTAAAGTCAATACAGTAAAGTAGATGCATAACAAAGGCACTTCCATCCTGTCCTTGTTATTTTGAAAGCATTTGTTTCCATTGAAACTACAAACGATAAATATGACATGCTAGCTGCTTTTTTACATGCTGGATTCAGTCTGCTAGTCATCTGAAGCTAGACATTTAATGCAGCATTATGCTGCTGGCTTTTCTGCCATCCTCTTTTCTTCAATAAATATCTTAAGAAACAGATTATGTTGTCTACGTATCACTCAGAATCAGCAGACTGATGGAGATATTCCTGCACATGTAGGCACTAACATATAGGCTAAAGATAGAATTCACCACATAGTACGTTCTTTTAAAAGTCAATGTAAAACTTCTTAATATATGCAAATTTTAGATTATATATACTGTAGAAGACTATGAAACAAATTTAGTGTAAAATTAAATAGCCAAGAGAGTTTAAACCTAAAGGCTGAATTTGCCTTCATATGAAAATGGTTTGGAAAAGTACACTACTGTCCTAATCTCCTTTGTTCCTGCTGTTCAGATGAGAGTAAAAAACTGGTGTTTCACCTTTTACTAATGAAAGGCCAACACAGTTATTTTTTTTACTTTCCTTTTGTTATTTTCTTCCATGTATCAGAGGAATCCTTTGTCATCTTCTGGTCTCTTTTATCAGAACATTGTAGACAAAATAAGGATGCTGAGAAAACAATATGAGGATCAAGGCTATAGTGAAGGGCCTCTGAGTTCACTTTATTCATTCCCCTTTAATTTATGGTAACTATGCTATAGGCAGCTGCAACTGATCTAACTGTTTAGATTCCCTACTTAATTTATTGCACTTCTAAGATTCAATTTGTTCATGTCAAGCTAACATCTAGAGCAGGTCAAATGAATCAGTCCTTTGAAGTTTCTATTTCTATGCATTCTCTCTGAAGGAAGATTAGGATGACTGGTTCACACGTAGCTCTCAGACAACTAAACCACATGCTGAGAAGGAAGGAATCCTCTACATTCCAAGCAAAAACATTTCACAACTAATAGGAATAACATTTGAAAATATTGCTGCATTGCATTCAAAATAATTGGCATAAAATTCAATTTTAAAAAATAAGGTCTTAAAATTATACTGTTACCTGGTATGCTATCTACATATGAATCTCCTTTATGACTTAGTCACACTGCTATATATTTTCAGTTTGCTTACATTTCATTTACCTTTTTTTGGCTATGGACACACATGATATGACTTTATCTGAATCAGTTAGTGCAACTATTATAGTATTTTTACTTAGAAGAGTGCTTAATCACAATTAATTCCAACCTAAAATCCATACCTGTATTGCTAACAGGAAACATGTAATAACTGACTTAGAGAAAATGAATGAGCAACTGTAGTTGTCCTTCTCAATAATTTGCAGATCCACTGATAAAAATCCCATTTCCTCTCTTTAGCATGTGAATCACATAAAATAGTTTTACATTAATTAAACAAAATGGTTTATTTACAGTTACATTGATAAGAATGGGTTTAGTTCTTCTCCTGTATTTAGGTACCATCTTGTTAAAAATCAGTGTTTCAAAGAATATGTTCATCACTGAAGTGACAACACTGCGTCAATTTTGCATCTTTTTTCTATTCTTTCCCACATATCACTGACAAGGATTCTTTCTTTTTATCTTTTCTAAGAGTATCTGTTGGTTTGCTCTTGTTTTTTATATAAACAATTTATGCATAAAATCTTTATTAAAAAATCACCTTACAAGCATCTATGCACATATTTAAATCAGTACCCACTGGCTTCAAGGGGTCCATTTCTGGGAGTGAACTGAAGCAGTCACTAAATGCAGGGTCATCTAAACTCACTTGGAGATTGGCTCAGAAACTTGCATATTTTCTTTTAAGAAAATAAAATTATGGAGAATTGGTTTTCCTTCTCTCACTTGTACTTCATCAGAATATTTCTTCTTAGGCTGAGTCATTTATCACTGTTAGATGTTTTCTACAATGCAAATTAATCTCGTAACTTTTCTCTGAAGCCTTTTGGATTTGTCAACCCCTTTTTACAAGTATGGCATCAGAACAGCATATCAAACTTATGTGACAGGACCTGATTTCCTGATTTTCAGGCAGCAAAAACTCAGTCCTTTTATTCAAAGGCAACTATAACTCCCAGTGGATTAGGGAGAAACAAACTAATTTTATAATACATAATATTAACCATTTGGAACCCATCAGGAAGATATTCCTTCCAATATGTCACAGACTCACATATCCAGAATTTCATCCCTTTTTTTTTTTTGTTAGCAAGGCTCTTTGGCCATATCGAGTCCCCAGTAAATTAGTACCTTTTATTCAGGAACAATCATAAAATAGTTTGGGTTGGAAGGGATCTCAAAGTTCATCTGGTTCCAACTCCCCTGCCATGGGCAGCACTACTTCCCACCAGACCACTTTGTTCAAAGCCCAGTCAGCCTGGCCTTGAATACTTCCAGGGATAAAGCACTCAGAATCACCCCAGGTGATCTGTTTCAGGGTCTCACCAATCTCACAGTAAAGAATTTCTTTCTAATATCTACTCTGAATCTCCCCTCTTTCATTTTAAATCCTTTCTGCACTTCTGAAGTTACTGATCTGCTTGTGAGCCATTCAGTGATCATTGACAATATTACTTCCAAAGCTGTTCTGTATGTACTTAATCTGTGATGGGGGTTTTTTTGCATTTTCCCTTTAATATTTGTTAACATCCAAATCATTCTTTGTGTCATTTCATAATATTAAAATCTGACCATCCTCCTTTGTAGCATTCATTTCACAGTTTCTATTGGGTTCATTTCAGTGTAAAATCCAGACATCACTTCTATTGTTCTTCTGAAGTGATATTTCTGTTCCTTCACACAGCATGTTCACCACAAAAGTTTGGACTGTTTCCTTTGTGGTAAAAATAGCCTGTGTACTTTATCTGCTCTACCAAATGCATAGCTCATCTTTGAAAAGGCTGGACTTCTTAATATTTTTTCCTCTTTTATGCCTTATTTTCTAGGAAGAACTGTTACAAATGCTTTGCTGTACCTTCCTACAAGGTCAGACCCTAAGATATCTAATTTCTCTGAAAGATGCTATCCTATGACATTAAGAATTCATAAGCTCAGGGCTCAATACTTCTCCAGCCTGCTAATTCTTTTTTTAACTTCTCTGTGTTGGATTTTGCCTGCATACTCAATATCTTTCTCACAGACATCAGTATTTTCTAGTGGCAAACCAATGTCTAAATACAGGGCTGTGATAATGGTCAAACATAGCTTTAAGGCTTACCAGTGCTGTACAAATCACTCGTAGCAATCTAGAAGGAAGTATTGTTCTTTGGTAGGACACACAGTCTTGAACTGTGAGCAAGTCAGTTGAGTTAAATGGAAATACCTTCCTGTCAGGATTTTCCTTTTAAACGATTGCATACTAGTACTGTACAGCTACTGTTCTAATATTTATAGAATCATAGGATTTTCTAGGTTAAAAGGGACCTTTAAGATCATTGAATCAAAGCATCAACTTGATTCTCTCTCATCTGACATATGATCAGCATAGGGAAGAGAAGCTGTCCTGCTATTCTTCCCTGTCACTCAATTACTACCAACTTCCAAGACAGCAGCTTTCACATCCCTGATTACATTTAGTTGCAGTATCAGAAGTCTATGCCACGTTTGCATAGGACATAGTTGGTGGCAATTTGATATGTCCTAGGAAGGTCGGTTAAAGAGAGAAGCAATTATTAGATTGTTTAAAGAAATCAATCCATATTGTCAAGCATCTAACTGACTTAGTTCAGGGAACATATTTTACTTTTATTTCTATTGATCAGTGAGCAATAATATATAATTGTGACGAATGATCAAGGAGTCAAATTTATTGGAAGAACTATTGAGAGATTGCCACCAAATGTATATTCCTAAAACAAAGACTCTGATTACTTCTTTGTGCACCTCATGGCACTCTGCACAGTAATACTGACATATCTGTGTCTTAACAATTTCTTATACAGATAGCTTAGGTAGGATATAATTTTTAAAAGCATAACTGTCTTGAGAAAAATGGAGAGGAGAAAAATGAAGAGGAGAGGAGAGGAGATGCATGATGAACAAGTTCTCTGACATTAACATGGGGCAGAATTGGAAAATAACTGTCATGGAAGAATAATGTTAGAGTACGAAGAGTGCCTTTGAGAGTGTATGAAACAGCTTTAGCCAAGATCTCATGAAATTGTGAAACCTTCTGCAAAGCTTTAACTTTATTGATGTGACAAATAAATAAATTGTGTGCCATTCATTAGCCGCACGTTAGATCATTAAATGAGTGGTCAAGCTACCTTCACAGAGATTTTAATTGATGTATTCTATTTTATATATTGTAAGGTTACAGAGTTTTATAATAGCTCAGCTGACTGGTGACAATTTATCTATCTTTGATGACTCTTAGTTGTTCAATTCCTTGCTCATATCCTAAACTGTGACTTGCATCACCTTGATATTAAGAAGAATAGCATGCTCCAATACAAACTGCTTTATCAAAAACGTTAGCAGGGATCATATGTAACAACCAGCTGCTGCCTAGAAAATGCTCCTTGTTTGAAAGGCCTTCATTTCCAGCTGACCTATTCAGCTAGGACCAAGGTCTTCCCAGATTTACTGCTTAAATGTGTCCAAACACTTAGTTATCTTGTCACAATTGATGTGCAGGTCATGCTGGGCACCATACTGGGCATCACAACTCTTAGAAACGAGCAAATAAATAATTTCTGGGAGATTATGACCTTCTTCTTTTCTTTATGACAGTTCAGAAGGAAAGTATGGAGGTATTTATACACATTAGTCTAGTGAAAAGCCAGCATTGTGAAATTACTTGTCTAAAGTGGAGTCAGAACTATGTATGTTATACCTCACAGAAATGCTGCTGGAGTCTGAACAGTCGTGACATTCTCTAAGCCTTAGATCTGAAGAGCAGTTCTCAGATACTGTAGTTGTCCTAGTCCGTGCACATATATCATGCAGTTCTGAATTGAAACTTACATTTATATAAAAACATAATAGGAAAAATAATAAATAATACCATACAAAACATTAATAAACATCTCTGCATTATTATCTTTGGAACAGGGACCCTGGCATGGAAAGCTTTTATTTTCTACAGAATCCTTTTCTGTATCACCTTTCCTGGATTTATCCAACTAAATAAAAATATTCATGAAGTTAATAAAGTCTGTGCCACAGTTTGTAAATCTAAGTTCCCTTTGTAGTTAGTGAAGAGAAGTAATCAATTCTTGTGTAGGATTAACCTTTTCTTAAATCAGAGCTCTAAACTAGGTCAGATGAAACAAGTTATGGAAGTCCATTGATATTCTCTCAGCATAGTCCAAAAGAAGCCAGATAGCCTCCAATAAAGAAACTGTGAAATCTGTGAAGATTTATTTTAGGCAAGTTTGGCACCAAATGAAGCTGACTTCGTTTGCCACCTTTCCCCAGTGAGAATAATTTCATAGAATCATACAGTAGTTTGGGTTGGAAGGGACCTTAAAGATCATCAAACCCCCTGGCATAGGCAGGGACACCTCCCACTAGATCAGGCTGCTCAGTGCCTTGTTCAGTCTGGCCTTAAACACCTCCAGAGTGGTTCTTAATTTATTTCTTAATTGATTTATGCCCTTTCTTCTGATCAGTTGTAGTCTGAGCAGAGCCATTTACAGAATTCAAGAAATACAAAATAAAGGATACTTGAGGCCAAAAGTTTACAACATTATCCTGTACATATGGAAGTGAGGTATTAAATATACATAAGAGATGTTTTACTCTCTAATATGAATTAGATCAATGAAATACAGAATAACTTACCCTTAACGACTTGTTGATGAGGTAAGAAAACTTATTTTCTCTGTGTGTGTTACTAAACTGTTACAGATCAGCCTCCTTTGAAAACCAACACATACATAATGATTTTGAAATAAATTATAGCAAGGAGATTAGCTACTTTCAAATCCATATGATATTCGGGAAAATAAACTGTACTGTGCTAGTCATTACATGTTTAATCATTGATAAAATTACTCACTAATTAAAAGTCACATCTAGTTGAAGAAAGTTAGAACAAATTAAATTATGTTGGCAACATATCCTTCAATGTTTGGAACTGACTTAATTGAGAAAAGGTGACTAAAAGAGCAAATTATAAAAAAAAAAGGAAGATGCACTTATATCATATATACAATGGAAAAAAGTTACAATGTAGAATTATAATTTATACAGAGTCTATACAGGTTAGTTATGCCAAAAAGGCATAATAAAAAGGATGAAAATGGAAATGTTTCTCAAGATGGAGATAACATTGTGCAACAAAATATGTTTACAAAAAAACTATTTGTGTAGTACTCAAGTAAAAATCTGTTTACTCAGATCTGGAAACAGTACCATGTATTGTCTTGGTACATAAATGGTACCCACTAGATTTTGATGACTAAATATTGGCAATGGTTGGATAATCTTTAGTTTGATGCTTAGAATTGTTTTTTGTTTGGTTTTAAAAGTTATTTCTAAGTGACAGATCATTAATGAAATAAAGGAATGAAAAAGACTTAACTCCAACATTTCCATTTGGTTCTGTTTTTCCTTGATATTGCAGGATGCAGATATGAGACAGGGCTGAGGAACTTGCTGAAATAGTTCTTGTGAGATCAGGTGAAACCTGACAAGCACGGAATGATTGCAACTAATTGATCATAACCATCAACAACTGTAACTACAAACACCACACACTGTGCAATTAACATGGCAAGCTGAATCATATAGCAGCTCTGCATTTTTCAACATAATCTTGTTATTTTATTCTGCATATAAATATTTCGCCTTGTAATTCACTTTGATCCAGTGCTTCAGGATTTATTAGTGTAGAAATCCTACTGAAGTTCAGGGAGATTTTGATATCCATAAGTATGTTTCTTCTCTCTGGGAAGAATTAAGCATTATTGGTGACATTGATGAAATTCATTGATGCAATTGAAACCAGGTGCAACAAAATAAAAATTTCCTCGAAGCTCCCATTATTCCGTAGTCTCCTTACATGAATGATTACATTATATAAAAAATGAGTCACTGTTCAAGAGAAAACTGTTGAAGAAGCATATTGACTTGTATTTTATAAATTATTTTTATGGAATTTTATGTATTATATATTCAATCAATGTAGGATCACAGCTAGTGAGTATTTTAATTGAAAAGTAGCATCACCTTTTGAAAAGCATGGCATTGTGAATACAGGCAAATTCTATTTTATCCCTTTTATTAAAATAACCATTTTTCTAATAAAAATAATTGAATAATCATATCTAATAATCTAATTCATGGAAGAAATTTCAAATAATAACATATAATTTTGTATTTTATACAAGATTCAAGAAGTAATTTTAGGAAATAGTTCCATATAGTTCTTCTCTTCACCAAAACAGCTAATTATTACTGTAATAAATTATATAATGGTAGCATGTATTGGCCACATTCATGTATTTGTGACTTCTCTGTGACAGGAAATGCAGAAAACACTAAAACTTATTCTCTGCTTACTAGATAAAACAGCCAGATACAGATGGGTAGATAAAGATGTGCAATAAAGGGCATAATACTACAGAATACATTAGACCAGGTATTTTCAAATTGATATAATATACAAAAATATGCCATTAAGGAGGGAAAAAACAATGCTCCTTATTCTTCTCTATATCTTATGAAGATTCAATTCGGGGCTAATGAATCAATATTGTATAAGTTATAATTCAAGCTGAATGTACTATAAAAAGTAAATAATTCTCTTCTTACAGGAACACGTTCAAGGACCACCATTCTTATAAGACCCCTTCATGACCTCTTTATTTTTCTAAGAAAAAATCTTCATTATAGTATCTGAGAAAGATTCTGGGGCATGTTGGTATAATAAAATACAGTATGTTGTATCTTTTCTTCATCCTTTATATTTTAAGTCAGGAGTCTTTAAGGTTTTTCCTGTAATGCTTTTCATCTTTTGTTGGCATTCCCTGAAAACATCTGTAAATACCTGTATAACCATCCCTTTCTATTAAACTCTTCAAGAGCTCTGTAGAAGTCGAGACACAAGGTGGCTGGTGTGCAGGTTTAAAATGCATCATTGCTTCTCTGTAGTCTTGCTTTCTCTTGAGTTTTATTATATAATTGCATAGTAATGTCTTTGAGAAAAAAAGATTATTTTCAGGTCACATCAGACCGATGACCCATGAAGGATTCTGTAATAAATAATAACAGCAGCAATCATAACAAGCATGATACATTTTAAAGTCTTTGAATCTTACCCTTATTTTGTCATCTAAAAGTCATATGGTAATGTCCTTTTTAAAAGTTCAAGGTGTATGCTTTTTCCATTAACCATGCTGAGATGATGTTTCGATCATAACAGAAATGGTTGTGGCTGATCTTCTTTTCATATGATTTCTAGTTAACATCTTGAGAATTAAAGGTTACACTTAGGTCCAATGAGTGATTTGAATAGAATCATAGAATCATAGAATAGTTTGTGTTGGAAGGGACCTTAAAGATCATCGAGTTCCAACCCCCCCTGCCATAGGCAGGGACACCTCCCACTAGATCAGGCTGCTTAGTGCCTTGTCCAGCTTGGTCTTGAACACCTCCAGAGAGGGGGCATCTACAACCTCTCTGGGCGACCTGTTCCAGTGCTTCACCACCCTCACTGTAAAGAATTTCTTTCTTATGTCAAGTCTAAATCTACCCCCTTCCAATTTACATCCATTATTTCTAGTCCTCCCATCCAATATCATAACCCTACTACTCCTATGTTGTCTGGTATTCCTAAAATACAGCAATCTACAAAACAATCTACTAATTTATTTATTTATTTGTACATCTTGATATGCTGTGAGCATTTAATTGTTCCAACTTAAATGTCCCTATACAATCACACATCAATTCTTTTTGATACCAACCTTTCATTCTTCTGTACCCTGAGTTTATGGGCTATTAAACACATGTATATTTCCCATTATTTAGAGTGTACAATCAAAGCATGTTTTTGATTTAGGTGATAATGGAATTTTGAAAAAAGTTATTTTTAATGAAATACTTTCCATATAAATCATGCATTTTTTTTTAAAGCTACAGTTCCACCTCAAGATCTGTTTCTTAGCTCTGTCTTTCAAATACAAGGAGAGGGCCAGCCTCTCTGTAGTGACAAATCAATGAATAAGTTTGTACTTGATCTGGCAGAAGGATTTTACCTTGCATGAAGCTTTTTTTGTCTTACTAGCAATAGTAATTGCCTAAAATAAAAACAAGATCTCTATTAATTTTAGATCCTAATTTCACAAAACAAAAACCTGCTCCTTGCTGTTGCCCCTACCAGCTGCAGACAATTGATTAACACAGAAAATAAATTATTCCTCCTGTGCATGCCTAAAAAGCAAATTGTAGTGAAGACAAATAAAAAGGTTATTAAGTAGTAAAAACTGATCCAACTTTGCTACAAGTCCTTCGGTACAAGTTGTTTGTTTTGTTGCTAGTCCTACTAAGCTTTTCTGTAATTTTTACTGCCTTGAGATTTTTCTTGTTTATCTTCCGTTACTCCTTTTGCCTGCAGAAGTCTGCTGGGCCTTATTTAACTGATAGTCTTGTGGTGGTGTCATTCTTCTGCATTCTGTAAAAGAACGCACATATGTGTGCTGAGAGAAAACCAGGCTTCAGCTCCCTTCAGAAGAGTGGGGGTAGACATAGGCTGGCAGTTACTTTGGATCAGAGATGTGAATTTTTCCCAAGTTTGTTACTGAATGCTACACTGAGCTAGTAATACCTGAAGTACAGGTAGGAAATCCAGAGAGCATTGCAGTAATTTCATTTGGTTTCATGACTTGTGTCTTCGCTAGCTCTGGAATTTCCCTACATAGCAGAAAACACTTCTATGCTGCAGGTTGTTTTCAGGTGACTGGTATAATATTAGTTTCATTTAAATTTTTTTTAGCAGACATTTGTGGTGTTCCTGCATCTCACAGTCCATTCTAAATGCTCTTTGCAAGTTTAGCATACTTATCCCTAACACTGTGGTTATCTTAGATGTGGCTGCCACTCAACTATACATACAAAGTGGTCAAGGCTGTGCCTCATGCTAAAAAGTATGAAAGCTATATAGCTGAAATCCCAGGAACTGCTTTGAAGACAATGTAGTGAGTGTTATCATCTTTGCTGCTAACACCAAGATAAGAGTAAATAAATCTAGGTTTTCAGGGCAGTAGACAAACACCTATGGAGTACAAAAAGGCATTTACTTATCAATCTTCTGTGTACATCAAAATAATATGAAGAATAGACTCAGTCTATGTGAGGCCATCTGACATGTCACTGCAAGTAATGCAGTGTGTGAGGTTGTGGTATCTGTCTCTAAAGCTGTATTCTGTCCATCATTTATTATATATTTTTTTAATTGTAAAAGTAAAATGATACAGCTTTGTATACCATTTTTACTAGTTGCCTTTCTTCTTTTTTCAGTATGGCTGATATGAACTGGCTGAGATTTACAAGAAATTAATTACATTTCCCTTTCATTTAATTCATCCATTTGGACTTTTTATTTTAATGTAGGGAAATTGCAAGCAAGATCCTTAATGTTTCCTTCCATTCAAACATCCCTGCATTTATTTATTTTACAGTTAAGTCCCTGCTGTTGTTCCTGTTAATCCTTTTTTTTCCCCTGTATGCTAACCTGAAATGCAATTCAGAATCAACAGACAGACAAAAATAGCTGAAATTCTAAGATCTTTTTGAAATTAACTGAACAAATGAAAACTTGAGTTACACATAGTGCTTTTATTTTTAAATAAAAAAATAAATCTTTGTTTTTTATATGGAGGAAAAAAGGAATATCTGTTCCTCACAATGAACGCACAAAACAGAATATGGAAATAAAATATTGACATTGTAAAACCATATGTAATCACCTGAGGAAAAAAAATAGAAAAAAACTTAAAGACTTTTACTTCTACCTATAGAGGTAAATTACAATATTTTATCTTCCTTGAGAGAAATTATAATATCTTCAAGAGAATTTTTTCAAAAATATAATATTTTAATAAATAACTAATTTTTGTAAATTTATATCAAATACTTGAGATATTATAGGGGTTTTTTTTTTAAAGTAAGGCTACTAGAACAATTTTTTGAGTAATTTAGTGTCATTCTTGCCCAAAAAATAGATCTTGAAAGAAATATTTAAGGGCACTGTTTTTACAAGAACCAAGAAATGATGCATTAAAATGATTATTGTATTTCTATGATGTGCAATAAAATGAAAGCTAAACATTGTTTTCTTAATAAGCTACAGACGTTATTGGTTGATATATCAGTTTTCAAGGCTTGCCATAAACACTCAAAAGGTAGTTGGCCCAGAGTCACATGCAACTAAAATCCTTGTACATTTAACTAAGAAGACATCCTTGGAGCCTGCTCTCCCATTTGAAATAACTGTTCACACAGGGATATACCAGCCCAATCTTTCTAGACATAACTATAACTGAATTTCTAGAGAATGTACTGCCAGGTGGCATGCATCAGGTGATCATTTGAAGCTAAATTTTATCAGATTGCATTACAACACATGGTGTGCTTATTTCAAAATGCAATATCATATTTCATTAGCTGTTGCCTATCAGAATTTTACGTAACTATTTGCTAAAAGTCTACTGAAGCCCATCCATTTTTCTCTATTCCAACACAATACATGCTGTTGAATTCAGAGCACTGAAATACTTTGGCTAAAGACAGTATAAATTTAGATGCAATTAAATTTTAGGATTCTGACTTTTCCCAAGCCACCTTTCTAAAATGTGGAAAAGCATTTGGAAAGATTGTATGTCTTTTTCTTCTTAAAAACATGTACTACTTCCTATTATAAATCATGCAAAGAATTTACTCATATTACTTTTACAATTATTAAACTTCAGATTCATGCACTACTAGGCATGGGACAAAATGTGGAGTTCCAGCATCTGACAGAGAGCAGTTAGCTGATGGCAATTAAGAAAGAAATAATTCTTCTGAACTTATTCAAACTGCTGTCTGATTCATACCAGCACCATGGTCTGTACATAGAAATGAAGAGCTCTGACTTTAGATCACTGAATGTCACCAAGAGATGCTCCTACTGGCCCCAGCTATTTGCATTTCAAGTCCTCTTTTAGCATTTCCTGAAGCTTCTCGTCCTTTTCCAAGTTATCTTTGGATGCCTTTATGGGAGCTCTCTTTGCCTTGATCAAAATCTGAGACAAATATGAACAGTGTCTTTAAATGGCATTGCTGGCACTGAGGAAGATATGAAGGCACTGGTCTGATGGCAGAACTGAGCTGTCATATGTCTTCTGCTACAGATGCATATGCTAGAGCATAGCTGTCCACCTCAAATGGGAACCAGGTCCAGCATTCCCTGCAGTAAATAGAATAATGGGATCATCTGATTGAGAGAGGCTATAAATAAACACAATTAACAACTCATAGTAGTGCCCTACAGCCTCATTCAAAAGCCTTTGAAATAAAAATGAAGTGTTCCTCATTCTCCCACTGGAGAGGGTTCCATAGGGAGAAATATATTTAACAACTGCACTGTATTTCTGATACTGCAGAAATCTCAAGGAAAACATTTTGAAAAAATAAATGCATTATAGGCCAGACTTGATTTTAGAACCCATGCAGATCATTTTTCTGTCTTCTAATCACAATGTACTATGAACTGTCAAGAAGACATTAGCAACACTGTGAGTCTGGATGTTAGCCAGCATGTTGTCTCTGCTGTTATTTTTTTGTTCACTGCATATGTATCAATTCTACTGTTGAAAAACACAGACAGGATACAGCAAAAAGAACTAAAAGTGCTGTCAAATGTTTCTGTAAATAGCTTATGTATTTTTTCCTGCTTTTTGATTGATACTAAATCTAAGTGCACTAGGAGTAATGTAATTTTTGTAATGGGATTAGATTTATTTATAAAGGGCCTCCCATAATAGACTGAGGTACAAAACAAGAAACTGTCAGTTTTACAAGAGGAAGCAAAACGTAGTAGCCACAAAATGTAAAATCATTGGTCTGCAACTAAAATGCTCTGTTCTTTTGATAGATCTGGGGAATTTTAGCGGTCGTACAAGAAGTGCTGTCTCTGTACGTGAAGGTCAAGGAGTTGTTCTGATGTGCTCCCCTCCACTTCATTCACCAGGTACAGTAGGCTTCAGCTTGTATGCAAGATGGTCCTTTAAAGTCTGCTCATTATTGAATGTTCACTATTTTAGGTACAACGCATTGAACATCAAAAGTGAAATATCCACCACTCTGCTGACAGTTTGGGGAGTAACAAAGTTATTAATGCTCGTATACTGCAAATGCCAATGAATAACAGCAGAATTTCTGTTCCAAGATTCTTATTCCCAGTGTAAAACTAGAAAGTAACAACAGTTTCTGTGCCACCAATGGTGAATATGCTGCCTTGAGGTCACAGAATATTTCTTGTAGAGTTTAAAAGCTTTCAGAAACTGTTCCAAATGTCTATGTCAAGATAGTGTTCCTGAATACAAATTGCCTTTTGTTTTCAGTAGTACAGCAATGATTTTGATTCCTTCCTCTCTGTATAGTTTAGTTTCCAGCACAACTGCATCATTCCTAGGATTCAAAAATATAAATCCCATGAAATGCCTGTGGATTCCCTAATGAGAGTGTGGGTATTCCAGAGAGGAAAATGTAAATTTTTGCTGTTCAGATTGACACTTCTGCCATTTCTACAGATAGCTAAGTACATCTTTATATTTCCATATCACATAACACCTTGAAACACGATGCTAAGGAGAATATTTTGGTTTTCAGTAGATACACTATGTCCTTTTGCTCTTTGGAAAAGACATTCTGTTCTGAGGGATTTTTTTAGAAAATGTCTTCAGAATTTCTGTTAGAGAAATGTGTTTATTTTCTGTTTATTCTTGAAGTGCTATTACTGTGTGACAATTACCAATGTTTTTAAGTCTGGTTATCTTCTGGCCATCTCTCTGCTTTTCTCTCTTATGACTAAATTGTCTTATTATATGGTTGTTTTTATAGCCTATTTCTCTATGTGACGGAATTGATTGCATGATGTTAAGGCTTGATTATGATAAGGAAACCATGAGGGAAAAAGCGTAGGCAGAAAAAGCGAGAGACAGCTTCTACACCACAGCTGAATGTGATTCTCCCAAACAAACTGAGAGTGCAAGGATTTATCAATAGTGAAGTAATCGTACGCCTTGTAACAGCTGTCATTCTACAAAATGAACCTTGTATGTTGTCAGACTGTTTATAATTTTTTCCTTAAAATTATGTTCTTAAACTGATATTTAGACAGATTCCAATGCAGTGTTCTGTACACATTGCCTTGGTGAAAAACAGACGTCTTTCATTTTCATCAGTGGGACAGCAGAATCCGTCCTGTGAAAAATACTGTGCTTAAAGAAAGTATTCATTTGGGTTAGTTTGTATTGCTTGAGCACTGGCATGCTATGCCAGCAGAAAAATTACATCTAGAAAAATATTTTGAGCCCTTGTTGGCATAGTTTTGTCACGATTGCTATGCCAAGGAAGGTTCAGCATGGTAGAGAAGTAATCAATGAAAACTGAAAAATTGCACTGATATGAAGATGTAAAAACAGTCTCTTGTGAATGGAAATGGGATGGGCCTTTCTTTCATTTGTAGTGTTACGCAGAATCACATGCTATTTCCCTCCAGTTCTCAGTTTGCATAATGTTGAGGGGCTGTAAGTCCTTATGGTCCTGCAATGGGACTGCAAGTGGTAGTACAGTGGCTGGTGTCTTCTGGGATAGGGCAATGCTACTTCCATGTGCCTTACAAAAAATTCCATATCTGGTGATGTTTTATCAATAAATCACCTCATGAAGCTCTGACAATAAGGTACAGAACAATAATGAAAGATGACTATTACATGAAAGTGAAAAATTAATTTGGACAGAAGAAGAACTTAATGCACAAAGTGTATAATTTGAATTCTGATATTAAGCAGCTAATATAAGACTTTTCCAGTTACAGTGATGTTTTGCAGAGCAGAGGAACTTCAAGAATTTGTGCAGAAACATCTGCAATAGATTTTTTACATTTTTTAAAAAATCATTTGTTTTCTGTATACTCCACTTGAGTTTCTGTGTCTGATTTGCACAGTATCACCTTCTAAATAGTTCTGAGAAAAATTGACCCTTAAAATTACCTGGAAGACAAACTTGCAAGTGAGCATTAAGCTATTGTTGTGGACAAGCTAAAGTCTAAGCTAAAGTCTATTTAAAGCATGTTTGAAATCTGTGAACATCTATCATTAACAAGACCATGACTTATGGGGGTGTTTTGATGACAGAGAATATTTTGTGGAGTGACACCACAAGCTCTGCTTTATTGATTTATTCACATTGATCAACACCTTTAGAAATAATTTTCACTTACTTATCCCAGGAGATAAACCCATAATACAATATCAAACTTAATCATTCTCCACAACCTTATAAGCAATTCGTCCTTCAGAATCTCATTCCTCAATCTCCAAAGTCAATAACTACCTATAAACTAGCATAAGAGTTTTTGGACTGAGCCTACTATAAAATCACAATATCACTTTAGAAAAAGAAAGATGATTTATTGAGAGAGCCCTTTCTGAAAAGAGCTTTAGGCTTATTAACATGTTTTCAAACAGAAGTAAAAGTAAATACTTTTGTTTGAATAATCCCTGCATTTCATTCTTACAGACCACAATTCTGGAAAAATCTGAGTGTCTTTAAATAGCATATTTGACTGAAAAAATACTACCCTAATTTCTTGTGACATGACTTTAATCATAGTACAGATTTCATATGCATACAGGCTTGATTTCTGTTTATTATTGCTGTAATACATTATCAAGAGGTAATTCAATAAATAAACAAATACAAAATTGTGATATATATAGGTTGTTCATGTTGCTTTTCATTTGATTGTTATTCAAATACTTCACAGAGAAATTAAGGAACACAAAAAAAGAGAAAAAACACACCTGAATTTTATTCAGAATATTTGCAGTGCAGATTCAGATGATTGAATTATTTTTTGGGTTGAATAAATTAGTTTGTTATTTTCATTTTTTTGAGAAATAGCTGTGAAGAAAAATTATGGATTTTTGGGGGGAGGGATACTATCCTATCTATCAAAATGGTAAAGGAAAATACAACAAAAAGGACTTTGTGCAGGTTCCTTAGGACAGTCAGCAACAGATTCTCACCTCCTGCTTTTTCTGGGCCATCACTCCAAAAAAATGCAGCATCTGGCTTCACTTGGAATCCTGTATCAAATGAATGGGTCTACTCGAGTATGATTTCTACTAATGATTTTTTTATTGCAAACCCTTAAGTTACTTCTTGTGAAATATATTAATCAAAGATAATTTGATCATTCGTAAACGTAACATTTTTTCTTTTTCTTCAATAAATATTTTTTTTGATTCTTCATCATCCCCCATTTATTTTTTCTCAAAGATGTGTTTCCTAGGTATTTAGATCTTAGGTTAAGCAAAAGTTTTATTAAACAGTGAATTCTTAGCTAACATGCGTTCTCTGATATCTCAGTTTTAAAAGGCCTCAACTGTTTGGTTTTTTTTCCTCTGAATAGGATTGTGGCTTTCCATTGTGGTATTCTGAAGCATGTAAATACAGGGTTTTACTCAGTCAGTTAATCATCTTAATTACAAGGTTTAACATAGTGAGATTAAAAATTAATGGAAGATTTCATCCAGATTTACATGTTTCCCTCAGAATTAATACTTTCGGCTTAGCTTTTTAAGGCTTTTACTCAAAGCTTTCAGTATGAGCTTAATAGAGAGCATGAATTCCCATTGTTAGAATGAGCAAGGTGTGATGCATGGAGGGAAAGGCAGGTGCCAGCTCCCTACTGACTCAAAGACACGCTCACTTCTGAAGGGAGCACTGCTGTTACTCTTTCCACAGCATGTAACATTCATACAGATGTTAATCTATAACTATTTTATTTCTTTCTAAAGGACAAAGCTGATCTTATGCTGTTTGGAAACTGTGTATAGTCTGCATCTTCTGCAACTCTCCTTCAGGATTGCTTCACTGAAAAATGACTAATGTCAGTGCTATAGTAATCACAGACTTTCCCATGCATCTTCTGGATGTCTGGACAGAAGAGTATTGCTAGAACCAGGAAGCTGCTAAAACAAAACCGTTTCTACTGATATTTTATCCTGTTCTTCTATTTCCTACACAATAGTCCTAGTTTTCCATTAATTGGAGAATATCTCTAAATAATGGGGGTTTTAAGATATTCTGAGTTTCAGTTTGTGTGTACTTTGAAAGTTCAGAGAAAACTACTTTGCAGGAAACACAAACCAATCATTTCTGTGATTGCATTGAAACTTTACCTTTAAACTGCAGCTAAGCTCCCAATAGGAAACCAAGTCCAACTAAGTGCAGCAGCTCTCTANCAGGGAATGCTGCCCAAATTATGTATTATAAATATATATATTATAAATTGCCTCATTCAGGTACAGAATTCTTAGTAGTAGTCTTCTCCAGTCAAACTAGTTCTAATAACAAAATAGTAAGATTGTTATATTTGGGCTGGACTGCCCTTGGTATGCTCTTTAGCTGACCTGTCACTGCAAGTGAGACTGGAGGCAGTTGTCTTAACTCTGATTTATATTTTTCATAACTGCATGCTGTAGTTTGTTTTTCACCCATTTTAATTCACTACGGGAGCATGATTCTAGCAGAAAGAGGCCACTTAAGTAACAGTATTAGAAATCAATTGTGAATTGTACCAGGAATAACACTTTCTTTAATAAATCCTTAATAAGTTATACATATATAAGGCAGTTGACATGACTTCTCTATCAGTTCTTTACATGCTTATAACATATAAATAATGATAACATAAATATAAAATATTTTTTAAATGCTGTTTTGAGAGACATATCTATCAGCTTTATGACTTAACTATCATGTCTTGAAGATTTCCTGCACTTCTCTCTCAGGCCTTCTTATATTACCGTGTTTATTTGACTTTATTATGTTTAAGAAGTCTGGACTTTTCAATAATGAGGAAAAAAAAAAGTGTTATAAGATGGGATTGCAGTCTGTTAAGCTCTATATTCCAGACCTAATTCTGTGTTAGTTCGATATGATCATCTCATATCTTCATGCACATTTTTCCCTGGAAAGATGTTTCTCTCTTGCATCTGCTACTTTATCACTTTCACTAGACTACTTTTGAAACTCTTAATGCTAATTCTCATGTGTGCTACCATTAAAGTGAATGTCTAATGTCCATGGCCCCTGACAGAGCTCCATATAGGAATCTATATTCTTCATTTGTACGAGTGATTGATGACTCTGCCTGTAGTTTTCGTTATGGAATGAACAAACACAATTATCTTGTTGGGATTTTTTTCTTCTGTGGTCTTTTCATTACTCAATACATGACCATTAATTTTGCTGCTCACTTCCCTGGAGCACTTTGTAGGGTTTCCTTCCTCAATCTTGTTGAAGACATGCATCTGAGGATATGAAATTAAACACCTGGGAATGATAGAATTTTCTGTAGGGTAGCATTGTAACAAGCCCTGTTTGCCAGTGAGAAGTCAACTCCCAGTCTATTGGCAATGTGTTGTTATTAGATTTTTATTATACTCCAATGATCTGCATGTGCCCCTAATTCTAGGCAATATCTGTTTAGTGTGCATATGGATTAATAATTATCCATTTAAACTTTCTTGAATCAGAAGTCTAGATTTTGTTGTTGTTTTTTTTTTTTTAAATTGAAAAGTAATAAATGAGAAAATATGCATTCCTTGTCAAACTGTGGTAAATTCACCCAAGGAACTTAAAATTTGATAATTAAAAAAAAAAATCCAGGTATTATCACTGGTGATAAATAATCCCCACCGCCTTACCACACCAATAATTCTTTCAAAAAATACACTAAGCTACATTAGAAACTGAAAGTTAAATTTTTAGAGCCACTGGATCACTCACTAGAGTTGTTCTTCCCCTCAGGGACCATGAAAATGTAGTGAGAGAAAGCTGGTTGACCTTGGCCAATTAAACCAGTGCAGAACACTGAATGAAGGGGCAACCCTGACAGGGCTCTGCTTAAGGGACATGTGCTGTAGTTTTACGGTCACACTATTGTCAACAAATATTACCCCAGCTGCCAGTTCAGGAGAATCAAAGTGCAAGAAGATACTAAGCTAAGGGAAGAGGGAGGAAGCAAGGGAGATTAATTAATTTTAAAAATGTATTGAGTGCATTGTTCCTCAGGCTCATGCTTGACTGCCTTTCAGGCAACAGTCATATGTGGCTATTTGTCTACAGCTTGAAAAATGGGACAATAATGATTAGAAGTTTCTGTAGCAGACAAGCTCCTCTTCCCTGGAGACAAGTTACCAGCCTGTTACTGAGATGTCCCAATAAATTAAACAAATCAAGAACCCCTAACCTAGTGATTAACCATGACAGCATTGTCCTGCCAGGTTAAAAAGAAATGTGTGTTCATGGTATCACAACCACAGTTCTGCAACTAGTACCTGCAAAGGTACCAAAATCAGGAAACAGTGTTGCAAACCTACCTTTTTTTGTGGCACAGGCTGTATAATTTCTGAAAAAGTGAGGAACTAACAACAATTTAAGACATATGGCAGTTATAGTCACAGAGGTTGTTTTAGGTTAGGCCCAAAAGGTGCCCTCCGAATGGCAGATGGCCCCCCCTCCTCTCTCAAAGGAGAGGAGAGGAAGAAATGAAGAGATTTATGAGTTTAGGAAAATTCCAAACTAATAGATAATGAAATAATAGATAAAATTAAAAGGTAAAGATAAAAAGGTATACAATGCATACAAAACCATAGCAAACTCCCAGGATGATGATCACATCCCCAGCAGACACAGGGAAAGTCCCACACTGGGGTCAGTTCAGTCAGGAGCTGGATGCCGGATCTGAAATGAGGAGTGCTCAGATTGGGGTCAAAGGCAGATGTACAGGCAGACACTTTCCTAGATGTCAGCCATCAAAGAAAGAGCGATCCCCCAGGTATTATACTGAGCACGGGCAGATGGGATGGAATACTCCTGTTCATCAGTTTTGGGTCACCTGCTCTGTCTGCTCCTCCTTGCAGGTGGAACTCCTCTGTCTTTCTGCTTCCAGCATCCTGGTGGGGCAAATGATGAACTTTCTGACCTTGATTACCATAGTGAATAATGAAAATAAGAGCTTCTTGCATACCATTCCCTGGTATAATCCAGGTCTTATCAGTCTGGTAGTGAACAGTTTCTGACCAATGTGCAGTTAATTTCAGAGTTTAGTCAGACAGAAGAGGCCTAGCTGAAAAGTGAAGTTATGAACTAGAAAATTTATTTTACCTCAAAGCAGGACAGAGGTGCAGGGCTCCTGCAACATTGACCCTCTCATAATAACCTTCCCATTAGAATCCATTTGCTATGTAGTTCAGATGTTTCACTAAGCTGGTATCAGAAATTACAGCATTTTACTAATACATCAGTCAGTTAAATGTCAGCCCATTTTGTTTAAGAAAAAAAATTCCATATTAATCCCAATTACATCTCCACTTCATGCCACCAAAAATAATAGAGTGAGAGTGCACATCTTAATCAATGTAACTAAAATTAAGCCAGAAATACAGTGCTGATCAGACAGCTGAAACAAGAGGGAATATAAGAAGGAGGAAGAGATGAGAAATTATATCTAAGGATCTGGAGCCTAGCTTTTTCTTTCCATTACCATTGTGAGGAAATCTCAAAGAATTTAAAAATTATGGAATTTCAGAAAATTCAACTCTTCCCAGATTAGGCATGATTAACCAAATTCAGCTGTGCTACTGGCAGAGGTGAGAACTGAAGATGGTGGTAGGTCAGTTTTGATTCAGAAGGGGAAAGCTTTGAACTGAACTGACCTGAATTCTATAAGATGCCATTAATAAATTTCCATGTATAATGACATCCTGGTCTCCAAACTGGAAAAGAGTGGGTTTGATGGATGGACCACTCGCTGGATAAGGAGCTGGTTGAATGGTCGAACTCAAAGAGTTGCAGTCAATGGTTCCTTGTCCAAGTGGAAACCAGTGACGAGTGGTTTTCCCCAAGGATCAGTACTGGGACCAGTGCTATTTAACATCTTCGCAGGAGATATGGACAGTGGGATCGAGTGCACCCTCAGCAAATTTGCAGATGATACCAAGCTGTGTGGTGCAGTTGATACACCTGAAGGAAGGGATGCCATCCAGAGGGACCTTGACAGGCTTGAGAGGTGGGCCCAAGCCAACCTCATGAAGTTCAACAAGGCCAAGTGCAAGGTCCTGCACCTGGGTCGAAACAATCCCAAGCACAGATACAGGCTGGGTGGAGAGTGGCTTGAGTGCAGCTCCGTA
>VZTY01019113.1:51499-75017 GCA_013400935.1 Turnix velox
CAGGTTGCCCAGAGAGGTTGTGGATGCCCCCTTTCTGGAGGTGTTCAAGACTAGGCTGGACAAGGCACTGAACAGCCTGATCTAGTGGGAGGTGTCCCTGCCTATGGCAGGGGGGTTGGAACTTGATGATCTTTAAGGTCCCTTCCAACCGAAACTATTCTATGATTCTATGATTCTATGACATCAGTTGTTTCTTATTTTGTAAGTAATATATGAAAGCAAACCTACAAACATTTGAGGTGATGCAATGCTTAATGGGATATAGATTTTCATATAGCCTTACTTAATCAGTTCAGGAAGATTATTTCAAATAAATGTAGAAGTATGAAAGCAATTCTAGTTGGATATGTAGATTTCATTTTTCTTTTTCAAAGGGGAGGCTATAAATTGTTTAGAATTGCATCTTGGAGTGCATTTACTTTCTCTTTTCCTGCACAATACAGTTGCACCCTGTATGAAGGTAGTTATGACTTGATGCTAAATATGTTAAAGGCAATTGCTTGGATTTTTTTAGGTAAAAATGACTGACTATATATAAGCATAGTATCATAGAGTTCAGATAAAAATCTGAAAGATTACAGCAAAATCCAAATCCCTGTGCAGCAGCATACAAGTATTCTTTATCCTCTGAAAGCAAAAGATGGTTTCTAGAGCAACAGTGACTTCTTTTTTATCACCATGCAATCTTTCTAACAGTTTTATGATTAATACCACACTTAATTTTGATAATTTGATTGTTCACTCCTGTGTTCTCATGCTATGTTCCAGTATTGTAAAAATCACTGCTAATGTCTTCATTAGCCAGCTAATACAATTCCTGTTGTGTTGATGCTATTATTCTAGAGTGAAGAATCTGTAACTGGAAAATTTCACTTTATTTATTCATTTATTGAAGCATTAATTTTCACTATATTTTATTCTTTTAATAATGAAGTAACTCTCAATTGGATACTCCATGGATAAAAAATCAAGAAGAACATTGTAGAATGGAAAGAGGAATATAGATAATACAGTGAACGGTTTGGCTCTGTTAGAAAATCCCTTAGGAATTTAGCAAACTACCATAAAGTTCTATTTTCAACAGATGAAAGGAAGGAGGACTCATTTACAGAGGATAACAGAGTATTATCTAGAAAGAAAACTCCAAAATTGCAGTTACTTACAGTCTAGATCATATGAGTTTACAACTTCATGCCTCATACCTAGAAGAGCTTTGAAAAACATTATTAGTTTTCTGAAAACTATACACATACTCTGCACTGAAGGGTGCTGAAATGCTCATTGTTTGTCTTACTTCTATAGAAGAAAAAATCAGAAAAAGGTGGACAAGTATATTCTTTTTCCATGTGATACGTATATATATTATACACCTGATTTGTCACATTGACTGCTATTGCTACATGGTTGAGGAGAAGGAGAGATTATAATCATGAGACATTGCCCTAGGCTGAAAGTAAGATAACTGAAGGCTTGGTATTATCTCTAAATAACAATTCTGTGTAAAGTAAAAGATGGATGGAAGCAGCTCACTGGCTTTCCAGTAGTGCAGAACAATGTGCACAGGAACTTGATAGTGTATTGTCTGTATGTAGAAACAGGTAAGAGTTACAGTCTCCACACTGTTAAAAATTTAAGTGATTGATTGTTACTGATGTTATTTGCAGTGATTTATTTGTACAACATGGTTGAACAGTGTTAGCAGCATTCTAGTCAGTTTGTGAATGTGACATGTCTCTTCTTCATCTGCACTTTGAGTTATTTTTTAATTAATGTGAAATAAATCATCTGTCACACTCATCCTTAATACTTAAAAATGGTCTTTTGGGGAATATAAATTTGGGTTTATGATATTTTCTGGAATATATATTCACATGTTCCGTTGTGTTCAGAAATATGTAATGGAGGATCCATTCCTTGGTACATTTAAGCCTAGAAAATATACTGAGGAGCTGAGCACTAGACCTTGAGCACCTGGAGGATTATGTGATTTATGCTTCTGATTTTTTTTTTACAAACAATTGAAAATCAAATTTAGAGGAAGAATGAGAGATAGCTACCTGGCTCTCATGTTCATCTACACAGCTCTAATTTTTAATTTTTTTTTACAATAACTTCTTTTTTTTTAGTATTTTAAAGTTTACTGTAGATCTACAAAGAACCGTGAAGGAAAACAAAGAATACTAGAAATTAAAATAGTTAGGTGTTATTAGTGGGGATTTCACTCTGGCTATGGGCTCATCCATGACTTCCAGGTAGTCACTTCTTTCCATCTTCTTCTATTTTCCTATATAAAATTTATTATAATGTTCATACCCATTATTTAAGACAATAAATGCAATAAAAGCAAAGGAGCAAGACCAAGAAAAATCCATCAATGCTATTGTGCCTTGACCATGGTGGAATTCACCAAACACTGACCTGTGGATAAACCAAGAAAAAAATCTTTTTAATTTTTATTAAAACATCTAGCACCAAGAGAATATAAAGCAGAGATGCAGTGGGATGTATCTTAAGTTTAATGTCTGCAGTCATACAAAGGCAACTCTATGAATTTCAACTACTCCTTTTTTGCCAAAACAATTCTTATGAGATCTGCATGTAAACTGGTGAATGCTCAAAAATTGTGTTTTGAAGTATTAAGTAGAATTGCAGTAGCCTTTTGTTTTCATTTCTATACCTGGAAGCCTAAAATTAAATCTTGTTATGTCAATATTAATCCTTCCTGGCATTAGGAATCAAGGTGAAAGAGAGATAAAGTGATAAATTTGAGTTGCTTTCTCTCTTGAAAATGTAAAAAGCCAGTTATTAACATACATATGAACTAGTTAACTGACTGATACTCTGATAACTAGAGTATTAGTGAGCATTTTCTGCAAAATTACAGAATTTACTTAACAGAATCTCTGTTGCTAAGTAATGAATAGAGGAAAGCTAGGGATGGAGAAAATATACATCTCTCAGCTGAGGAGGAGATATCACTCTTGCACTTAACAATGTAATATTCCCCAAATCTGGATGATTATTTTCCCATTACTTCATGTTATTTTTGATGGATATCCTTATTATTCCTTCAAAATATATAATTCCATTGATATTGTTGCAGTAGCAATAAAACTAAATTTGTGTGCAATGCAGCAGCCTACTTGAGTGTGCTCACCTATGCAGCATGACTAAATAAGTAGCAACAGCCATGTTGGAGTACTGATTGTCATACCAGTGCGACTGCAATGTAGAAAACTTCAGGTATCATAGTATGATCAGAGAACAAGAGAGATGAAAACCATGAAAAAGAAAATAAAGGAAAAACAAATAGATTAAATTAATTTTAACATTTTGCCAGAAAAATAATTTTCATATGTAAATACTCAGTACAATGACATTTTCGTTCCTGAACATTAAACAATATCATCACTATTTTCCAATGCTACACTTCTTATGTAAATACAATAGTAACACAATTCTTGCTAACTCCAATCATTAAGAATTAATCAGCTGCTGTTACTACATATTCAACATATTGCCACCATAAAAAACATTCAAGTAACAGTACTTAACTATAGAAATCAGTGTACGGTGTCATGTCGTGCACTTTTGTTGTGTCACTGCTACATTTAAAATCTTCTTTAGATCCGTGATTATAACTGCATTGGTTTGGTTTTCACTGTTAAAATGCTCAGTGTTAGAGGACAAAGAATTCCTGAACTGATACTTGTGATTTTGCTTTTAAGTCAGTTTTTAATCATTTCAATGCACAACAGGTTAATTTTGAGGTTATTCCAATTCTTTTGATTTAGAATGCGCTTTTATAAAATGTAAATTCTAGACACTATGCTGTCTTTGTTGATAAAAAGAACAATAAAATTATACTGAGACACTTGGACTATCTCTCCCAATATTAATTATATCTCACTTTTTAAAATTGTATATTAATGTAGCTTCCTGTTAGTCTTTGAATTATTTTATCTAAGTTGGAGCTGATGAACTTATAATGATGTGAATCATTACCCTTTCTAATGCTGGAACTAAATTATCTCCGATTCTTGTCTTTCAGAATTACTAATCATAGAATCATTTAAGTGCAGTATGAACCTTAAGTTCATCAGATTCAACCATTAGCTTAACACTATCAAGTCTGCCAATAAATCATATTCCTAAGCATGACGTCTATGCATCTTTTAAAGACCTTCAGGGACAGTGACTCAACTGCTTCCCTATCAGCCCATTCCAAATGCCTGAGAACCCTTTCTGTAAATAATTCTTTTTCTAGTATCCAGTCTAAACATCCCCTAGCATAACTTGAGGCCATCTCCTCTTGACCTATTGCTCATTACTTGGGTGAAGAGACTGACATCTGCCTCTCTATAGCTTTCTTTCAGGTAGTTGTTGAGAGCAATAAGGTCTCTCCTCAGCCTTCTTTTCTCTCAGCTGTACAAATTCAGCCACTCCACATAAGGCTTGTTCCAATAGTTTCATGAAGTCAGTAGTTTTGATTAAAAGAGCTGCAGTGGTAAAGCATAAATGCTGAATTAAGTTCTCTGGTATCACTTATTTTGACTGTTTAATTTTATTACTGTTTACCATGCACATTTTTCTTTCTTTTCATGGAAAATAGCATTATACAGTGACATTTGCATTACCTGGTATGTTATGAAACACAGAAAATCAATTTATATGAAGCATTTGTGAATGAGTCCAAGTTTCAAGAGATTCCAATTGCTCTAGAGCACAGAATAAGAATCCAAAAGGATCAGTGAATTGGAGAAATGGTTTGCAGCAAGAAACACGAAGTTCATCAACATGTAAATTAGTATACTTACTAAAATATCAAATTTATAGATAGAATAAAGGGAGATAACTGATTTAACATCATTCCACCTTAGAAAAATACTACTACTATACAGAATGGAATACTTAGTGAATGAAAAAATGCATTCTCTAATCCTAAATCATAGTATGTGAGGCAATTCTTGCAGTAATCAATATTACTAAAGTCTCAGCATAATGTGTCCATCTTTGGGTTCTACATTACACGATGTAGAAAAACAGTACAGATTACAGCAGTAGAACTGAACAGAATATTCTGAACAATGACTTTTTAAATGAAACATTGAAGAGATTTGGTTGATTTAGCTTCAAGAACAGAAGGCTGATACAGATGAGGATAACAATCTTCTATGTAGCTCTAAAGGTTTAATAGTGGTCATCAATAAAGTGCTTTCAATCTGATAAGTTGCATATGTAATTTAAAAATTGTCAAAAATAAGCAAATATACACAAATATTGATAAAAATTATCACATTATTAACTGATGATGAAACTGGTTATTTTGAAGATTGGAATTTAGGCGTTTAACCCACTGGACATTCTTAAAGATTGCACTGATATTTTTTGCCTGTGGGCGAAAGAAGTGCCTGAAGCACACATGTTCTTGAGTTCATTTTGGTTGCAATATTTTGATTGTTTCTGGAAGAGATTTTTTTTAATATGACATCCAAATATGTGCCAGATGGACAAATTAGACTATAGTGGCTGTCTACACGTGTAATGATAGTATAATATTTGTTTTCTCCAGTACAAAATCAGTGCTGACAGTAAACAGGTATTCTACTATATTTTTAGTTATTAGCTGTGTGAATGGTTATAAGAAAGAAAATATTTGAAGATTTATCACTGTAATTAAATCTGAAGAAAACCAAATACGTAATTGGTAGAATTTGGTTACAGGTAGGTGAGCAGTAGATACTGAGCCCCCAGAGCAGAAAAGAAGCAATTTCATTGCTAGCTGATAAATTGATGATATCTGTTTGCTCTATGTGGATGCATTACAATACAACAAATAAATTACCTTCATTAAATATTTTCTTGGAGGATTAATGAGCACTGATAATAAGCCACAGAAGCATAAAGGGATGCACCAGAAGTATTCTTCTGGTTGCATTTGGGAGCTGGAGGAACAACCCATATTTATCATTCATCAAATCTAGAAATCTAAATGTGAAGTGATATCCATCATAAGAGAGTGCTGGTTGGTGACAGAATAACCAAACAGCAAATGTGATGAAAAATGTTAAAACTAAGTTCGAGGGGGAAAAAGGTAACATTTCATATTTTCTTCAGGAGAGATTCAGGCATATTTTTATTTTCTGTTTTTTTCCTGTTATTTTTTTAAACAAAATTTCTGAATGGTAAAACAAAAACCATCTCACAGATTTCATGGTTTGTGGCTATAAGAGGTAAATTCATCTTGTGATGAATCTACAGTACACTTTTTGTTTCTTTTTTATCATGCAAAAATAGAGAAAATGCAAATTCAGAGTTGCTGGAAGTTCCAGATTAGCTCGAAGTTTTGGCAATCACCAGGCATCATTACTATTTATTCATCGAGTACTGCCATCTTGTGGAATTTGAGTGATCAGAGGAAATCCTGAACAGAAGAGAAATACTTTGTCAACAGGCTACTGGAGGAGATGGAGTGCTCTATCTCCCACTACTGTATCACAGAAAGAAGAAACAAACCAGACTTATTTCCTTCACAAACACTGTAACTCCACAAAAATGCAGTTATTGAATGTATGCTTGCATACTTTGGCATTAAAGATGCAATAATTAATCATTGTATGGACTATAAGTTTTAGGTGGCCTTCAAGGAATTTTTATGGTAATTTCTTGTTACATCTTCACTGGTGACCTGAAATACCATTTACCAGACAGGGCTGATGAAAAGGCTGTAAAGAAGCTGCATATTAAAAGGATGAAACAAACAGTTTGTCATAAGAAAGGCCCTGAAGCAAATCAAGGAAACATTCAGACATTAACAACCACAGGAGTGAATATGTAGTGCTATCTGAATTATTGTTGTGAAACAGACAAAATAAATCCACAAAAATAATTTAAGAAATTATAGCAAATTAAATTTCACACCATAAATTCCTTGTGGCAGGAGAGAGATGCTCTGTTCACTCTACTTGATCACCAAGTGACCCAGATTTTCACTTACATAGCTCAGTAAAAAGTGCTTAATAAAACATAGAAGCAAATCGGACATTTGGAAGGCCTTACAAATGATCTGCAAAAAAACAGATACAAAACCTTTTGGAGACATTTTTCTATAAACAAGGCTGGTCATTCATGACAAAAAATGTAAGTCTGTGGTTAACAAAATGAATTCGATCTTTTTCTCTCCAAGTCTTTGCACATAGTAGAACCACAGAGGAGGCCTCCAGCCCAAGCCACAGGAGAATGTCAGTTTACACCTGCCTCTATAATTAATAGTTTCTCTGAATTGATGTCTGTTTCTGTTCAGGTTGATTAATAGTATCTAGATAAAAGTTTAGATAAAAATAAGTAATAAGCTCTGCATATATTCTATAAGAATACTCTAAACTTCTATATTCTGCAGTATTCACAATTTTCTATTTTCACTTTTTTCAATATTGAAAGCAAAATGTCTACATCATGGAGAATAAAGTCTTGAAGTTCACTAACAAATGTAGTGGGCTGTGTACAAATAAATCCAGTGTCATCTGCTTGGTCCTAAGCTTCTTGTTTTGAAATTTAAAGAGTTCACTCAGCAATTTACTAATTTGTAAAAGTGGAATTTCAGATAATATTTTAATACATGTAGTTTACTTGTGCTCCTCTGCTGAACTGCTGTGGAACCTGTGTCATGTAAATATATATTCAGTGTCAATTTATAACATTTAAATGTGCGTGTAGAAGAAGAAAGAATTGTCTTTGGTTAGGTAGCAATATTTTCAATGTTTCTCCATCACTCCATTAGTTATTTTATATGTCATTGCAAACATTTGGGCATGCAATCTCTTTTGCACAATACTGACAGGAAAGAAAGAGGGGAAAAAAGATTAAAAGCCTCAGGCTTTTGTAATTGGACAGCCTTTAATGTTGAATTTATGATTTAAGAACCCTAAATTATAATTTTGGTAGCATACATATTGGGAATATTAGGAGTCCTGGAATATGAAAACCAATTCAAGCTTCATCCTCTACCATGACTGCTAGAAATGTGAGACATTTGTTCAATGGATCAACATCAAGGTGCACCCATTTCCCCAAAACTGCAGTCATTCACTTAGCATCCTTTTGTCAAATTACTTCTGTAAGATCATCCATCTATTTTTGTCAGCTCAAAACTGCTGGGTCCCCAGATCCCAAGCCAGCTGTGGTTGTTTCTAGCTCTTTCTGCATAGCATGTATTGGAAATTGCAAGATTCCCTTAGATATTTCTGCTGAAGCCTATAGATACTGCGTGGACGTAGCCCACAGAATTATATTTAAGAACATACTAGACTTATCAACGAGATCTAACAGGAGAGGAACTTTGTAAAGTTTGTTGAGGATTTTATTTGAAAAAAAGGTTAAGAATTCCAGATCAATTTCAGATCCGCACATTTGGGTATTTGAAAGTGCATTCCCAGGGTTTTACTACTTAGAAATGAAAAAATAGGACTTATTCTTTCAATGATAAAGAAGTCATTTGTTAGCACTTTTGTCTGTGCTTTGGAATGCTGAGCTCCTGGCTGGGAGCTATAGGAATGGACAAATAAAAGTATTATCTGCAGCTCAATAGCATTTGAATTTTATAACTGGCAAAAGTTATGTTACTTTTACCTCAGTACCCTATCCCATACTCATTAATCAACCACTCATTTTTGAATGAAAAAAAAAATTTAGAAGGTTACAAAAATTATATTATACAACCCCACAGCCCACATTTAGCACCAGCAAAGACTAAGTATTCAATTTCCTAAAAGGCACAAAAATTTGTTGCCTGAACTCCATCCCTTAGGAGCAGTTCTAATTAATAACGAATAATTAACTGTGTGTGGTTTGAGGGTACAAACAGAGAAAATTCTCTTCTGCACGAACTGCCAATGAACCCACAATGATGACTACTTTACATTTGGGTTGAACTGCTTTTAAGCCAGAGTAATTAGTGAGACTGATTACTTTCCATTTGAACTGGTAACAGGTGTCTTCAATTAAAGGCTATGTATTTCCCTTGAACTTGTGTGTTCATCATCATCACTTTGCAGAATCTTATGCTACCATGAATCATTTCTGCCAGATACAACATCATAGCAAAATGTAGCAATGAAATTTTCAGAGAGAAATATTTTGGTCTAATTAGTGTTTTGCCTGAAACATAATAGGAGAGGAAGGGAATTTTGAAATGCACAGAGAACTCTGCGTGAGCCCTGAATTCCTTGGGGTCTTGTGTAACCACTTAGAATTACAATTAGATCTGAGTTTTTGAGCAAAAAGTCAATGTAAGTAGCTTAATTCCATATTTTGGAGAATTTTTCTGCTAGTATTTTTGTCCAAATACCATCAGTATTTTCATGAGAAAAATTTCACTTGAATTCAAAACTAGACTATACGTCTTCAAAATTAATCTGGAGTATCCTGCATTTCTGATCACTGCTTGCACTATGTGCTTGTATTCGTTGAAAAAACTGCCACCGTGCTTTTCTATTTTTCTATTCCTTTCTGATCACCTTGTCAAGAAGCTATACAATGTAATGATAGATTGGACAGATAAGTTTAAATTTCAAATGTTTTTAATAATGTCAAGGGTCAAAATGCTCACCTGGCCATGTCATATACTTACTAGTATGTTAATGCGTTTCACACTTCTCATACTATAAACAGCTGTACCAATTGATCTCCTATCATTAGCAGAAAATCACAGAAACAAATTAAATTTTGAGGCTTTGACACTTCCAAATTCCAGCTCTTTATATCAAGGTAACATTTTGACTGTAGTGGAGGTAAAAGTATGAGACGACCAAAGTGACTTTAATGAAACTACTGCCTTCATATAGCTGCTGAAGCTCATAGTAGTCACATAAGAAATTTGCAAATTCCTATACCAAAGAAGAAATTTGCATTTTGGAGCAGTAGTAGGGACTTTACCTGACTATACCTGAACTAGCTTTTGCTTTTCCAGTTTTGAAGTCAGTTCTTTAAAGAATATCACTAGAAGAGATGAGAGAAAAAAAAATTACTTACAGATAATATGCCAGTTTAAAAAGTGAAGGTTTTTTTGAAGTGTGAAGAAAAAATGAAACAGTAGAAGGCAAGGAGAATAAGAAGTGCAAAAGAACACATAAGCTCAAGTCCTTAAATCCTGAATTGGTGGAAATCTGCATGAATAATTCCCTGCAAGGTATTCCTTGATAAATCAGAATCTCATTAACTTTGCTGATACTACTTATAAGAATACATTACTACATCTAAGTTTTTAATAAATCATGATATAATCTCATACAGAATAATAGAAATAATCTTTTCTGAACCAATTATTGTGAATATAAAGGGAAAAGAATATACTTGTGCAGGTGTAGAGAATGGGATAAAAAATATGAACCAACCCCTTTAATTCCCTGTCTTTAATAACTTTGATTAGTCAGATTATGAGGCAAAGCAGTCAATAACTTTGGTTTAAGGAATTACATATATCGATTGTAGGAATTTAAGTTCTGAGTTCCTTTAGTGAAGCAGATGTAGAAGACAGTGCAGTACACTCCTTAAACAGTTGGTTGAGCAGTCATTAGAAGATTTTTGGAATAAGGACTGTCTCTACACACACTTGACAAAGTCATTTCTAGATCTATGGGAAGCATCTTGATATATTTCACTGCAAATTTCAACAAGAAAATAATGCTTTGTATATCATATTTACCTCAACATGAAAGGTTAGAAAAGAGAATTATCTAGTATTTTAAGGGTATTCTTTGAGTCTGTTGAATAATTTAATGATTTTTTTTCTATTATTTTTAATTATATCTTTCTTTCCTGAGAACTTGTGTACTCAATGTCTATGCTATTTTCAAAATTCCAAGGAGAAAAAAAGTCTTAAATGCTGAAAAAAAATAAAATTAGAAGTTTAAAAAGCCTTTAGCTTTTGGTTTTTATAGATATTTTTTTTAATTTCATGAACATTTATTAAGTTTGTTCATTAGCATGCACAATACTATGCCCAAAATTACTTTCTTTTTTTTTTCCTGTGTCCTTTTAGAGATCATCTATAGCTGGGTGTTTAATGAATTCCCGTCTTTTGTGGCAGAAGACAGCAGGCGCTTCATCTCTCAGGAGACAGGCAATCTCTACATCTCCAAAGTGCAAACATCTGATGTTGGCAGCTATATATGCCTGGTAAAAAACACAGTGACGAATGCCAGAGTTTTGAGTCCTCCTACACCTCTGACGCTGAGAAATGATGGTAAGAAAGGCATTATTTCTGGGTACCACACGGAAACAAAAATACTGAACCAAAATTAAATAGGAACCATGATTTTATTATTTATATGTATAAGCATGCATTGACTGAAGCAATCAGCAAAGCAAAAGTCTTTAAAATTTCCAGGAGCTGAGAGAAAATTGAGATCTATGAAGGCTGAGGTGCAGTCTGACACCTCCTGATGTATTTTGCTTAGAACAATTACTCTTTCTTGATGTTCTGATGCTTTGTCACCAAGAGACAGAAGCCAATCTTTTTCTGTAGGTTCTGTTTCTTTAGGGCTCAGATCAGTTGCCTGAACACAGGTGGCCACTGAGATACTCTCAGGCATCTGAGACATCCACAGGGAACTGGGAAATATCACATGGTACATGCAGACCAGCAGCAGGATTCCAGGAGATTCATACATTTCAAACAACACAAATCACACACAGGGAGACAGCTGAACTGAGGTCTTGCTGCTTAAAATTTATATGTTGTTATACTAAAAATATGTTACACTTCCCACCTCCAATTCAATGTACCCATTACTTACCTCCAAGAAAACTACATTAGCTTTGACTACAATGATAATTATCCAGGCAATTTTAAATTTCATCATGGCATTTAACTGCAGGGGGTTTTTTTCTGTAAATCTTGTTATCAGAAAGTGGCTTAGGATGTTTTGACTAAAAATAACACTTCCCAGTCACATGTCTTATGGAGCAGCATGACGTTGTAATATATAAATGCCATGTAACTCTGATTCTGTTGGAATATCTAACAATAGAGGCACCTGTTTTATTAACACTTTCACAGAAAAAAATTCATGTTTTTTATATAATTATCACTTTTTGTTTCTGGCTTACATAAGTAACGAAATTTTGCTTTTTCTAAGGAGTTTCACAATTAATGATGCTTTCTAGTTCTTAGGAAATACGTTTCAGCAGTTCAGCATATGTGAACCTATCCTTACATAAATCAGAAAAAGACAAAAGGAGAAAGGGGAAGAGAGAGATTCTGGGGCTTTTGTCTTGCCTATGGGGTTTTTTTACAAATATGGCTAGTTCTATGCTGTAGAAGCACTGCAAAAGCTGGACTTGAACACAGATCACTAGTTTAACTTAGTAAGTAAAAAAATGTTCACAGATTAGAAAAAAAATTTGTTAATGCTTATTCATTGTAATAAGTTGGAATTTCTTTGCAAACATCATGCAGCCTGTGGAGCAAAAATGTACATGTTTTACTGTATCAATTCTTATTTTATTTTGCTGGTTAATTACCTATGCTAATTATTGAGTTTAAGGTGCTTATTAACATAGCAGAATTGATCTTTTTGGTATCATCATTTGAAAATTAAAACTCCCCCAAATTAACTGACTTTTTAAACAGTTTGAACTCCAAAAAAAGGTAGAATTTTATTGTCATATTTATTATTGATATCCTGCTCTGTAGTTTCTCTACTGAATTTCTTTTCGCTTTCATTGAGTTCCACTTTTGTGCAGAAATCCAATACCTCAATTATCTATATTAATAGAAAACAGGTAAACAATACAGTATAAAAAAAACCCTAAAGAGAGTAAAGTATAAAGTATAAAGTTTGCAAATCTGTGAAGGAAAATTGTCCAGATTTTCTTAAATGTCAAGTGGGTAGTACCTACCAGCTTCAATCAAATTTGAGTTTTACAGCTGGCTGTCATACAGCTGTGATAATCCAACCTTCTGAACTGTGCTAGGGTATTGGGAAGGTGTTTGTGCTTAGATGAACTGCTCCTTAGTAATTTCCCAATTCATTTTTTCACATACATAAATTTCTACCAGGTTTCCTTGCCTTAGTTTTAATCTATTGGGATTTCTGACAAAAATCTTTGTTGTAAAGGAGTTCTGTAGGATTTCTTAATATACTGCTTGTCTTCCTTTATGACTGAATGAATTTCTCAGTGAAGAGACACAGATTTTCTAACTAACTTTGCAGTCTCTGTAAAACCACCTTGGAAAAATATTCATGGAAATTCTAGTTGCGAAATCATATTTATTATTTAGAACATTTGCTTTGTACTACCTCCTTTCACAGAATGGAATAATATGGACCTATTAGAAACTACCTGGGATCACAATTAAAATATTCCATTAATAATACTGTGCTTTTTATTTTTTATAGAAATTTCTCTAGATTACATTGTCCTGTTAAGTGAAAAAATATTAAAGAGAGATGACAGAATTTTAAAAATATATATACTTTATACTTCAATATATGGGATGATATAGCTGCTGAAAAGATGTGCCCACTAGGGTTAAAAGAAATTAGAGTAATCTGTGGAGAAACTGAATATTTCTAATAAAGAAGTCATAACTGAAGAATTATGTTAGAAATGTTATGAATTATGAATTATGAGTTATGAATGTTAAGAATTATGTCAGAATTAAGTTAAGAAATATCCAGTCTCCTGAAACTATGCTTGACACTATGCTGCTGAGTTCTGTTGCTTCATTTAGACTACAGCTTTTTAAGCTTTTTGTTCATAAAATTGTATCACATTCAACTTTTCAGATGTTCAGTTTAAAAATCATGCAGCTTTCTGAGTTCTAGGGGTTGGCATCACAACTGAAGTTATCCCAATGCAGTCATCATATTTGGCAGAAACCATAGGAAGAGTTTGTGGTTTTAAACAGCCTTTACAAATGGCACTATATAAATAAAATAATTATATAGCCTGTATTCTCTGTATCATTAACTCAAAAATGTCCTCTTTCACACAATTATCATTGTTCTTGGATTTTGATATATAAACAGTACATGTACCAAGGAGACTGGACAGCTAGTGGCAAAGGCACTCCTGTAACAACATTGGTCTCTGTTTATCTGTGAGGAAGAAATGTAATAATATTAAGACTTTCTGTCAAATTCTGTAAGAATGTAGAAACTTCCTGGGTTTTTTATTACTCTTTTATTTCTTCAATGATGTGTCTCAAAGGGGAACTTAACTCCTTGATATGAAGCAAATTAAATAAAAATATCAAGAAATCATTCAGTGGATTCTGAATAAAATGAATTGCTCATTTGTTCAGATGTCCTTGACAGTCATTCCCAAAAATTCAATTTTACTTCAAGCTGTGTTACAAAAGCACTCTAAAATTCCATCTGCAGAGATAAAAAGTTTTAGGAGGAAAAAACATATGCATAACTTTATTAAGTGCCTTTGTAATGCATTAAAAACTTTGAAAGATTATTTAATAACTGTTTACAAATAATAAACAAAGTTGTTAAAATTGATCTTTGCAGGCTTAGGTCCTGGTTGGGAGCACTAAATTATCTTGACTAACAAAAATAACAGAAAGAGCCTTCAAATTTTGAAAATTGAAACCTAGGGAGCATAAAGTATTTCATGCTTGATACCGTAAGGCAGTTATTTCAGGTTCACACATTTTCATTCTTTATTTTCTTGATGTTTTTATTCTCTTTTCTCTCTCTTGAGAAGATGCTAACGTTAGCATTATTACTCTACAGGCTAGAATTAAGTATTTCTTCATTTTATCTCTGTGTATATATTTTTAGTGACTTCACTGTAGTAAAAAAAAAAACCTGTACAGTTTCAAACTGAAGAAGACGCTTTCTACTGTGTTTTTTCTATGAGAACAAACTAGTTTATACCTCTAATTTTGTGTAATTGACTAGACATAATCTCATGTAACTGAATGAGGATTTGACCTTCTTTTGCTCATGCTCAGTTCTTTGAAATGAGCCTTTTTGGTCCTAATTGTATGTGATTAATAGTCTTGCACAGAAATAGATCATGTAGTTATGGTATACATGGTTATTAATGAGATTAATTTCTAATTTTCCATGATGTAACAAGTCATGTATATGCTGGTTCAGGCTGAACCCTGAAATATGTTATTTGAAAACCACTGTGTTATCTAAAGATCTCTTTCCCAGCATTAGGAAAAATTTGGAAGAAGTAATAATAATTTCACAAATGGTAGAAATTAAGCCATAAAAATAGGCAGTATAAGATATTAAGACAATAAATTATAGAAAAATCAACAATTTCACAGACATAGACTATTTCATTCGCTGAAGAAAGCTGATATTTTCTAATTAACTTAAAATTGCCATTAAGAAGGATTGCTTAAAGATGATCCCATACTGTTGGTATGAAAACATTGTTGATTCAGTGAATTGTAGAATACAATTTCACATGAACATTTTTAGGTCTTCTCTAAGGATCAAACTATAGCTCAGAACTTGGCTAAGAGATATCTTAGTGGAAGGAATATAGTGGACATGTATCATAAAACAACCATTCACAGAGTAAATTTTTACTGACTTACAGCTGGTTTTGATCCCTCTACTTAGGATTAGATTAATGGCAGGTGTGCCTCTAAATACTTTCAATGCAATGACAATTTGTGCTGTAACAATATATTAATGTTTATCATCATTATATTTTAAGTTATTGAATTTGTGCTATGAATTTGTTGTCTTTGTAAATGTGTGTATCAGGACTGTCTCTTCCAAATGAAGATGTGGGGACATGTAATGGTGCAAGTCTTCAGGAAAAATGCTAATTATTAATTTGTCACAAAAAGACTCACAGAAGCTAAAATGCTATTTTGCATCACAGATTATCAATAGAAGAAATTATTCATGCATATTGCTGCCATAGCTTCTTAGGTACAATTTTCTTGGGTTTGGATACATGTTCATGCAGAAGATCATCTTTCCAATCTGGTAGAAAATGAAATTCCTGAGATGTAGTATTATTAAAAAAAAATAACGCAACAGGACATGTTCATCTCTCCACAGGAGATTTCCCAGGCATTAAAAGAAACAACCAAACCAGTAAGAATCCTGAATAATTAAGATATTTATAGTGGGCAATAGGGGAAATTTTGCACTGAAAACATTATCAGATGTTGGAACAGGATGCTCAGGGGAGTGGTTTGTTGTTTACTGATGGTTTTTGTCAGAGTTATGTTGATGACTGGACTAGATGTTCTGAAAAGTCCCTTCCAACCTAGATGATTCTGTGATTCAGATTTCGTGATTAGAGCACTCTCCAGGATGTAATACAACTGGATTAACATTCCTACACCATCTGATTAACATCAGGGACTTCACACAAAGCTCTCAGGCAAGCATTCTGAGCTGTAGGGGATTGTATTTTTTGCTAATAAAGTAGTGGCAACTTTAAATCTCTGCCTAGTCTGTCTCCTGAGTATGGGAAATCTTTGGTTTTCATTTTCTCCCGGGTACTCTGATGATGTTTAGTCAGAAATCTTATATTCAAAATTAGTTCTGTTCAAAATTAGTTTCTAAAGTAAGTTAAAGAGCTATTGCTTAAATACTTAGAAAAAAACTCAAATTATTTTAGCTGGATGGGTTTAAGGAGCTATCATGGTATCATTTGGGAGATTCAAGAGAGTACTTACTATCTGGCTAAGACTAATAGGAGAGTAGCATTAGCCTCTACATTGTTGGTCAAGATGATGTGTCAAGATTTCTCAGCAGTTTGATTTTTTTTCACCACAAAGGCGAAAATTGTTCTTCAATGAAAACAGTGACAGATTGAGAATTTTTTCTACTCTTCATTTATAGTTGTAAAAGTCATGAAGGAGCAGACTAAATTAAGAAGTAGAACAGTCCTTTTCACAGTGATAATGGATTATATCCTCCCTGTAGGACTGAAAGGACTGACAGCCACAAAATGATCTTGCTACATTATTCCATTTTCCATTTCCATTAAGTGGTCCACAGGGCATAATGTAAACAGTTTTAGCTGTAGTAATATCTGTAAATGTTTGAAATTCTATTACATCTATTCCCAAGGTATGTGAACACCTCGGAATCAGTGTTTATCACATTATTGTGATGTAGTGAATTGCACCATCTCTGGTTTTTGACGGAAAACTAAAATGCAGAATATGGTGCAGCAGAGGGTTCATAGGACAATTTGTGTAGCGGAATTTGAACTCAAGTCACATATTTGCAGTCAAAGGAACAACTCGTTAAATTAAACCACTTATAAAAATTAAATCTGATTTTATGAAGAATTTTCCTGAGTTGGAGGATATGTAATAATTTCTTTATGATATTTGCATTGTTGTAACAAAATATGTGAAGGAGGGATGGAGGAAATCATCTCTTCCATATAATATTGAGCTCCATTTCTATGTGGCTAACAAGCCAAAAAATTCAGACTGGGTCTGGAATAATGTTAGTCATTTCAATTGGCACTTTTTTCAGTAATCAGAGATATAACAGAAGGTCTATTAGTGTTTCATCCAATTTCTGCTTCACTTGGCCAGGGAAGACCCTGGCTGGGCAGAAAGGTGGAGAGCTCTCCTTTTCATACACAATGAAAGATGCAGAAACACAGAGAATGCCAAATGTAAGAATGAATTACTTGTTTCAGAATGAAGCCCGGGGGTTATATTTACTTAAACAAATATAAAAATTTCTCTTTTTACTCATTTTTTATTCACCAAAAAAATTTCATAATCTGTTAAGTTAGATTCATTTTGAAGTGATGGATTTCATGACAATCATAAATCCAGCATTTTCACGCTCACATCTTTTCTTAGCTGAAAGGTACAACTTGTGAAGTAGGGAGTGCAGCAAACTACCTAATTAGCCTAAATATGACTGTATTTTTCTGGTCATCTCTGGGAAGGGAAAAGATCGTCCAAAAGGAGATATTTTCTAAGAAAACAGTGCTCAGAACACATGAGATCTATGATTTGTTAGCTGTTTGAAAGTCATATATTATGTTTTTATCCTGTGCTGGTTATATTTCATGTTTGATAACTGGAAATAAAACATGACTGAGAGAATTTTTTATGGCCTTAACCAAACCTCTGAAGGAGAGTCATGCATTTAGAAATATGAAATGATGGCATGAATTGCAGAGCACTCAATACTTGTACAGATTGCATCAACTTAAGACAGTTAATTAAAGTAAGTTAAAAACATGAGACCTGAAGGATAATACTGTCCTTGAGATACAGTCATAAGTGCTGAATTATTTTAAAGGCAAGAAAAAAGTAATAGTCTTTTAGTGTGCATTCTTTTCAGGGCTAAAAAGGCAAAAGTTTGATACCATATGACAGCACAACATAACGACTTTCTGGAACAAAGTCTTTAACAAAACAGAAAACCTCTTTTTTAAAATTAATTTAATCACAAGATATGCCTGTGAGTATGTGCGGGAGATTAACTATTTTCAGTAGCATTTGCTGAAATGAAGAATAAGGATGTGCCCCTATCATGACTGAAGTTCTTGTCACTGCAGTTTCAGTGGAAGACATTTTAGAAGAAATACTGATGTTACAGATGGTAACAAATTCCAAAAGTGAAATTCCGATGCAGAAGGAAGCAGGATGTACTGCTTTCCTTCATAAGGCCTCAAGACTAGAAGTAATGTTAGCAGAAAAGATGCTTTTTTTTTTTGAAAGAGGACTTCTAGGAATACCTGAGGTACTACAAACCAGTACATTTGAATTTTTTTGTCAAGCTATTTAATATAAAATATGTAGGAAAGTACAATTAATAGGACTTATTTTTTGTATTGCCATATAGTAATCTGTCCCTGTTGTTCTATTTCATGAAGACAGCTTTTAAAGAGGGAAAATCATTACTTGATGAGACATTCAACATGAGCCCACAATGTGCACTCACAGCCCAGAAGTCCAGCTGTATCTTAGGCAGCATCATAAGGATCATGGCTAGGAGACAGAGAGGTAACTTTGCCCCTGCACTGGACTCTTGTGAGACCTCACCTGGTGTACTGTGTCCAGCTCTGGTGTCCTCAGCATCTAAAGGGACATGGACCTGTTGAAGAGGGTCCAGAGAAGGGAAACAAACATAATCAGAGATGGAATAGAAAGATCTACAAGTGTGCTTTTATCATTGTCCCATCTCAAAATGTTTGAATGGAATTTGAAACGATGCAATGTGGGCACTAGGAATTATCATGTTTATTAAATAATCCCTCTCTTTTATATGTTTCTTTTGATCTGTAGTTCTTTGGGAACTCTTGACTGATTTTTATAGATTTGGAATAGACAAGTCTCATTGTTACTGGGTCCACAAGTCAGATTTGATTCAGTTTCCATCATATAAAAATCTGCCCAAGTTTTAGTTTGTTTAATACAGCTTGTAGTTGGAGTATTGCTTACCCCAGTGGCTAACCGAGCACAACTGTTATATTATTCTCTTGACGGGACATTTCCTTTACGTCATATCAAATACAAACCTCCCAAGTCACCTTATAAGACCTGTTTAGTCTTCCCTGCTCATTCCCAATTTCCTAAAATCATGATTTTCCGAAGCTGCCAGTCACTCCACAGAAAACTTCAGAAGACTCCATTGATTTAAATCCTTATATTTTTCACATTCTGGAATGTTTTTCTAGTTGCTTCTTGCAGTACTGAGCACAATGTCCTGATAAAATTAATCATCTCACAAATTAAAAGGACTACTGAAAAATAAATAACCTGCTTGTGTCTTCCTGTGTTTTTTCTGAGTAGATAAATGCTCTTGCATGATTTTAGTTTTTCTCACTAAGCTTAGAATCATGAAGTCATGGAATCATTTAATTTGGAAAAGACCTTTAAGANGCTGTATCTTAGGCAGCATCATAAGGATCATGGCTAGGAGACAGAGAGGTAACTTTGCCCCTGCACTGGACTCTTGTGAGACCTCACCTGGTGTACTGTGTCCAGCTCTGGTGTCCTCAGCATCTAAAGGGACATGGACCTGTTGAAGAGGGTCCAGAGAAGGGAAACAAACATAATCAGAGATGGAATAGAAAGATCTACAAGTGTGCTTTTATCATTGTCCCATCTCAAAATGTTTGAATGGAATTTGAAACGATGCAATGTGGGCACTAGGAATTATCATGTTTATTAAATAATCCCTCTCTTTTATATGTTTCTTTTGATCTGTAGTTCTTTGGGAACTCTTGACTGATTTTTATAGATTTGGAATAGACAAGTCTCATTGTTACTGGGTCCACAAGTCAGATTTGATTCAGTTTCCATCATATAAAAATCTGCCNAGCACTACCAAGTTATCACTAAACAGCGTCCCTCATCTCTACATATACAAGTCTTAAATACCTCCAGGGATGGTGACTCAACCACTTCCCTGGGCACCCTGTTTCACTGCTTGATAATTCCTTCTGCAAGTAACTTTTAACTAGTATCCAGTCTGAAGCTTCCCTGGTGTAACTTGAGGCTGTTTCCTCTTGTTTTATCTCTGGTTACTTGGGATGAGAGAACAAAAACCACCTCTCTCTGTACTTTACAGGTACTTGTAGAGAGCAATAACATCTCCCCTCAGCCTTATTTTCTATTGACTAAACAGCCTCAGTTCCTTCAGCTGCTCCTCATACAAAATTGTTCTGCAAATCCCTCACCTCAGTGTGTTTCTTGCAGTGAAAGGACTAACACCGAACACTGTACCAGAGATCAAATGCAGCATGATATGTAGATTTATTTCATAATTGTTGTTGAACTAGTAAAGAAAGCTTTAGTGTATGAAAAATCTCACCCTTCTGAAATTGATTGCCTGCTTTAATATTTCAACATGTAAATATTTATCCGTGTTTAAAAAAATAGGTGGTTTTTCTTAAGCTTCTTATCTCACTGTTGTGCTGCTGGGAATCTTGAAGAGCATTTTAGAATGTTTAGTGGACTTGAGCAAAGTACATCACATCAAAAAAAGTTATCTCCATCAAATAATAGCTTTTCTGCAGAGCAGGTTCAGAAAACAAGCCATAGAACTTTTCTGTGATAATCTCAACAAATAGAATACTGATGATATTTCATATTTTAAACACTCCTTTTTTTTCCAGGTGTGATGGGGGAATATGAACCAAAAATTGAAGTCCATTTTCCTTACACAGTTACAGCTGCAAGGGGAACTACAGTTAAGATGGAGTGTTTTGCACTTGGCAAGTGAGTAAAGATTCTCTTGAAAATTAGACATCACTGTTTATTAAAATGTGACTTACCTAGCTTGTTATTTCATTATTTTACTGCATTTCATTTTCACAGACAGTCCTCAATGCATACTCAAAGTAACCAATTGACTAAGTAGCCAGTTATGAATTTCTTGCCCAGTCATTTCTATCGACAGTAATTCATTCAAGATGAGAGATTAATTGAAGGCGAGGTAGTACACAACCAAACCAATCCAAACAAAGTGGTGGAGGCCCTAGTCCACATACAGGGCTATGAGTCTGTCTAATGTTTCCATGGGCAGTGACAGTGGATTTTGCAAATCTATTCCCCACTTATATGTAAACAGTGCCTTAGAAAGGAAATATGAGGGGAGAACTTCTGTAGGGCAGAACACAAGGGTTATGTTTTATAAATTAATTATATGGAAAGAGGTACATGCAAAAGGACAAAAAAGCAATAAATGGAGAGGTTTTCTGAAATGCTGAAATATATGAGTAAAAGGGCTGAGCTGTACAGGGTAGTGGCTCCAGGCTCTCTCCTGTCAGCAATGTTAACCAATTTTCTGCCAGGTCAATAGCTGGTAAATGAGACTCTAAAAGAGTCTCAGCTAGGGCTGAAGCAGTATCCAGCATGTAAGTTTCTGTTTTCCTCATTTTTCTGAAATTAAATTGCAGTTCCTGACAGATAACAAGTCAACTGTCACTTTCCAGTGGAGGCAGGCCACATGTCCTTCAGAACCATCACTGACAGCCAAGAAACACAGCTTCTGATGCCTTCCATCATCTGCACCTTAGGGTTTAGTGAACTCTCTCAAAAAGTGTCAGTCACTATTCAAACATCCACACAAGGAAGGCAAAAGTTGACAGGAAAGGCTTCAATTAGCTTATTTCCACATTTGTTTTAGGCTTTGACCTTTAATAAAAAAAACCCAAACCCAAGAAAAACCAACAAAACACCTGAGCCATCAAGAAATTTAAGGTTATCTAATGAGTTGACCCCATTTGCTGCTATTGTAATGAGCAGCTATTTTTACCATGCACATTCCTTATCTTCTTTTTGCAGCCATTAAAGCACAATCAAATCAGCTGAGTTGAAATTGCTTTCAACCTGATATGGTAATAATTACATGAATGACATTTCAGAACTTGTTTGAAACCTAGAGGGTGAGATGGGAGGTAGAAATGCATCAAATTCCCTATTCATTCTCATAATTTTCAAATTTTTTGCCCCTATCTATTACTCCAGATAGCTTCTAAGGATCTTTTCTTGTTACCCTGTCATGGGTCCCCATTACTAAACTGTATCAGCAACTCATTTGTTCCTTCCTTATTTTGCATTTTGAAATTTGGTGTTTTGAATTCTTATTGTAATTAACACAGAAGTTATTCCAGTCTCAAAACCAATGTGCTGCTGTTTTTCTCATGTTGTAGTTTAGCTGTCTGATAGACTCACTCCTCTCTCTTCTGCAACTGTGAGAATAATGAACATTCCAGGGAGATTTCCTGAAGAAAGCATTTGGCAAATATTCCAGTAAAAAACTAGTCTTTAGTAAGAGATTAATGATTTATTAATGGCATTTAGTTAGAACTGACAGTCTCTGTGGCTGTAGCTCAAATTAAATAAATTGGAGCTGTGTAGCTTTTGTCCCCAAACTAAAATCAAATGTCTTAATTGCCTGTCAGGCAGAAATTCTCCGAGAAGGATTTTATTCTGACTCAACCAATGTATAGATAGTACAGTTATCATTGAAAATAATGTTACTGATGCCACATCTAAATAGATTTTGCTGTTGCTAAATAATTCTAAGTAATACCAGAGTGAAATACCTGAAAATTTCTTTATTTGTACTACAGAATGTTTCTGGTAATGGGCATCAGCCTTTGGCAGAATCAGAACTTATTATAGATCAGAGTGTGCATTTTGCAATTAGTGACATGGCATAGTCATAGTCATTTAGGTTGGAAGGGACCTTTCAGATCATCTAGTCCAACCATCAGCCATGATTTGTGCAGGATATTTATGCTGACCTCTTTTTGTTGAAAGGTTGTTTTTTATAGTGATTTTCACTGTCACATCTGCCCCACAACTTGTGCTTGGATTACATCTATGTTTCACATATGTTTATATATACAATCATAGAATCATAGAATAGTTTGGGTTGGAAGGGACCTTAAAGATCATCAAGTTCCAACCCCCCTGCCATAGGCAGGGACACCTCCCACTAGACCAGGCTGCCCAGTGCCTTGTCCAGCCTAGTCTTGAACACCTCCAGAGAGGGGGCATCCACAACCTCTCTGGGCAACCTGTTCCAGT
>VZTY01019113.1:75477-129998 GCA_013400935.1 Turnix velox
GACCCAGGTGCAGGACCTTGCACTTGGCCTTGTTGGACGTCATGAGGTTGGCTTGGGCCCACCTCTCAAGCCTGTCAAGGTCCCTCTGGATGGCATCCCTTCCTTCAGGTGTATCAATTGCACCACACAGCTTGGTGTCATCTGCAAATTTGCTGAGGGTGCACTCGATCCCACTGTCCATATCTCCTACGAAGATGTTAAATAGCACTGGTCCCAGTACTGATCCTTGGGGAAAACCACTCGTCACTGGTTTCCACTTGGACAATGAGCCATTGACTGCAACTCTTTGAGTTCGACCATTCAACCAGCTCCTTATCCAGCGAGTGGTCCATCCATCAAACCCATTCTTTTCCAGTTTGGTGACCAGGATGTCATGCGAGTCAGTGTCAAATGCCTTGCACAAGTCCAGACACGATTTCTGCCACCCATTTAGTTACCTCTGGCTCCAGTCAGAAAATAAATAAATATACAATTTCTATTATGGTAGTACCAACATCCACTTTTGATGGACTAATCGTGTTTTATTTCTTATTAGAGCAAATTAGAGGATGTGTGGCTGTTACTGTATTTGTACATTACCACAGATTTTCATCTTTTCTTTTAAAGTAGGATCCTTGGGTCATGTTTTTCTGAAAAAAAAATGCATCTTTTTCACTGTGTTTATTTTTTAACCACACAGATCAACACATAAAGATCAAAAGAATCAATAGAGAATAGTGCTGACAGACAATTTATCTTTCAAGCCTTATGCCTGCATTTCTGTATTTTTGAGAGACTGTTTTATGCTTGTGCTATTTCTCAGTGGTAGTAACATCTACACAGTATATCAATATTCTTTCTAAATGCTGACTTACTTCACTTTAGTGATGTCAAAACTAAGTTTATAGTGTGAAATATTCTTTTTTAAAGATAAAAATTATATTGAGATGTTAACTGCCTTTTATTACTGAATTATGGAATCATAGAGTCATAAATAGATTGGAAGGGACCTTAACAATCATCAAGTTCCAACCCCCCTGCCATAGAGAGGGACACCTCTCTCCAGATCAGGCTGCTCAGTGCCATTTCCAGCCTGGCCTTAAACACCTCCAGAGAGGGGGCATTCACAACCTCTCTGGGCAACCTGTTCCAGTGTCTCACCACCCTCACTCTAAGAATTTCTTTCTAAGATCTAGCCTGAATCTACTCTCTTCAAATTTACATCTGTTATTCCTAGCCCTACCATCATATGTCTTATTAAAAAGTCCTATCCCTGCCTTTCTGTTATTACACAGTTATGATAGAAGTGTTGTTCATGCCGTTATTTTTAATGTTACTTTAATAATTCTATTTTAAAATTTGTTTTAAAGCTATTTTAGGCTCAGTTAATTTGGCTTGAAAAAGCTTAGCTGATTGATAGTCCATTTTTAAAACTTTATTTCTAAATGAAATAAACTGAGATAAAAAGAAAGTGAAATCACATATACCTAAGTCATGCAAGTGAATGAAATGTAATGACTTGTAATTTAGGAAATGTTCTAAAATATTCTCTTGAAATGATGAACTCTGAATCAATTCTGATTAATAAATAACTAAAAATTTTAAATCCACAGAATAAAGGATTTTATTTAATCTCCTTGACCTAATTTTCTTTTAACAGAGCTTTCTAATAATCCTTACATTTTTACTGAAGATTCTAGTATTTCTTTCATGTCACTATCAACATATTAATCGCAGAGAACATAAATGCAGACAGAGCTCACTGGAGATTTTTTGATATGCAGAAATAAAAGCAAAAAGTGTTTAGATAAGTCAATATGTTATAAAAGTGGAGATCGAGGTGTCACTATAAACAGATCTTTTTGATGCTATGAAGGGAGTTTGTAACTGTGGAGAACTGCTTGAAGTACTGAAAGATGTTATTTTTCTGCTGCTAGTGCTTAAGAAAATGAAACAGGTTAATGGCTATAAAGAAAGCCATTCTATATATTGCAAATCTTTTTGGAAGTTGAAATTCACATGTTAAAAGGATGCTTCTGTGAAGTCTGGTCAATGTTTGTCAAACAATGTAATGAGGAAAAGAATAACTCCTTTCTTCAGAAAAGAAGGAAGGTGAAAGGCACCCAAGTAATGCATATTTGGTCCACGTTTTTATATTACCTGGTTTATATTACCTGGTTCCTTTCTTTTCCTCCTTTGAACTTTAACTGTATGTGATTCTTGCCAGGAACAAAAAAAGCACAAATATCAGTCACAGATCAAGGCTGCACACTTCTCAAACACATGCAGTTACCCATCTGGTCGCTCAGCATAGAGGAACAGAAGATTTCAGCATCACACCATGTTGTGGCAAAGGACAAAATTTAACCCTCTGTGCTTCAGACTTGTAAAATATGTTTTTTCCTTTCAGTTCATCAGTTGAAACAATGCCTTAAGACCTCCATTTCTTTCTACCTGACTCTTGTCTTTTTATTGGCTGATCTTGGCAAATTCAGCATTATCTGTTTTATACTGGGTGTTTTAGAACTGGTATTCATATATTAATCTGAAGACAGCAATATTTTTCATTACTAAAGGCATGGTAGGAAGCATCTCTGCTGTAAACTACCAGGAGAAGTAAACAAATCTTACCATTAGCTGACCTCTCCCCACAATTTAATGAAGTGTCAAAAAAGGTCTCATGAGGATTTCTATCTGAGATCAAATTCTTTGCTTGCACAAGTCTTCTTAGTACAGATCCATTAATCCACCTCTCAATCCAACTCTGATATTATGTTTAAGAGCAGCAGACCACCAATCATAGTTTAAAACAAAATTCAAGCTAACCTCAGTCAGCACATAAACAGCTCTCATTTCCACTAAACCCTGTGAGACTGGCCTATACATTGCTATCCCTACCATGGGAACTGCTGATCAAAACAAATTAGGAAGGTACATAATGAATCACTGCATTCTCAAAAGAGCAGTATTACCAGTCCCTTCCCTTTCTCTCTCATAACTACCAAAGAAAACTTGTAAATTCCACTAATAAGTCTGTTCAGTAAGTTTAGGTTTAAAGACTTAGAAGTACTTTTTTGCATTCCAAATTTAGTATCCAGAAGCTTTCTCTCTTTGTCTGAGTTTGAGAGGATTAGAAGGAAATGAGTTATGGCAACTGTGAATAATAGGTCCCCAGAATTACCATTCCCATGTTTCTCTTTAGGGCTTCCTACAAAGAAATGCTGTGATTTCATTAAATACCATTATGTAACTTTCAAATGCAGAAACAAAATCATAGAATCATAGAATAGTTTGGGTTGGAAGGGACCTTAAAGATCATGGAGTTCCAGCCTCCCTGCCATAGGCAGGGTCACCTCCCACTAGATCAGGCTGCTCAGTGCATTGTCCAGCCTGGGAAAAATGAAAGTGGGATTGCTTTTTCCCCTTTACTCACTGCTTGTGAAATCAGTAGCTTGCCTATTGTGGATCTTTATTTGTCTTGTTTGATTACATATTAATCAAACAGGATTGTTTCTGTGTTCACAATTAACTGGAGTTTGAGAATTTGGAAAAAATTGAAATCAAGTGTAATTTGCTTTCCCTAACTTTAGCCATCAAACAGTTATGATTCAAGTCTGAGCTCACACTTCAGGCTCTGAAAAATAAATAGAGCAAAGCCTCTGAATTATAATTTACTATCTTTGAACTAAAACTTGAATCAAGTAACTCATAGGAGTTGAATATGAACACAGTTACAATAATCAAGGAAACCATATTCCTATCAATGGCTGCTGAGACCAAAATAAAAATGGACTACAATGATTATAAGATTTAACAATTATGCTTATTACATTTAGGTGATTTAATGTTAAAGATAATTCAGAAGTTTCTCAATTTTTTAGAAAAAGCTGTGGATCATTTGAAAAGACTAACAATCTGTTAGCTTTTATGGTGGATTTTATGAGTTTTCTAGAAGTCACATTCTTCCACATCCTCATTCAGATATATTTCTTTCTTTTTTCCATTCCCACACAAGTCACAGAGGAGACATAGGTAGAGATATATTTTTATTTCAGATGTAGATTTCATAACTTCCTTTTAAGTTGTGCAAGGACAGAAGGAAGCTTCATTAAACAGAACTACAAATTATCTCTGAATAGTGATTTGCTGTTTGGTGGTGCTTACATTACAGATCATGAAATCTACAAAACTGAAGTAATTTTTTCAAATTAAAATGTTACACTTACTATCTCATGCTGATAAATTAAAAACTGAGATATCCAAAAATGTTTCCTGATGATTCATAGTCCAAGCTTCCTCTGAATTTGCCATGCTGGGCAGTGTCACTTCTCGGCATCCTATCTGAAAGCAAATTTTAAAAAAGATTTAATGTTATTTAATAGAAAATTTTCTAAATGCCTAATTTTCAGAATAATCTCATGGTGAACATATGAGACAACTTTCAAGGTTTATACCATCTTCATTGTTTTCCATAAATATATGCTGTAAAGAAACTCCAGATATTGGTTCTACTCAGCAGTATCTTGTTTCTTAGGATGTAATAGCGCAAAACTATTTTAGCAATGGTTTTACTGGAAGGAAGGCTGAAGGGCAAATAAGCAGTAATGGACAACAAGAATGACGTCCATATGGTGCCAAATAAAATGTTCCTGCACAACTTTCTCATTCATAAAACAGCAGCTGTGTGTACTATTGCCTTATACCAGCATGAAATATACCTACTGAAAACATGATCAATGAAGATTAAGGAAGTAGTTTTCTGTTTTGCAGTTAGCAGTCTTGACATAACTATATTCTGTAATGAAATAGAACATATAAGGAGCTTACACATAAAGCTGAATACAAAACAGGAAAGTTTCAAAAGGTCCAGAAAGTCACTCAAGAAAAAATATAAATATCCTATTTGCTCTCTGTATTTAGAATTGTACAAGGAGAATTACTTGTGTCAGATTAGAATGGACAGTTATCTTAATTTTCTGAGTGCAAGGTGTGTAAAATAACTTTTAGTAAGAAGCAAACTTTATAAAATAGACTCATACTCACTGCGTGGAAGAGTCCTCGAACCAAACAATAGACACCAAGATTTGAAATCAGTCATCAAAAAAAGTAATGTAAGATGAATTATGAGCAAGCTATGAAGCTTCCATTGTCATACAGGTGGTAAAAAAAATGAGTTCATATGATCCACACTCATCTATAAAAAGATAAAGATTTTCATAATTAGAGAGATGAAGAAAGAGAAGATTCTGGATTCTGTTTTGTTTACTAAGGTGTTTTGATTTTCATACATGTATTTCTCCTGGGTGAACAGTGATAAAAGACCATTTTGCAACAGTAGAGATGTACTATAGGAAATACATCACTGAGACAAATTCACACACATTCAAAAAACAGTATCATTTGTCAGGTTAAGTAACTAGTAATGATCATCTCTTGATGATACATTCAAGTAAATACTGGGTGCTGTTCCCTGTGGGACATTATATTCACTCTGTGAAGGTAATTACATTCAATAAAATTCAGTGATTTGTGACTTTCTGGAGATAAGATTAGAAGAACATTCTGACCACCAATTGTAAGTCTGGGAATCTCCCAGATTTTTATGTAGTACAAGAATTTGGAGAATGTAGTATAAGAATTTGGAGAATCTTGCCTGAAAATTTGAGTGCAATTACAGTTATTCAGCCTGATGTTAGCTGGCTAAAAAAACCCCGGAACTTTACCCATGTGTCATTGCATTGTCTGTATTTGTTGTGTTTCAAATTGGTCTCTCTGAAATACTGAGGGAAAGGTGAAATTTTCAATGCAACTTATATGAAGCAAGTAGAAGTTAGCAGTGATAACAAAATTTAATACAAATTTTGAATTTGAATCTGTGATACGAAGTACATTCCCCCATCTAAACTGCCATAAGTTTTTTTGGTGTTTATCTCTAAGCTTAGACTTGAAAGCAATTCAGATAAGTACAAAAATATTTGAAAATACGTCACTGTATAATGGTTGCATTTTCTTTTATGCTGTCCTCAAATCTTCTTTTAGAATACCTGAAGCAGTCTAGTTTTCAGCTCATAAACAAACATTTTATAACTTCAGTTCTGTTTTGATTTGTTTTTCTTTTCTTTACCCTTACATTTCCACTGCCATATTTAGACAAACGCATGTATGGACCAAAAAGCCCAATGGGTGCACATGAAACAATGAGAGGTTGGCCTAAAAAGAAAATGTGCAAACAAAATCTAATCCATTTCTTCCCTCAGAATAAATATAAATTACACAGTTGCACATTAACCTGTGTGAAATAGCATGCTACAGTTAAAAGCACTTCTGCTCCAGCAAGCACACATGTAATGCTGTGAGTCCAAAGCAGTAATGTCATTAATATATATTTCTTACACAACAAGCTTTGTAAATTAAAAGAGTATTTCAACAGAAAAGGTCTCAAAAAATGTTGTTAATCTATGCAAGTAACAGTGGTACTGAAATCTCTCACCTTGATGAATGATCTCCTGAAATGCAGTATCATTGTATGAAAATTGTGGGGTTTTGGAATTTGCTGAATTCATCCAAGTTTTGAAGTCATTATTTTCCTTTATCTATTGACTTAAGTTTTCAGTATTTAAGCCCAGTTCTAAAGAAGCTCTCAAGAATATCTCAATAAAAATTTGGCGTCCCTTGTGGGTGAGAGATATATACCATCTTTTAAGGATTTTCTAGAGCAAGTGAGGTACATCAAGCATTACACGAACCTTAATTGTGGTTATTTTTATTTCTACTTCGATTATTAACTGTCAAAACTGACCAATAACAGAATCGATGGAAGAGTGGAAGAGTGCTAACAGTAATTTTATTAAATATTTCAGCCCTGTTCCGACAATCTCTTGGAGGAAAGTTAATGGTCACAACCCAAGTAAAGCCCGCCTGCGGAAATCCCAAGCTATGCTTGAAATACCTAATGTGCAACTAGAGGATGCTGGAACATATGAATGTAAGGCTGAAAACTCCCGTGGAAGAAATGTCTTCAGAGGACAATTACAAGTGTACAGTAAGTATGACTGCCCATAGTTTATCCAGCAATGCATTGTTCAGGCTTTAGCTATATATGAAGGATGCCAAGGTTCAGTAGAAATGAAATCTTTCTGGTGGAACACAACTAGAATTGAATAAAGTTGGGGTTTTTTTATTCTTTAGTGAACTCTGAAATATGAATAAAGCTGACTCCTTCAAAGAACTGCCTTAAATACAACTTCATGCTTGATGTTTGAAGGTTTCAGGGAGAAGGTTTAAAGGCATTGCTATAATTTTGTTGGTTTTTTTTTAATTTATAGCTAAGATATAGCAATAACATATAACCTTCCATTCACCCTTGCCATGCCTGGGTGCTTAGTTTTGTCAGATTCATTATGCAGGCAGTGTCTCTGCCCATGGTAGGGGGGCTGGATCTAGATGCTCTTACGGTCCCTTCCAACCCAAATCATTCAGAGATTCTGTAATTCTATTAATAAGACCTGGAGAAGTACTTCTGTTTTTGTAAAAAATCCTTAATTTTTGTATGCACAATTTCTGAAGGTTCATATTTTCAGTAAAAAAAAAGTTCTCTCAAAAATAATGATCTTTTTAAATTTTTAGAAGGAACATTAAAAAAATATGAATTGTGCATTGCACTGTAAAAAAACCCCACAACCTGAAATGCAAAATATTTAGTAAAAATTTTTTTTTTTTTTACTCTTGATGGATCCTAGAGACTAGAAACAAAAGCACATATAAAAGACAAGTTTGGAAAATTTGCCAGTCAAAGTTTTCCTTATACTGAATGTGTGTTTGAAAACTGCCAACTTCTTAAGAATAAATGCTGCAACAATTGCTAGCATTCCATAAATCCTACAACCTTAAGTACTTACCAGGAAAGGCCTGCTGTAGGAGATCATGCAACAAATCATTCAGAAGGAATTCTTTTCTATCTTCAAATATCACAGTCAGGAGAATTCCAGCTGCTGCAGTTTAGGTAGGTCCTTAGACTTACATTCAAGGAGGAACCTCCTGTTGATCAATTTTATTTTCTTTGCTTGATTTCAGCTCCCATCTCCAAGTGCTGTCTCACTGTCACTAACTCTACTCTGTTCTGTTATGCACTTTTATCAAAAAACTGTAGCCTGGCATCATATATATAATTTATTTTCCACACATGTCAATATTATCATGTCTCTAATACATTTTCCTGTCTCCTCTGACTTTCCAATGTCTTTATCTTACGCCCTTGTTTTAAGTGATTATCAGCATACCCCTGGATGATGCTTCTGTCTTTATCTTTCATTCACATCCATTTAGAGCCAAGGGCCATTTTTTGTCTTTGAGGATTTTTTTGGCACATGCTGGAAAAACCATTAGGGTAAGGGTTTGCACCTTTTTCTTTTGGACATGCCAGACATGATGCAAAGGTTTTATAAAAGAACGACAACAAAGGTAGTTAAGTTGCCATCCTTGGAGGTGTTTAAAAAATGTATACATGTGGTGTTTATGGACATGGTTTAGTGGTGGACTTGGCAGAGTTTGATTTATTGTTGGGCTCAATGTATTAATGGTCTTTTGCATCCTAATGCTTTATGAATATAAGTCTTTTACTGAAAATATAAGCCAAACCTAGGAACTACTCAGTCCATCTTACTTTGCCAATATCCCAAAGATATTTCCTCAATATGAAAAAATTCTTATGGTAAATAACTTCCACGAAAGCCTAGTAGCCCCTGGGAACCAAGAGCATTTAGCTCCATGCATGATCTTTTTCAACATGTCTTAAAATCTCTGAAATTCAAGAGTATTTCTTTTAAGTTATAGCATATAGCCCAGCTAATACACTTACTGGCTGTTTCCTGGTGCTGTGAAACTACTAGACATCAAAGCATCTCATAAAGGAGTTACAGTTACCTCTGCATTCCTCTTTCAGAGTGAAAGGATTATAAAAGGTGTTCTACAAGAGAGAAACTAAGATGTTGGAAGATTTAATTATTTCCTCAAGAGCATTCTGCATAAAATCACAGAATTACAATGTAGTGTTCTACCCAAATCTGCCTCTCATTAGCCTGGACACTTCTGTGTTCTGGGCAGAAATCAAAATGGCACTTAAATCTAGGAGTTCATAAGAAACATTTAATGCATCTACAGTTCTATTCTGCTTTTTCCAGATAGCAACATGAATCTTTAGTTCTCTTGGTTTCTTCAAATTAATTTTTTACAGTCATTCTCATTCAGGATAGTGTACAATTTATCCTGCTTGATATTCTTTATAGTGATATAAAAGCAACATCTTTAACATCACAGAAAGAAGTTTTACAGTTGATTGTCTCATTCGTCTGATTCACAGATATGTGAGACTAGTATAGCATTAAGTTTCTCTTAAGCCTATGGTTATACTTAATACTGCCTTGCAAATAAGTCAAAACCATATCTGAGCCAGTTTCACCTATCTGCATCAGCAGGGAGTGAGGTCAGCAGAGGTAACAGAGAGCTTCCAGATGGAGGAGACCAGCAGAGACCTCCAGCACAGCAGAACAAGATGCACAAGCTGTTGCTAGCCCCTTACCAGTGCCTTTTCATGCCTCAAGACTAAATACTCAAGAGTGAGCTTACAGACTTCAGTGCTCCTGAAGATAGCATGAGTGTCTCCTTGGCCTCCAAACCTTGAGAGCCCTTTCTGAGGGTTTTAGCAGCACAAAGTTTAAGTAAATGCTACTTTACAAATTCTTGATTTACTTCACTGACAGCTGATATAGTGGGATTTGGGGGCATTACTTGAAACAGCGTTTCCTGCTGTACCTTTTATTCCTAACAACAGTCAACATGAATTATTTAACTATAAGCTCGTTACCTTTTCACTGACAGCTTATTCCTCCAGGAGACGGTGATTATTTGGCTCAGAAATTCAGATGTAGGCCATCATTCCTTACCAGGGATTTCTTGTAAAATTTCAGAGCAAGCTGTAGGACCAGCTGTATCACACTGCAGTCTCACAATCTGCATATTTGTAGGAACTCTCTTGCTGTCTCTTTCAATTTTTCTCATTTCATCAGCTGCATCTGATCTGGGTCACCACAGAATATTTTGGAGAAAGCCAAGGACACCCTGTCTGTCTGGTAATGTTTCACAGAATCACAGAATGTCAGGGATTGGAAGGGATCTCAGGAGACCATCTAATCCAATCTTCCTCTGGAGCAGGAAAACCTACACCAGGTCACACAGGAAGGCATCCAGGCATATTTTGAATGTGTCTAGTGAAGGAGACCCCACAACATCTCTGGGCAGCCTATTCCACTGTTCTGTCACCCTCACTGAAAAAGTTTTTTCTTATATTTCTGTGGAACCTCCTATGCTCCAGCTTGCACCCATTGCCCCTTGACCTATCATTGGAGGTCACTGAGGATAGCCTGGGCCCATCCTCCTGACACTCACCCTTTACATGTTTATAAACATTGAGGTAAACTCCCAGTCTCCTCTTCTCCCAGCTAAAGAGACACAGTTTCCTCAGCCTTTCCTCATACGGGTGGTGCTCCAATCCCTTCATCATTTTCATGGCTCTGCACTTGGCTCTCTCAAGCAGTTCCCTGCCCTTGAATTGAGGGCCTCAGAACTGGACACAATACTCTAGATATGGTCTCATCATGGCAGAGTAGAGGGGCAAGAGAACCTTTCTTGACCTCCTGACTGCTCCTAATACATCCCAGGATGCCATTGGCTTCCTTGGCCAAAAGGGCACGTTTCTGGCTCATGGTCATCCTGCTGTCCTCCAGGACCCCGAGGTGCCTTTCCCCTGCATTGGTCTCTAACATCTGAGTCCTCAACCTTATACATGAGGTTGTTCTTGCCCACTGTAAGACCCTGCACTTGTTATATTCCATTGAATTTCTCCCCGTCCAATTCTCCAGCCTGTCCAGGTCTCACTGGGCGGCATGCTGTACACTACTCCCAGTGTCATCAGCAAACTTGCTGACAGTGCACTCTAGTCCCTTATCTAAGTCGTTGATTAATATATTGAACAGTACAGGTCCCAGTACTGAACCTTGAGGGACTCCATTAGACACAGGCCTCCATCTAGACTTTGTTCTATTGACCACTACCCTCTGTCTTCTTTCCTTCAGCCAGTTCACAGTCCACCTCACTACCCAGTCATCCAGATCACATTTCCTCAGTTCAGCTGCGAAGATGCTGTGGGAGACAGTGTCAAATGCTTTACTGAAGTCAAGTTTCATCACAAACTAGTGATTTGCTATTTCTTACCTAATGCTCCAATCCAATGACTGATACAGCTGGTTTCAGATGCTGATAATTTCAGATTGTTATAATCTCAGCACTTAGTGAAAACTCAGCTGAGGCAGTGACAAAGGCATAAAAAAAAAAAAAATTGATAATTCTATGTTCAGTAGACAATGGTGATGTAAGTCAGACCACTAAACCAAAACTTTTGCCATTTTTCTACTGGATGGATCAGCTCCCTGATCCTTCCCACATGAGTTCCCCATAAGCAGCACTGCTGCCACAGCAGGAAGGGAAATTTGCCATAACATAAGGGTAGAGCAAGAAGCTTTACTGCTTTACAGCTTTACTGAGAATATTGAGTAATACAGTTTACCAAACAATTCTGATTTTAAAAAACATTTTAATGAACTACTTATAAAATCTTTAAAAAATAAAATCCATAGCTACAACTCCAGGTTAGCCGCGGGCTGATACATATAGTAAAACTGTCCAGTGAGAAAAATAAAATTTATCACCAAAATTGCAGTTTTATTTGAAATTTGCTATTTTAGCTTTCTCACTGTGGTATCTCCTTATTCTTCCCTAGATGTTTACTTCCCAAATGGCTTTGTGTCCAGGAAATAAATTTGTTGTCAACCCAAACTCTGTTCTTATTCACATTTTAGGGTACAATCTAAAGTGTCTTGTCTGTGTAAAATTTTGTCAGTAATTTCCTTTTAGACAGAAAATTGCTCAATAATTTTAGAAAGTAGGTGGATTTTTCTGTGTATGAATTTTGTTTAGCGCAGAGGACATAAAAACTTGCCTGTAAACTTGAAGATATATTGCCAATTTCTGTTGTAAAATATTTTGACAGCCTTGAATAAACAGGTGCAGAAATACAGCATAAAATAAATCAAAGAGTGGATGGTGATTTCAAAATCTCAGTAGCACTGTTTAAAGCTATGGTACAGTATCCATAAAGAACTACTGAGTAATAAAACATATTCTTGCATTCATTCCAAACTCATCACTGGACAAATAAAAATGAGGCAAACACCTGTTTTGCTCCAAGAATGATAAATTTATAAAAAGAGAAAAGAACCTGTTAGTTTTGAAATCCGTATAATTTTATTTGTTTTATATTTTCTACTTATGATTATGTGCAATTATGGAATGAAATTTTCTTTGCCTGCATGAATATCAGGATGTTCTTACAACATTTTTATTAAAGAAAAGAAATAATACAGTCAGCCAGAGGTTGTCAGAGGTTGTACATCCAGTTAAACATTTAATTTTTTTAATTATCTACAAGGTTTAAAAACAAGTGTCATGATACTGTGTAGAGTGACATTTGCTAATGAGAGGAGAGAAAATATTCCTCTCAATCATGCTCTATTTATCTTTATTCCTGCTCCATCTACCTGTTGCTTTCTTACCTTGTTCTCAAAGGAGTAGAAATCAGAGTCATTAGCTTGGCATATGGTAAGTTATATAGCTTGAAAATTATTAACTCAAAGGCCCTTTAGGGTATGAGGACAGAATTTAGGGTAGAAACACCTGAACTAAATGTTGCATGATTTGCAAGTTTGTGGTTACAGAGGAAAACTCATGTCATGACCATGCTGTCAAGACAGATACAGAGAGAGAGTAAAAGATATCAGCTGTGTCCTGCAGAGAATACTGTTGGCTTGGGGAGACTTTTATTTCCTTCTAAGCAGGTGCAAATTCTAATCAAAACTCTCTGGTTCATAAAGAGATCAAAGTCAGACTAGAAAAATGAGACTAGATACATTAGAGTTTTCAGGAAAACAAAATAATAAAAGGAATTAAATATAAACAGGAACAGTTTAGCACCTCTTTGAGGCAGCATGATTTCATGAGACTGCTGGCTACCTTTTATGGATTTTTAGTTATGCATTTAACTGTCGTATCTTCCAAAATCATATTAGCGTAGTAATTTTCAAAGGAAACAGCTACTTCTCACCATGTGCATATTGTAACACTCCAAAACAAAACAGTAACATCAGCTATACAACATAATTGAGTTATATTTTTAGCAAAATTGCTAGTCAACAAGTGAGCAGAGACTCCTGCTAACTGTTTCTGATGACTGTTTGGGATCCTTTGATTTAAGAATTGAGTGATTCAGCACAGCAGAGCATTTATGGAACGTGTTGTGAATTGGATTGGCTGTACTAAGGGGGATAAAGGAGCAGATGTTTTTAGTCTTGATGTCTAGGTCAATCTTATCTATTTTCCTATACTGAAAAGGAAATGAGTGATTGTTTTTCTGATACATATCTAGCTCCTGACAACTGTCTGATCAGGGACTGTGAAGCAAACTGTTCTCTGCTTAGTAATGATAGACACATTCTTTGTCATCCATGCACAAGATGTAAGCTAGAAGCAGTTAGTCATCTGTCACGCCTTTTCATATCTTCTCATGTCTTTGATTGGTGACCTGTCAAATGCCAGCTACATTCAAAGATTTATTTTTAAACTCAGCTCCCCTCATTTAAGTACGTTATCAATTATCCAATGTTTGAAGCAGAGACTTTGTTGTGATAGGTCTGGACTTCATACCAAGCAGAAGAATTTTACATTCTTTTAGCAAAGAAGGTCTTTTAGCTGGTGATTCTCCACTATTAAAAATAAAAATCCTGGACAGTTAATATCAGTTAATAATGTCATCTATCATCTTCTTCACTATACAACTTGATATGGCTACAAGGCTTCAGTAAGAAAATCCAGAAACTGGTTTTATTTCTGTGTATGAATGCTCAGCTCCTCTCTGAGTCTTCTGGAGTTTTCCACATACAAAACCCCACATATATCTATCTCATCCAAAGACCTGCTGCTTTGCAAAAAAAAAAGAAATCCCTACTTCTACTAGATTATTACATTAGCACACTAATGACTACATATACATCTAACTGTTTTCCTTAACAAAACACTGTTTTAACATTTTGTTATTGTATAATTTGTGTTCCTGATGAATGCTGGAAACTTTGTGGGTTCTGTGTTTAAAAACATTAAAAGCATTTTCTCCCTTGAAATCTGAATTATAGCCAAGACATATAACCAAAATATGTGCAAGTATCTTACCAAATGCCTTGTTATGCCATGATATCCTAGTTCATTGGGAAAACTAAATGAAACAGAGTAATGATGATTGACCTCTTCACCAAAATTTGAAGAGCTTAGGTCTTAAAATGTTACTAAATATTCTAATGTGAGAACTTAAATTCAGTAACAATGACTGCATTAACCTATACTACTGTAATTCAATCCATTGGACTTTAGTAAATCAGATTTTCATTCCTGGTTACCATACTGCTCACTGCCTGCTACCATTACAGCATTTCCTTCAAAGTTACAGAGCTGTGTTAATTTCATTACTTCTTACAGTGCTTCTTTCTGAGAGTAAGCTAGGCTTCATAAAGGCCACAATTAAAGCTCTTAAACTGAGCTAGAGTCTTACCAATGAATATGCTTTGTATCTAGCATGTTTTTTTTTTCTTTGCAGCCTACCCACACTGGGTGGAGAAACTTAATGATACCCAATTAGACAGTGGAGATCAGCTCCGATGGGAATGTAAAGCCACTGGAAAGCCAAGGCCCACATATCGTTGGCTAAAAAATGGACTTCCTCTCTGGCCACAGGTATATTAGACTAGAAGTCACCACTATGTTGTATCTTTCTCCTTTCATTCATATAAAGTCCAGTAAAGAAAATACGGAAAAATACTTCAGAAATTACTGTTTTCTGTGTCACTTTCTTAAATGTCGCTCTGCAGACAGGCTTTTTGTGCACACCTCCTCTCAACCATCTCATGCAATGGGAATTACTTTAATTATTAATTCTTTGTAGTTCATAAATATTTTGGAGACAAGACCTTCCAAGCTGTGTCTGGCATTGTGCTGTCGTATACATCTAAGCAACCTCTAGTATGCTTAGTTTTTGTCTGCTTTAGTGATATTGTGCTATTTGTATCTATTTTTTTCTGTATAAAAAGGTACAAACAACTCAGAGAATTTTTGTGTGTGCTTAATCTGATTACTTCATATTTTTCCTGATGTTACATTTTATTTTTTGCTACATTTTGTTCATACATTATCATACTCTTCAAAACTTCTACAGGGTAATATAAGAGAAACAATAATTATATTATCATCACTTTTCAACTCCATAGTTCTCTGCAGGTAGAGAACTCACCATCAAGACCCTTAAAATATTTCATATAGGACTCATAGTATGTAAAGTCCTTACCTACAGTCATCTGATATATTTTAGAATTAGATCTAAATAAAATTCTCTTTCTTTTAAAAGACCACTAATGGCACAGCCTGCCTTTTATTTCTCTTTGTTCTGTTTCTCTCACTGAATCATCGGTGCATCAGCCTTCATCATATAGGTTTTGCCTAGCACTTTTCCACTTGAATTATTTACTGTAAAGCTCTGTAAATTTATTTCATGCATTTTTCCGTATAAAAACAAACCTATTCAATCCTGGGAGAAAATGTCTGCATTTTCAAAAAAATTAATAGAATGAATTTATGAATATAAGAGATGCACTGTCTTTCTTTTCAGTGAATGTTGCTTCTGTTTATGAACATCATCCAATTATTCAAATAATGAGAAAGGAAACATAAACACGGTTTACTTTTGAAGCTAAGAGCCATTGAAGATAAGGCTATATCTCATCATTTTATCCATTTCTGCCTTTATAGATGGAGTTATTAGTCCTGAAATTGAGGCAATTTGAATATTTGTATATTTTTATTTTCTGATTTTTCAAGAATTATTTGGATGAGGCTCTGAAATTTAAAATTTAATTTCAGTTTAAACTAGACTATTAAAGCACAGAGAACTTTTTATCGCAGTTTTCTCAGCATTCAAAGACAGTGTGTTCTTTATAAATTTTTAAACACACAGCTGTAGTCATGAAACTTAGAGATCAAATTATTAATTTTACAGCTCCATGAAGTACCCATTTCCATAAACAGCTATTATTGCCCCTTCTGTTCCAGCTATGATAATTATTTTCTACTAGTGGTCCTTTCATATAAGCAATATGCACTGATAAGGAAGACATCAAGACCCTTACACTTAATTATGCAAGGAAACTTCTGTATCTACTCCTATGAAAATAGTATCATGACTGAAAACAAATGTTTGCTAGAGATATACAGATCATTAGATATGTTAAACTCACAATTTACTTCTTTCATGCAAAGGAAATAGCCAGCAAACAAGCCAACAGACAAAAGCAAGTGCTGGAGGTAGTGAACTTGCCCTGAAAAATACTCATCTTTGAATATTTTTGGAAATTCTTTTGCCCTTTCTTATCTACTTTGTTCTTGTCATCCCATATATAACAAGAAATTGAAATCTGTTGCTCAGTTTTATTTTAACTTGTTAAGACTTCTGTCTCTTTGCCTTAAGCTAATAATGCACTGTATTCCCAGTGCTGTTTGCCTCTACAGAATTTTTTTTATTCCATTACAGAGCAGGATTGAGATGGTTAATGGTGTTCTGATGATTCACAGTGTGAATGTCTCAGATGCTGGAATGTATCAGTGCTTAGCAGAAAATAAGTATGCCACCATTTATGCCAGTGCCGAGCTGAAGATTTTAGGTGAGTATTATCAAAAAAGAAAGGAGTGTTTAATTTTTTTCCCTTTGATAACTGCATTTGTTCACCTAGAAATTCTTCTTGTAAACTCCCAGAGAATTAAACAATAAAGCTAAAGTTGCTAAATGTACTGTATTATCTTAGGATTTGCTCTTTTGAAAAATAACTTATTTAGCACATTTCACTAATGTACAATGTTACAGTTTCACTGATAACACTTCAAAATAGTTGTTGTGTGGCCATAAATTAAACCCCACAGTCACTGGTTTCTCTCTTTACTTCACTTTCTTTTGACGTTTGTGATTCAGTCAGCAGAAAGATTCCTCTTGATTACAGCATTCTCTTGCTCTGTTTTTAATGTCTATGATAAAATAAATGTATCAAAAAATGACATTATTGTATCAGGTAGTTGTACAGTTTCTTTGATGTTCTCTAATATTGGAAGGGGCCATTACATATTACTCTAATAAAATCAACCTCTCATTTTGTCACTTCTGAAATTGTACCCCTGTTAAATTTTTACCATAATGTTGCATTAAAAAAGCACTTGTGATTAATTTTCTGGATTATTAAAGGGGAAAGAATAGAATAAATTGACCATATAAATAGCTCTAGTATGAAAATTACCCAAAATGATAGGAAATTCCTACATATTTGAGTCAATGGAGTGTAATACATTCCTACATGTGCACCTGAGATAGCTGCAGAGGGGGCTCTGGCCTTGCAAAGCTAATTTTAGAAAATCACAAACAAATGGGATTATTTGAGAATAATTATCCTTTCTTAATGTCGAAGTACAGTAATTAGTGTGATTTTGTTACATTTATTATTTTAGCCAATGGGAATTCTTCAAAAGTGAGATACTAAAAATGAGACATGGTTAAATATCTTCTATTAAGAAGTTTTTACTTTTCAGTTCACGGGATTCAGACAACTGTTAAAAGGGAAAGCAATAATATTTCTCCATCACTAATACTTCTGGTATGAATTACCCCTAGAGAGTCTATTTCAAATAGTGACTGAATTTAAACTTCCTTTAGTTTTGATCTAGTTGCTTTCAACTAATTACCTGTGAGAAGGTGTAGTATTCAAGTGTAGTTTTTAATTTCTAAAGCTATCATATCTCATGAGCCATTTTTAACATGCCGATGTGAGGAACAACTCATTAATTCATAACTGCATAAAATTATAGACCTGTTTGTAGTTTTTACTGTTAATTTAAAATATTTTGTAAAATTCCATCTAATCTGTGGTGATATAATTCCCAAGCCAAAAATGGATATTCTATTCCCAAAACCAAATTTGTTATGTTAATCTTCTATTACAAGTAGTTACTGCTCTCTATAGAGTTAACGTACTTCTTTTTAACAGCTTCAGCTCCCATTTTCCCAATAAATCAAAGGAGGAAAACAATAATTGTTACCAAGGGCCAAGAAGTTGTCATTGAGTGCAAGCCACAAGCCTCCCCAAAGCCAACTATCACTTGGAAGAAAGGAGACAAAGCATTAAGGGAGAGTAAGAGGTAAGAAGCCTGTTCAGTAAATTGAATATTGTGTTTGCATGTTTGATTTTGTGAATAGGATATGAAAATACAGCAAGTGACAAGAACATGCATATGTTTGCATGGATATGCCATGATTATTTTCTTAAGCTATTTTTTATGGCAGTAGTGATTTTGTAATTTCTGTCATATTGAAATTAAAATTCATAAAATTTTTCAATGGTTCAAGCAGATGAAAATGTTATTATTTTGTTTTGCCTCTTTTCTGTTTCTCCTTTAAAAAGTACTACAGTTACACCATTGAGAAACTACAAATTTAGTGTATGAGATTATTAGAAGTATAGAGAGTGAAGTAGTCAGTACCATATGAACTATCAAATGTACTTATTCATTTGAAATAATTTAAATTAGGTAGATTTACAGCTTGGTCACAATGAAAGTCTACCTAAGAATAGTTTTAAATGATTCAGTGCAGAAAAATCCTATTCCTTTGTAGGATTTAATTATACAAGTAATTTCTATACTCAGTAGCCCATGTGTTTAACAGAATATGTTTGATTAAATAAGTTCTGTCCAGTTCTTTATATTGAACATAGTTTAAGTACTATGGGTTAAATGCCATCTGTAATTGTGCTTTACAAATTTGCAGATCTGTACACAAGAATACTTTTGAACCCCACACATAGTTGTTAAGCACACTGAACAATCTTCTTTCTGGCAATGTATGCAAATAAACCACTTGCACTGACTTGTATGACATTAGTCAGAAAGACAAAAGCAGGGCCTTTCTTTCATTTGTTCAACACTGATGAACTCATCAGAGCTCATTGGTCCTTGTTAACTGCAGAAGCCAATTCTCTCAGGTGAGTTTGATTTTCAACTTATGCCTTGTTTTGTTCTGAGAAGGAAAAGCAGGTAACTTTTCATGCCACGCTGGCTCTTTGTGAGGGCTATCATACATATTGAAAGATATGACAGAATGACATTACAAAGATGCTGATAATATCGAATATTCTGAAACTAATGCCTCTCTGCTGTAGCTAAACCATTAGCTTTTTTCATTACATGACCTTTTTCTCTCATCTCCACAAAACTCCCTATGATTTCTCTAATCACTACATGTAAATCATATTTTGATGCAAGACCAGTGAAGTCTTTTGATAATTACTTGATGTCTGTCCAAACATAGCCTAACTCTGAAGTTAAAATCTCATAAAAGTAAGATACAAAGCTACATTTTGATATTTTTAGCTTTTGATATTTGCTTGCTTCGATAAAGACTGGAATAGAAAATGATGAAACATGGAAGATAAAAAGAAGATTGACCTATTTCAAGTCTTTGAAAGACTTGGGTTGTGTTCAACTTGATTTTTAGTCAGCTGCTCAGGGAACATCTCCCATTCAGAGCAGCCTCCCTGCATCTACTGTTTATAGGGGCAAAATGGTTGATACCTGAATATATATGCATGTATTGGTTATATAGTTCTTCATTTATTGACTTCTCCTTTTCCATAAAGCATTCTACTTCTCATGAGAGAACAAGATTTGCAGAAAAATATCAAGCTTCTGAAGGTCAGATTCACAATAGATCACCATGAGCAGAACAGAAGTGCCAGTCTCTCTCTAACCATTGTATAATTGTGCATATTCATCCAGCTAAGTCCAAGCTTAACTTTGCCTGAGGACCTAGATATATTAAACATTTCTGCAAAGAAAATAAATGGTAAAAACACTCCAATTGCCACTCCAATTCAGTCATGTTAGCTGTGGATCAATTATTTTCCTGCACTCTGTCTCTGTTCAAAGGAGTTCTGGACATAAGGTGAAGGAAACTTCTGGTAGGTTAAGCAAGAGAGGAAAATTCACATAGTTTGAATGTGATTACCTGACCTGGGTTTGTCCAGGACACTAAGTTCAACATCCCTGTCCCTGCAGGTGGTGGAGTTTTTTGATTGCTAGCAGGTAAAAAAAATTTTTTTCTATTTTTTGGTGAATGATATAAAGGAACTGCAGAGCAGCTGAAAATGGCAGGGACCTCTGAGATATTGCTTGGTCTGACTCTCCTAGTCAAAGTAGGATTAGCTGAAATAGGTTACTTAGGTTCATGCCCAATCAGTTTTTGAGTAGCTCCAAGGACAGAGACACCACAGCCTATCTGGGAAACTCACTCCTGTGCCAGTTAATACTCCTACTTTAGAACAGAAAACAATTGTTTTGATTAAATGGAATTGTCATCTAAATTGAATTGTCTGTATTTCAGTTTGTGCCTTTTACCTCTTGTCACCAGGCACCACTAAGAGGAGTCCATCTGTCTCTGTGGGCTCCCTACCACATTGATGTGTATAAGTTGATCAGTATTTTGATCAGCTTGGAGGCTGTATAAAAAATTAATATCAAATTCATAAATTGAGATGTCACTTACACATACCAAACCTGACCACTATGTATTGCCATGTAACAGAGTTATTTTCTTCTTGACATTTTCTTCATTTTCTGGTGTCTCACCTGAGATCACTGGGACTGATTTGCAGCCACAGAGCAGCCTGTAGAAGCTGTACATTAAAGAGCTAAGTACTATATATTAATAGCAAGTGCTGTGATGATCAGTCTTGACATTTCACATATAAAATCATCAGATACTGAAAATAGGGAGACATGAATATTTGTGAAACTACTAGACATTAAAAACTTGAGAAATACTAATGAGGAAATTATCTCTTCATAGTCACATGGATATAAATTTCAACTCACACATTCATAGCCACAGAATTATTTGGGTTAGAAGACACTTTAAAGATCATGTAGTTCCAACACCCAAGGGGTCACAACTAAGGGTAGCTTCCACTAGACTGGTTTACCCGCAGTGCTATCCAGTCTGACCTTAAACACTTCCATGTATGGGGGGCACCAACATCTCCTCTGGGCAGCCTGTTCAAATCCCTAAACCTTTTCATTATGAAGCAAGAGGATTGAGACAAGGGAAGGAAATGTTGGCAATTTCACTTTCACACTGAAACAAAGTCACCACACCCATAGGTAAAGAGAAGAAAATATCATACCTAAAGTCCACAAAGCATGAAACATTTTAGGCATGATGGGTACTGGACTGTTTCTTAAATCATCTTCTCTATACGAGATTATCAGTAAAGAGTAAGAGTTATATAGTAACATTGCTGAAATCATTGTCTTGTCAAAACTCCTGTTGTGTAATGCAATCAATTAGTGTTGCTTTGGAACAAAGATCTTTTTTTGTGAAGGGATAATCTTGACATTTGTTTTTACAATTTAGTCAAGGTTATAATTGTTTCCCTTTTCTACTTTAAAACCAATCTCTAATTCCCATTATGAGCCTGCCACAGCTAAATTAGACCATGATTTATGTAAAAATTTAAAAGAAGTGATTTGTAGAACTCTCTCAGGAAGATCAGACTTTCAGTCATGAAGTTTTTCTTTCTTAACATCTTCAGCATTTTCTCTCTTCACTATTTTTTGATCATTAAAGTGCCACTTGGGAATCTAGGGATCAGCTGGTGGCATGAAGTTAAGTGTTTAAATTCACAAGAATTTTAGATGAAGTTTGTATTAAGGACAAATTATGCTGAAAGTCATAGTCTGAAGAGCCTTCAGCAAAGGAAAACCTTCAGGCAACTCATGACTTGTTATACTCTGCCTGTGTGGTGCACAAACAGGCAGCCATTTATAACAGTAGAGAGATGAATTGTAATTAGAATCAGAAATAATTAACTGCTTGCTCAAATGATAATTAGTTGAGTTGTGGAAGCAGATATTCAAGGTATATACAGCAGATGAAATATTTTGTAGTTAGCAACTGAAAATTTTTTTTGGTTATTTCTTTTCAGTCGGATTATTTTATATATTTTATATATATATATTTATGGAATGCTTAGATTTCAGTAAATGAAAAAAAATGCAAGAAATACAATTGTGTGGAAATAACAAAAAGTAAGGTCATGCAGGCTGTTACTCGGCTCCTTAAGTATTAGTGCCTAGTCTGTAGGTGCCTGAAGAGGTCCAAAGCATCCACATGTGCTTGATGGATACAACAGAGGCTTGCACACCACTGTCAAAGCAGATGGAGGACAGGGAGGTTATTTTAAGGAGAAGCATATCTGTTTTTACAGAACTAAATCCTATTTCAATTGAAAATTCACAGAAGCATAGAATTGCCTTTTCTGGAAGGGACCTTTTAGATCATCTAGTCTAACCATCAACCAAACTCTAACAAAACATCCCCAAGCCGTATCTCCAAGCTCTATGTCTACTTGCCTCTAAATATCTCCAGGGCCTCAATCCCTTTCCTAAATAGCTTTTTCCTGTGCAGGATAACTCTTTTCAGTGTAATTTTTTTTCCTAGTATCCAGTCTAACCCTTCTCTGGCACTACTGATGACACACTTGTTCAAGAATCAACCCTATGAGTGAAGAAGAGAATGATTTCCTGAAATAACTTGTACTTCAATACCCTGTTTCCAAAACATACAATTCTGTATTGTAAGCAAGCATTATTTCCTTAAAAGAGTTGGCAAGTGCCTAAATACCCATATAGCAGTGTATGAAGTACTGTGTTGAGGAAATATAAGAAAACGTATTGTCCTGAACACAATTACTGGGAAGAAGGACTATATTTAAGTTCAGATATGTAATTTAGGATCCTGTAGATAACAATGTCCTTGAATATAACCAAGGGATTAATTTGTCTGTCTGTGGAAAATACTATTTTTTTAAATAATTGAAATTTTGGATGTTTAACTGGGGACAGAAAGTCTTCCAACTTCTTCATAATCTGTTCCTATAGTTGAATTAATTCTGAAGATGTTTATTAATGGGAAAAAAAGTTCTGTGGGTATATCACTCAAAAGTGGAAGAGTAGTAGACTTAGCTACAGTACTGTCTGTGTGGCTGATCCCACAGATGAAGAAAAGCCTGTGCCAGATACAGGATGAGCCTGGTGCAACTTAGGGACCAACAATCAAACTGAAAATTACAGTTCAGTGCAATTTTCCATCCATTTTACATATACGCTTTTTTTGCTCTCATAGTACAGTTTTCAGCTTAAGCAAATGTTTCATAGTACATTGTTTTGGAAAGCTAATGTCATGATTATGAAGAAAGAATATAATATGTACCCCTGTTACACACACATACATGCTCATATTTAAAAACATAGCACAATGTGTACTAACCAAATCACTTTATAAAATTGAATAGAAATTTAATCCACATACTCTTTTCTTGTTTCTGCTTGGAAACAGCCATTTATTTATTTAATCCTTCATTTTTTTCATAGCAATTGATCTATGAAGCCATTAAAAAGAAACTTATAATAGAAATAATGACAGATCCTTAAATATAGTAGAGTGAAGAGTAGCACTGTAATATGAACCTGTCAAAACTGAAAATGAAGGAGTCCAAAAGATCAGAATAATACACAAACATGGGCATTTCTAAGTTTTTGAATTATGGTATTTTTAGCTAAGTATGGCAGAAAAAATGTCTAAGCATACAGGACAACTACTTCCATACTACAAAGATTTCAGCATAAACCTGAAGTTAGGTAAAAGGCAACAGTGTATTTTTAAATTCTTTCCTCCTCTCTAGAAGTTATTAAGGAGAAACATTTGTTTTAAAGCTCTTTTAAATTAACTCCTTATCGAAGGCAGAATACAATGATTTCAGTGACTACCATGGAAGATTTTAACATGCAGATGTATGTAGATTTTAACATGCATTTTTGAGATTCCTGTATTTCCTTTTCTCTGTCTGTGTACGGTTACTATCCCAATTGCAAATAAATTAAGAGAAAATCATAGAGAATGAATCATAAGTTTAATGCATACAGGAATGTTAAAAATTTGCCAAGACTTCTGTTATGTAGACTGGCTTTGAAAAAAAGAGAAAATATCCTACTAAGAGCAAACACAGTTGTGCATGATATTTGGGAAAACTTTTTACAAGCATTTTTCTACATTGCCCTTTCAATCTTTCCTCTTGCAAAATCCTTTGAAAAATTAATTTCTGTTGTTTCTTTTTTTAAAAATTTATCAAGTAAGAGCTTCTAAGTTAATTAGTATGCCATTTCTATCGCCTTACTAAAAAACAGTAAAAAAAGCACCAACATTAGTATTTGTTCAGTTTGACTCGACCTAATACAATAAATACTACATTTTTTTCTTCCCCTGATGCTGTAGCTGTTGTCTTTTTACACAGTCAGTAATATGCTTTTAGTGTTATGTTTGTTGACTATTATCTCTGCCCATATTCACAGCAGACATAATCAGCCTGAAGCTAAGAAATGTACAATTTAAGGTTTACCACAATGTCATTAATTTCACTGTTGAAGGATTAAAAATTTACAGTTCTTAGCTAAAAACTCATGAAAACCTGTGAGAAAAGTGTATTATTTTCATATGTGTGACCTAAGGTCACTTAGCATAAAATCCCCTCATTTACATAGTCTAATATTGCTGTAAAGGGATGGTATGGAAATGTACCCAAACAATGTGATATGTTCTGATAGAAATGTGATTATGTATCTACTAGTCAGTTCATACAGCAGTTACATAACCCCAAGAACACCTTCTGTTGTAGTTCATTTGTCACTGCTAGGCCAAATGACATATATGTAGTGATAATATAAATATGCTTTTTAAAATAAATTATTTCATCTGTGGAACAGTAACTCTTCATGTTTTCTGTAGCTTGGCTAGCAAACTATCATAATCCAACAAATTAATCTTTTCTTAAAGCTTCTTGTCTAGTAGAAATCAAGAAATGTCTTCTCCCACCCAAAAGTGCAAAAATAGATTCCAGACTAGAAAAAACCCAAACAAAACCACCAAATGACTCATCCTTTATTGGTAATTCCTCATCTCTCTATCTAAAGATATGAACATCCACAATTTTATTTGGCTCACTGAGAACTTCTGTTTTCCTGATATAGTAATACACAACTTGGAAATATGTTTACTTCTTTATTTTTTGTCAGTATTTTTTGAAGTTTCCTTTCTACATTTCTGAGACTTCATTGTGGTGAACAGATCCTTACACATTTTACTAGCAATCACATATCCAAGTCTCTTATAGTCATCAGGTCAAAGTAAACTGTGTATCCATGAGGAGTTAGTCACTACAGATATTATAAACATAATATCACTTTTTTCATTGGCCTTTTTTTATTCTTTTTTTTTGTATTGCTTTGTCACATTGCAGTGCTCCGGGAAAGCATCTAGTCCAACACTCTGTGCAGGGCTAACTGCATGAGTTTTCTCATGACTTTGATTATCTCCATGGTGGAGATTCTACAACTTCTCTAGTCAACTTGTTCCAGTATTTGGACACATTCATAATATTTTTTCTCCTATATTTATTCAGGTATTTTAATTTGTGTCTGTTACCTTCAAGTTCAGCTCTGTCTTCTCAGCACTTTCCACTAAGTATATATTGACAGATTAAATGATCTACTCTTAGCCTTCTTTTCTCCAGTCTGAAACAAGAAATAATTCTGATTTACTCATTTACCCTACTCACGTGCTTCCACCCCATGACTAACTCTGTGGCTCTCTTCTGAAGTCACTGTCATCTGCCAATGTCCTTGTATTCAGTGCCCCAAATGGAATCCAAGAGGAAAAAGCATTAGAGGGGAAGAATTGCTTCTCCATCAGCCAGCAGCATTTTACTAATACAATTCAGAAGGTGGTTGACTTTCTTTATAGCAAGGTCTCACTGTTGAATCATATCCAGCCTGGTATCAACCAGGACCCAAGGTCCATCTCCGCAGACCTGCTTTTATGTAAACATGTTAATCTGTATTTACACACAGAGCTACTCTTTGCAGATTAAGGACTTCAGTACAGATGCTGAGGTTTGTCTCATCCCATTTGTCTACCTGTTAAGGTCAATCCAAATAATAAGACTGATCTACAACACACTCATTACCCTCTCAGTCTGTTCTGTTGAGTACACTTCCTGACATTTAATTGTACAGTTGATTCATAAGATAAGTAAGCAGCTTTGACCCCTCTCTAATTCCAACAGGGATGCCATTTTATAGTCAGCCACCAGCTGAATTTTAGTGGTGATCATTCACCTTTTCCCCTTTATGCAACTCCTTTTTCCAGGGTCATTTGACTCTGATGCCTTCTTTGGTGAGTCTTCCTTCTCTTCAGCTGCTCCTAGGGCACTATGCCTGTCCTGAAGTGTCAGATCAGATCTGTCAGTGCAAGATCTAAGACTGCTGTTGCCTTTCCAGTCTTCACAGTCTTGAGAATTTCTATCTACTGTTTGTTTGATTGTAATCTCTAGCTGAGTTTTTCCGTGATTCACATAGCTTGGGCTTTTGTCTCTTCAGGGTCTCTGAGAATACCCTGTCACTCTCCTGTCTGTCCTCCCTGATGTCTTGCAGTTTACATGCACTGCTGCACTGAAAACTGCCAGATCTCTGTTGGTGGCTCTCCAGCCTGACAGTTACACACCTGCCCTCAAGCATCCAGCTGAAGAGGTGCTCACATCACTTCTTGACAGCAGGCAGCTGCAAACAGAAAGCACAGACTGGCCTTACTGGAATAAACCTGATAGAGACAGAAGTCCCTAGAAGACAGCCCTCAACAGCAATGGCAGCATACCAGAAGATGCCAGAATGAGGTCTCAAAAGAAGATGGATCTTTTAGCAATAACAGCTAGGGCCTACTTGCTGTGCTTTGGGAACTGTGTTTATAGCAGATCTTTTCATTGTCTGTCTGCATTTTTTTTCATCTGTGATGGGAATATGCGCTCAAGGAATTTTTTTCTCAAAATTTTCCTGACGACCTAATTTTATGTTCAGCTCAGATTTCTAAAGAAAAGATAATTTTAAAACAATAAATCATCTTTCATTATTACCCTGCAGTATGAATCCTACATAAACTGAAGATTTTGCAATTATTTCATCAGGGAAAAGAGGAAAGAAATGCCTTTTTCTGTAAAGAGAGTGATGATTCAGTACTGGAGATGGTTTACCACCTTCAGTAAATGTTTGGCCTGGACGTTGAAACAACATCAGGAAGTGTATGGACTTGGGCTGGGCCTTGTACAGAGTAGTGGCTGCTCTGCAGCAGGCTGATGGAAGAACTAAATATGACCGTGGGACACCAAGATTCAATCAGCTGCACTACAACAACAATAGAATCACCCTGGATTTCTCTCTTCTCATATGGATTAATAATCAGTGATTCACTTATGGTTGAGGTGTTGGTCCAGTTGTTCTTTTGCACCTCAGTATTTTCCTTTCTGCACAAAGTTTACCTTTTGATGAATAACACTTTCAGATTTTAGAGGCACCAAACTGCAGAAAACGGCATTTTTTGAAGGACTCTATTTTCTTTGAAGAGCAAACCTTACTGCAATTGTTTTAGCAATCTAAATAATAAAAATAATTTAGGTGTCAGGAATCTTCTTTTAGATTCTTAAATGGATGACTGTAATTTTCTTTACAGCCTACATGCTCATAGAAAAGTAAAACAAAGTGCCAAACCCTTTTATTTGTAAGCTGCTAACAGGTATTGCAAATAGTGTGCTACTTAATGCAGGTATATTTATATACAGAATCTTTTGCAATTTAGAAACTGAAATCACTTATATTGTAAGAAACTTTTCAAATAAATACAGCTAAAAATATTTTAACATTCAAGTACTGTTACTTTACCTTAGACCTTAAGTGGATTCTGGAGAAATTATGCTAAACATTTCAGACTTTATGACTGACATCTCTGTAGCTGCAGACAAATCTTTCTCAGTCTATCTCCTCATTCTATCATTTCTCTTCATTTTGGTTTCATACCTAAGTCATGTCTGAGCAGTCCATGTCTCAGAGAACACCAGGGACTAATTGTGCTCTGACAGACTTTAATGGGAATAGTTTTTTTCCTAGGTAAAAGCAGTGGAAGCAAAACACCCTTTGTGTTTATGTTGCCTGAGTTATATGGCAACAGAGATGCTGTTTTTCACTGTGAGTTCTTGGGTTTAGTGGCAATTAGCCATAAACAGCACTGTTTACTTTATCTCCGTACTGAATACCCTTTAGATGGAAAGTTGTATTTGTGAGGACTTTAACTTCCTAGTGCTTCAAGTATATATCAGTATATCAGTTAAAATTTTTATCACTGTATTCCCCGTAGTGGTGATTCATTTTGTCGTGAATCAGTTCAACATTTCCTCACTCTTTCATGCCTGGAATACACTGTCATTTTAGTTGTGGGTGGTCTGTTTGAGGTTTTCATTCTCTGCCCCCTTTTCAGGATCAAGGCCAATTTAGTGGTTCTTTTTTGTCCATTGAAGACCCACTCAGGAGTATAATACATCCTTTTTGATAGTCAATGAATACAGAAAGGTTTCTAAACTCTATTGTCATCTTAAAAGACTCATGTGATTCAGACTGTTGAATTTTAGCTCATGTGCTTTTTTCTTTAAGCCATGATTTACACTTCATGTTTGACTTCCATGTTATGACTCAGCTGCACTTTCATGTGACACTCAGATAAAAGAATGCACCAGAAAGTATAATCCATAATTTTTTTATTGAAGAGAATCACTTGTAACCTATACAAACTCCTACAAAGAAATACTTGCAACAACAGCAGTAAATTAATCCTTACGTATTAAAACCAATTTATTCCTTAGCAAGGAATTTTTTGTTTTGTTGAATATAATTTGCCCTATAATATTAATGAAAAAATTGACATGGTGTAAATTTAATATTGAATCAAACTAATTCAGACACTTGGTTATCTCAGCAGGTTACTGCAAAGAGGAAGTCCTTTTCAGTTCTCTTTTCAGTTCATCCATTTTTTAAATACTCAAAAATCCAAAGATGTTTCTATTCCAAATGATATGTGATCTGATTTTACTTTCACAGAATAAATTCTCAGCTGGTTCACTTTCACCGAAAACATGTTTCTCTTCAGATCCAGGCATGTTCCTTAGTAGTATGTACTGTTAACTTCTCAGTGATGTGAGATCAGCTGAAAAAAGCCAAAGGATAACTCTGGGTACTCTCGCCTGTACTCTGAGGGCTCCTCTTTGTGGAGTAACACTTGGGTGTATAATCTGATTAATTTTATTCAGTGTTGATTTAAAGGCATCAGGTGTGAAACTTCTGTAGTTCAGAGACATAATTTCATCATAATTTATAATTGATAAAGTTATTCTTTCTACTGTTTCTAATTCCTTATGCAATATATCATTTGTCTTCCTTTGTGTAGCAAAAGAGTTTACCTTCCTCTATATTTCCCCCTTATGATAACTTTTAAACCATTTATTTATTTATGCAGTGTAGTTCTGAAGCCCTTTTCCACGAGTAAGATTTTCCTTTCACTGGAAATAGAATTTCCTTATAATTATTTCACTTATGACTTAGTAAAAATACATTCATGTTCTTTGTCCAGTGAGTAGCTTCCCAACATTTCTACTGTAACTAAGTCATTGAGTTGCTGCCTTTGCTCTCGGGTGCTGTACCAGAAGAACTGAGACAGCGAAAAAAAAAAAAAAAGTTGGAAGAAGTCAGTTGTCTACAATGATCAGAAATAACTGCATTAGCAATGATAAGTATTAATTATTCAATCCATACTATAGTCTCCAACTGTGACATAATTTTAAGATTCATTTACTTGTTTGCTACTAGTCTAAGATGCCTACTGATTATTCCTGCAACTGTTTCAGACTAATAGACTTCCTTACTTGAGCAAACTGAAAAATATTAGCTCTGAGAAGTTTATTATTTTTAAGTATCATTTAGCTTTCAGTACTCAAGCATTATCAGAAGGTAGTTCTCAGAATAGCCCATTCTGCACTATGCTGTGAGCACAATAACAAAGAGTTTATACAGCAAGGAGAGTACAGAAAGACAGACTGCCCCATCAGCTCCATCTGGGAAGTGTTTGGGTAAGACAATGGCTGGATAATAGTCTGCAGAAGGAGTTGAAGGGAAGGATGCTCAGAACAGAGATAATTAGATTAAAATTCTGCTTAAGTTTAATGCACAAGCAGAAAGAGAATCAGACATCTACTTCTCTACAATACAGGAGAGTATCAAAGCTATATAACAAATTGTGCCTTTAAAAAGTCTGGAAATGGAAATACTTGATAACAAAACCACTATCACTTACTGAACTAGCTGAGCCTTGTCTATAGTGAAAATTAACAGTTTAATTACAGAAGCAACCAAAGCACTTCATTGGTAATACTGCAAATAGCAAAGTGTGCACTCATATTTCTACAATACACCTTCCAAGAAAAAAAATTAAGGAAAAGGCAAAATAATGTTAAAATGTATTAAAAATAGGTCAAGCAGTGAATGAAGTGGCTTTTTAGTGAAGACAAAGTGCTATGTACTATGAACTATGAACTGTACTATGTACAGTCTTAAGAAGCAGTTTCCTTTCTCCTTAAATGTTGAGGATGGGAACTTCTTATTCAAGATTGGGGATGACTGTTCTTTAGTGCAGTGTTGAAACCTTGCGAGGAAAAAAATGAAATATCTGCCACACTTTTCATGCACATTCTGGAAGCTTAGAAATGTCTCTGCAGCTGCTATCATTCTCATAGCAGGGTGGTTGAAAAAATGAGTATCGATACCACAGGTTCTTAACAACATTCCATGGAGCTCTGCAGTAGATTGCTCTGTGGCATTATCCATGTACTGTTAAGTTGGATTTTGCACATAAAAAGTGGAGGATTTTGATCAGTAGGAGTATTTTAAATGAGGGACACTGTGGATAGGCATTAAACTTACTGAAGCAACTAAAAGTCTCAAGGAGTCTTGACAAATTACAAGCTGCTGCTCTTGTGATATTCTTAGCAGTAGACTGACCATGAGCAAAGAAATGCCATTACAGAAGGCTACAATGAGATATAGTTACAGTATTAAAAACTGGCACCTTTTTATTTTATAAGAAATGCCAGTTTCCCATTAAAAAAATCTTAGGCTGAGTCAAAAATGTAATGAAAGAACTGAAATATCTGATTGCATATTATCCAAGCTGATTATTTTTAGCATGTAAAAGTACCTGGAATTTCTATCCCAGGTCTATAGGCAGAAAAAATGTTATATTTCAATGAAAACAAATTCTTAAAAGTCACGAGAGAAAGATCAAAGAAGGTGGAAAACCGAATTCAAGTAAAATCAGAGGATCATGAATTTTGAACAGCCACATCACTTGTCATTTCACAGATTCATTAGTTTTTAACCAAAAGGTATCAGACCATAACTTCTAATCTATATATAGTCCTTATAGTGATATCTGAATTGAAATTAACAATTTCATAGAAGGGTATTTAATAATTTTTAAAAAGGCAGAAAATTGAATGGAAATTAAAAGATCAAATAAAGTTTCATTTGTACTTTTTTTTGAAAAAATAATAATTCAACTGAAAAAAATGTGCAAATGATATAGTTGATATGAATGTTGTCTCAGCATCCATTGTGCTAGGCATTGCTCAAGCATATGCCATTTCCTAATGAAGATGCAAGCTGGTGTAATGAATGATGCTTGTATAAGCAGCTTTCATTCTTCGTAGAAGGAATGCAATTCATTATTTAAATTTCGGAAGTCAAGATGAAAAGTGTATGCTTTCCATGTGGGAAAGTTGACACTGGCAGTTAGTCCCAGGATGCATTTTTTGTCATGAGACACAAACACAGAATAAAGAAAGACTTTGAATTATTATTGTGGCTTTATTGAGACTTAAATTCAGTAAGACACATGAAAAATGTTGAAATATTTTCTCTGACACATACTGAAGCTCTCATCCAATACTCTTTAAATGCTAAACACTGCCCATAAAATAGTATAGGATTTGTCATATTCTTTTTAAGTGAGATAATTTTAGTGCATTCCTTGGTTAAATTTATAATCCAGAAAATGTATATATTAATCTAATTTAATCTTCATTAATCTTCATCTAGACTCTGATTTTGTACTGTAGAAGGAAAAGTACTCCACATTGAAAAACTGTCCACTTAATTAAATGTCCACTGACTGACCTGATCACCCTGGTATATCTTCATAGCTTGTGATTTGTAGACAAGCAAAGGGTCATGGGAGCCATTTTCCACACTAGTGGTAATACAAGAGAACAAACATTTTAGCCTGTAACACTTTATTAAAAATCTTCAGGCACAGGTTGTAACTCTGTGTGTGTTGACTTTAAAAAACAATAAGAAGCTTTGATTTGGTGGATGAGATCTAAGGACAAATTATGTCCTGAGAAACAGATGGAGGGGGTGAAACAAGCTAGCATTAAAATGGGGCTGTAACTCAGACTCTGTGGTTGCCGGAATTTAGTGGTATAATGTTTACTTTTTCATTCTAGGAACCTAGAAGAATGAAACTCATAGATGTTTTACAGAACACAATCTCCCAAACTACCCAGAGGCAGGTACTCAGTCACCAGGCTTCTAGTATTTTCTAGTATTTAGCAATAAGGAGATGGGTTCTTTTTGTGAGCCAGTCATCTCGTCTTTCAGTAAGCACTAAAGCTAGAGTTGGTTAGAGTGCTGTACTCAGCCCAAAATTCCCATAGACCAGTGATATGAATTGTATTCTGATATACTCATTTCTTCCTTCTCACTACACAGAGAGTGAACCATAAATGTTTTGACAAGAGCCAACACTTTTAAGTGACTGGATAAGACAAATTCCACCTTTGAGATCTCATCACCAGATGCAGTTTTCTGTGTGAATACATCCACATAGTCTTGGGCACAGATCAAAGATTTTTCTATTTGAAAAACCTTCCATATGATAGTGAGTTATCTACTCCAATTATTCAAGTAAACAAAAACAGAGTTATTCACTTCAAAATATTATTTTATTCATCCCACTGTATTTATAGCAGAGTATATACACTTATCCAGAGTTCTGCTTTTTCACTTTCATTCATCTTCTTGAAATATTACCAGTTCTTTTATCTTTCTTTTTAGTTACAGTTTAAGTTTTAGTTTAGCTTCAGAGAAAGGTAGAAACTAAGCTCAAAATGGACTGTACTGGATATTCAGGCAGAATCTTTGAATCACTGGAAACTGATACATTTCACCAAACTTTTTCATTTCAAAAGCGTCGCATTACAGTGAGAACATTGCTGTGACTTCTGTAAGACACCACTATGAAAATAACACTGTTGTGACTTCTGTCACACACCATATTGTTTTCATCATTTCTTTGTATTTACTGACTGGAGAAAGGGGAACATAATCCCCATATTTAAAAAGGGAAAGAAGGAGGACCCAGGAAACTACAGGCCAGTCAGTCTCACCTCTGTGCCTGGCAAAGTCATGGAGCAGATCCTCCTAAAAGGGTTGCAAAAACACATGGAGGGTGACACAGAGGTGATTGGAGGCAACCAACATGGCTTCACCAGGGGCAAATCATGCCTGACCAATTTGGTGGCCTTCTATGATGGAGTAACATCATCGGTGGACAAAGGAAGGGCAACTGACATCATCTACCTGGACTTGTGCAAGGCATTTGACACTGTCCCGCATGACATCCTGGTCTCCAAACTGGAAAAGAATGGGTTTGATGGATGGACCACTCGCTGGATAAGGAGCTGGTTGAATGGTCGAACTCAAAGAGTTGCAGTCAATGGCTCATTGTCCAAGTGGAAACCAGTGACGAGTGGTGTTCCCCAAGGATCAGTACTGGGACCAGTGCTATTTAACATCTTCGTAGGAGATATGGACAGTGGGATCGAGTGCACCCTCAGCAAATTTGCAGATGACACCAAGCTGTGTGGTGCAGTTGATACACCTGAAGGAAGGGATGCCATCCAGAGGGACCTTGACAGGCTTGAGAGGTGGGCCCAAGCCAACCTCATGAAGTTCAACAAGGCCAAGTGCAAGGTCCTGCACCTGGGTCGAAGCAATCCCAAGCACAGATACAGGCTGGGTGGAGAGTGGCTTGAGTGCAGCTCCGTAGAGAAAGACTTGGGTGTGTCAGTTGATGACAAACTCAACATGAGCCAGCAGTGTGCACTCGCAGCCAAGAAGGCCAACCAAATCCTGGGTTGCATCAGGAGGAGTGTGACCAGCAGGTCCAGAGAGGTGATTTTACCCCTCTACTCGGCACTGGTGAGACCCCACCTGGAGTATTGCGTCCAGTTCTGGAGCCCTCAACACAGGAAGGACATTGAGCTATTGGAGAGGGTCCAGAGAAGGGCCACGAAGATGATCAAAGGGTTGGAGCAACTGCCCTATGAGGACAGGCTGAAGGAGTTGGGGTTGTTCAGCGTGGAGAAGAGAAGGCTCAGAGGGGACCTCATAGTAACTTATCAGTACCTGAGGGGGTCCTACAGAAAGGCAGGGGAAGGAGTTTTTAACATAATATTGGATGGGAGGACTAGAAACAACGGATGGAAATTGGAGGGGGGTAGGTTTAGACTTGACATAAGAAAGAAATTCTTCACAGTGAGGGTGGTGAAACACTGGAACAGGTTGCCCAGGGAGGTTGTGGATGCCCCCTCACTGGAGGTGTTCAAGACTAGGCTGGACAAGGCACTGGGCAGCCTGGTCTAGTGGGAGGTGTCCCTGCCTATGGCAGGGGGGTTGGAACTCGATGATCTTTGAGGTCACTTCCAACCCAAACTATTCTATGATTCTATGATTCTAAGACTCTCATTTAGAGTGATTAGGATAAGGTCTCTGTAAGATTAGTGATTTCAACAGTTACTGAAGAGGCACATAACAGAAATCATGTGATGACTCTTTCATCCATATTTAGGAGAGGGACTCAAAATATAGAGCTAATTAGGAGTGCCACAGAATTGTCTTCCGAGGAGCTTAATGCTAAAGTTCTCTTATACAGTACATATAGGAAGCAAAACAGTAATGTGCTTGACAAACTTCATTAAATAAGAAATCCTCATTCATGTGTATTGCAACATGAAATGCCTGCAATAAATGCATATTAATCACAAAAGTTGTTTTCTTTATTGTCTGAAGGAAAACTGGGGTATTTATTGTGTGCACATATATGCACAATACTCTCTATGTATTGTAAAGCATATCATATGTGTATAATTATGTGAAACAGATTTTTTTTCTTCTCTTTTTATTTTTTTTTTCATTTTAATTCTCTCTTTCTTTATTTCTGTATAAGTGAAATAGACAGCAGATGCAGAATAACTACCTAAATATTTCAGGCAGCCCTGTGCCCCTTTACTTGACTTTATGGTTTATTTTATACAGATTATAGAGAACAGCTCTCAAACAGACTTATAAAAGAGGTATACACTATAGTAAGTATTGCTGAAATGGCCTGTGCCAGTCAGAAAGCATTTTCCTATGTCAAGAATCACTGACATTGTTTGATAATTTCATAAAGGAGTAGGTATGTACCCTTTTACTACTTCCAGGGATTCTGACACCGAAAGCCAACACAAATTTAGGAATATCAAAGGACAGATGTCAACCCTCTGTGTTTCCATATCTCTCTAAATATTTTCATTTATTTTTGTGACCTTGATCTTGAATGAGTCTTTCATTATTGCTTCTTATTCAATGCATATCATATTCCAAAGTTTCAGTTCAGTTGAGATCAAATCTTCTGGGTAATCATCTGAAAAAGTTTTTTCTCCTTGCAATTTTGCATGAAACATTCCTTAGATATCAGTAGTTGTTTTTGTTTTCTTGAATGAACAGAAAGCAACTTTGTATTTTCCATAATCTTAATTAAAAAATGGAAGTGTTTCTTTATTTTCAAGTATTTCTAGACAATTCATTTTATAAGAATTTTTTAAACTGTGGCAGTAAAAGCCATATTTGAGCAGATACTGAGACACTAAGGAAATGGAGAGCTGTCATTGACTCTTGTTTGTGAATTAATATGCTGAGATTGTCACTGCTTGATTTTATCTGTGTTCAAAGCTGTAACAGAAAGTGCAAATGCAGTGAATAGAAATGGGTAATGTATTAGCCCCAAATTTGTCCACTCATGCATTTTCTAAAAAGGATACAATCTCCTTATGTAGTTTGCAGATTCTGGACTGTTATGAATTATTACAACAAGTTTGTAAGAAAACAAAAATGGAGATTCTAATTAGCAACGTTCGTAGAGCACTAGTCCTTAAATTTTGTGTTTCTTATATTGCTGGAAAACCTCTGGCATTGCCATCCTAGTACAATTTTGTTATGGTTTCAAGTTGATGGGTTTTTTTTCCTGATTATTTTTCCCTGTATTTCTATTCTGGAAATAACATGACCAATGCTACTTTTCTGTCCTCTGACCTGCTTGTACAAGGCCACTGAACATCATGGTCTAGAGCAGGACACTTGTGCCCCTTCAGCACATTTCTCAGGGCAAGTGAACATATTAAGTCTTGAGTTTTGTCCGGATGATTTTCTCATGCTTCATTATCTTCCCTGATGCCTATGACTGAAAGGGAATTTCCCCTTTGTGGCAGGCCTGTAGGCAGTTCTTACTCTTGCAAACATGAAGAAAACCACACTAATCTTAATGCATTTGATGCTTCACTTCAGCTTATACTGAGAGAAACCAAATATAATATGTCTGTGAACTCTGCCTTTTCCTTTCTTACAGTGTAAAGATATCTTAATAATCTCTGCAAAAAAAAAAAAAAAAAGCTTTTAAGTGTCAAGATGTCAAGACAACAGCTTGCTCCTGAATGACAGAGTTATGTGACTGAGAAGATGGAGTGCTTAGCGTCATCTAAACCCATGTGATGTGATGTATGACCAAGAGAAAATTTTGCGTTTGTGAATAAGCTCACATGTAATCATAATTGGCAGGGATGAAACAAGATTTCACTTTGTAAATTTTTTAGCTTAAAAGAATATGAATTCTAACATCTTCCTCTGAGAGTTGCTAGTATCATCCACATCATCCAAAGTGATTTTCAGAATAATGACTGAGAATACATTGTGTGCTATATACTTTAGCTTTTCCTTCTGCTTTTTAATTTCTGCTTTTCCTTTTGTATCAGTGTATCTTGTGCCCAAGATAGCAGGGATGTATAATCTTAGAAAATGTATCTACATGATGGATACTACTACACAATGAATGCTTTTACTGGAAAAGATTACATCTGTACTGAAGATCTTCCATGTCTCAATGTTCCATGTTCCTCACTGAACAAAACAGAAATGCTGCCAACTGGTTTTTATCAATGGAATCCTTCTTGATGAGTAAATAAGTAAAAACCTCACCACGTTTTAAAGGTGGGGATTTTTTCTTTCTGTGTCAGTAACTTCAATAACATATATTAATTTCTCATTGACTTGGATTGTCAACAAGGTTAGGGTCATTTCTTTTTATCTATTTTACACATAAACTGTAAAAGTTCTTTGAAAGACAAAGAAAATACATTTAACAAGGCCACATTCCAATAAATAGCTTTCTAGTACTTCATCTCCTGGCAATGCACATTTTTCATTCAGTCATAAAAGAAACAGTTGATTCCCCAGAGATGTGAATAGAATACGTTCCATTAATCTCTTCACTGTGAAAGTGATGAGACACTGGAACATATTACACGGAGATGCTGTTGGTGACTCATCCCTGGAAGTGTTCAAGGTCACATTGGATGGGTATTGGAAAAAATTGGTTTAGAGGAAGGCATCTCTGATCATGGCAGGGGGAGTTGGAACTAGACAACCTTTAAGATCCCTTCTAACTGAAACCACTCCATAATATTATGAATCCATGACTGGATATTCCCTTTCCCTACCTAAATATAAAAACCTTTTACAATGTACGTAAGAAAAGGAGTAGGCAAAACAATATTATCCTTCAATCAGAAAAGCTGCAGTTGCTTTATCATACAATATCATCCGTTAATGTCTCTGTTAAGGCCACATATACATATAACTCCAAAGTCTCTAATTACTTCATTCCACACTAAGGTAATGCTGAGGTTCGCCTTCTGATTTATTTTTGTTGTAGTGAAATGACTTTGCCAGTTATCAAATGAGATATTATTTTGAGGATGAGTTTATTCAATATAGTTGCATTTTATAGTTGAACAAATATTAGACCAAATTAGCATATTCAGCAAATTTTAGTGAACTATATATTTATGAAAGAAGGTAGAACTTGCTGACATCAAATAGGGTTGCTGAGCTGAGTATTGTGTTATGATTTACTGCAAACAGGAATAGAACAAAGAGTTTTTATCAGCTTAGTCCATATCCATTTTTCTGGTAATGCAAAACATCGAACAAATCTTGCTGTGCTCTACTTCATAATATATCAAAGGAACTATTTACTATACAGGTAGATAGCAACTCTCAGGTCTAAAGAATTAAAATTTCTGCTACCTCAGTCAGGTTCTGCAATAGCTTGATGGGTTCTTTATCATAAATCCAGTGGTAATAGAAAGACAAGGGAGATTTTCTACATTAAGGGAAGCATGAAAGAAGCAATTTGTCTTTTCACTTGCTTCACATTACTTCCAGGGGATGAACCATTTCAAACAAGCTGCATAGTTGGAATGATGTCCCAGTAACACTGTTTCTTCTGTGTGCAGCTGCATCCAGTGCAATACTTAATTACTGCTAAGCATATTCTCCTTTGTCAATGCTCAGAGAAGAGCCAAAAATAACACAGAATTTCTTTGTTATAGAGTTTCAAGCTTTAATGTGCAGATCCTCCTAATTCCCTGCCAAGTAAGATATTTGACTATAGCATGTCTTATTTTAAGAAGGATCTTTGTTTTAATACAAGTACATAAAAAGGTGGGGAGCTAGGTCTTCCCATGATAATTTTAGGGATTTTCTTCCAGCAAATAATCTGACAATTTGGAATGTATTCTTCTAATTTTAATTTGTTTCTCTCTAGCTTCCTGCTCCTTGCTCATTTAAGACCTTTCTAGATTATGAAGGCCTTTGTGACCTATCCTTCACTTGCCCCGAAAAGATAAATGAAATAAGTCTATAAAATAACAATCCAGATGGAACTCTGGTTTTCTATATGTAATGACTTTTCTAGCACTTGAATTTTTTTCTAAATTCTTTCAAAAATTATTTTACTTTTCACAACATAATGTAGAAACATCAAATTTATGCAGTAATCTGGTGTCATTCTCCTAAACACTGCTTGTTAAACACAGCTCTTCCTAAATATCCCAAGGGAGCCCCAAAAGAATTAGTGAAATTCAGAAGAATTAACCACGATTTTGGAGGAGGTCTGCATTCTGCAGCAGCAGAATTGGTTTTATTTTGTTCAAGACTGGGAAATGCTTATACTTTCAACTTCTTCTAACTTCTCTAGTACTTCCACATTACTCTTTAAGGGTTGTAACATGGTGCTACAGATGGTTACTGACTAAATGATAGGGAGCAAGTGAAGCAGTACCTTATTATATGATGTAGGAGACAATGCCATGCACTGGTGACTGATAATAACCGATTAGGGCTAAACTGTCAATCCATAATTATTTCATTGTCCTTTTTTTCTTAAATAATCATGCCCTCTTGGGGAAAGAAAGATAGATAAATGAACACAAACTCCCAAAAATCACAGAATGCTTTCAGTTCTTCTATCTTGTTACTCTGACAATGTATTTCTCTTACCTCTTGTCAAATAAAGATGGAGTAAGATACCAATAAAATACATTAGCTGTGCTCGGGCTCTGTTCTGAGTGATGGATCTCCAGTATCAATCAGATGTAGCAGGGAGATCTCTCCACTCATGGTCTAAAACACAACAGATGTTGCTCTGCCAGCTTTCATTAAGCTAAAATAGTGTGGCAACAAGATTTTTTCTGTTTTGATGTTATCAGTTTTCTAAAGGAATAATAACCATTTCAGATCTCTCTGTCACTGTAGCCATTTAGCACTTCTCAACAGACAGCACCTTTATTGTTCTTATGTTTAACAGGAAAACAAACTCAGAAAAACAGCCCAGATTAAAATTTTAAGTGGTTTGAGGACATTAGAAATTATCTTTCAAGTTGATAATAAATTACTGTTTACAAAGCATTTAATAGCAGGGTCTTGACTGAAAAGCAAGAAATTCTGAAGACTTTTATCTAATATTCTCAGCTGTGCAGTGTTAATGAAGGTTTGCAATTACCATGAACTTTAACTAATATTCAGCTTTATTTTTAATTGTTTTGTTTACAAAATGCATGCATTAATCATATTAACATCATGTTTTATCACTTTCAAAATTACCTGATGACAGTTGATGAGCTCTAGATAGAACAGCTTGGTTTTTTTGTCTTTTTGAAAAGCATTATGAGAGATGATATAATAAAAGTAACGTCTTATTAACTTATTATTCTGAAGAGAGTTCATAAAAGACTTTGATGTTAGATATTTTCTCAGACCCATCTTTTCTCAGTATTTTATGACTATAATTGTAATTATAGACTTAAAATCCCTTTATTTAAATGTTCCTGAAATAAAGTTTTAGGTAGCAAGCAAAAAATGTGTGATGGAAAGTGCAGTCCCGGCCCTAAGTATATTAAGGGGAATTAAGCCACTGATTTCTGTGATTAGTCTTGAGTATTGCATCACAAAATATATACTAATAATTACAGTGTGTAATAATAAATCTGTTATTACTATCTGATCATAGATATTGAGATTATTATGAACTTATTTCTAATTGCAACTCTTTTCTTGCATTTCTCCATGCATAATCTTGTAAGGTAGTTACTTATAATTGTCACTATTTAGATTGATAGCCCTCTGCCAAGGTGCAGATAAGGAGATGTCAGTGTGTTCCCTACAAATCCACAGAAATGTAGGGGTGAGAAAAAGAAGATGAGATCAGGCAGGGCATCCTAAGGTTCTTCTGCTTTGAGCCCTCCCATGCAAAGCCTTTCTATACAGAGCTGTAGTGGCATTTATTTTCAGAACCACGGTGTCTGATGCAGAACCCACCAATAGTCTGTGACAATATGTGACACTGATTTTGCCGTGTAGTGTGAAATCTGGGTGTCATGGGGGCAGACTGAGCTCAGGCTGCCAGTGTGGGCATGGTAGATATTGGGTTGGCTCCAAGACTAGGTAGAGAATTAGACTAAGAAAAAAACAGGATTTCAAAGCATTCACTGATTCTTCACTAACTGTTAGGCTGATGCAGCCAGCGAGGCTACAGTACACCCATGCTGGCAGAAGTGGAAGGTATTATTTTGTGCTGCTGTCTCCAGTCCTGAGTTTTGTTTTCCTTGAACTTACTAGGTTGTACATGCCAAAGCCTATACATGAATTCTGTTTTAATATGGTTACATTAATTCTTTTACAAAGTTTGCCCCTTTGTACCTCTGAGAGCAGATGAATTAATTTTGGTAAAATGGAGCTGCTATATGCATAGCATGGACTATAAGGGAGTTAGAGCTTCTTTTCCCATATGCTTTACTTTTTATCAGGGGATATTTAACAGAAAACTCTGTTCAGTTCTCTTCTTTATAGACTGAAATAGAGACAGTAGCCAAATGGCTCACAATCTTTGTCAATTAGTTGGTATGTGGAAGAGATGGATTTGAGTGGTAGTTTCAGACAGTGAGGCAACAGTGAAGCAAGCATGCTGCTTTTAAGTCTTCTCTGTTCTTCACTTTGGGTCAAATATAAATTTCATTGCAATCATCTGAGCCTCAGGAGTAACTGATATTCTTACTAAATTAAGTACATACATATTTGCAAAGGTCCAACTCCGTGCACCTGTCATTCTTCTGATTTTATTAATCAGGTGATTGCTGCATTTCTGAAGCATGACAAACAGCAGCAAAATCCACTCCGTGTCCTTGATAATGGGGTAGGAAAACAGAAAAACGTTGAAAAATGCTTTTAGCTCTCACTCTGTTTCAGCAATTTAATAACGTAGTGGCTAGATAAAACTCAGTAAAATATTTTTAAAGTCTTTGCCAAGAAATAAGGAATGTTTTGATCTTTCAAAGCAAAAAGTAGGTTTTGCCAGTGTTTTATTTTATTTTTATTTTTACTATTGTATACATCTTAGATGAAAATGAATCCTTTCCTTCCATGGCTTACAGAACTACTCTTAATATTTTATGTTGAAGGTGGAATCAAATTCATAAATAATAAATCTAAACCTTCTAGGTAGAATACACAGCAATATAATGAGTTTTTACAAAACCCACACACATTTAATGCAATAATGCACTGTTTTAATGTCATCTATGCTTGTTTGCTGTTACTGAATGAGAATAAATTTACAGCCATTAATGTATTCATTCAAATGAGAATAATTGCTATATTCTTCACTGGTTTTTGCTACATCACTTAACAGGAATGTGAATCTTGGAGACTGAAAAGCAAACCAATGTACTACAGTCAGTGGGGTCAAAATGAACAATGCATGATAAAATATTTTGGTTTATTTCATAGAATCCATTAGCTTATATCTGAAAGCATAAGTTATCACCACAGTTAAATGAAACAAGGGAAGCAATCAAATGATGAAGTTAAAGGAACCAAGCTCAGCATAAAGGAACTATCAGGTTGTGTAGAATTATGAAGCAGATGTTAGACAACGCACTCAAGCTGAGAGTTTCAGGAGACCTGAAACACTCACATCCTCTGTTTAACAGGGTCAAACCAAAGAAAAAAGCAAGGGTCCATCTAAAAACAGACAGATGTGAACTTGTGTTCTGACTGTGGTCCAGACCTTTCCAAAATTGTAGCCCGGAAAAATTCTGCAATGGCTTTGACTTAAAAGTTGCTGAGCAAAAATAACTCAACTGAATAAAGTAAGTAGGAACTCATTAAATCATTAAACATTTAGCTCCATGATATTTCATTTCAGCTGTTCAATTAGCTGGCTACAGTGTTCATCAAGAACTTAGAAATGTTAGAAAAGAAAGGAATTCTGTCTTGTCTATTGTTCTGAGAGGTACCTGAGTAGTAAGGGTATCATTCTCCTATTACTATTACTGACAGTGTCAAATTTCTTGTGGTTTATTGTGAGGTTTGGATTATGTTGTTGTTGTTATTATTACTAATTAATAATAATATTATCATGTGGTTGTGTGGATTATTTAAGTTTTTCTGTGAGAAGTGTTTAATTATTTCATAAGACTTTTTTTTTATAATTCCTTAAATAAATATTGTCCACATTTAATCCTAGCCAAAATATTGGTGGTAATTTTTTTAATTTACTCCAAATGAGTTAGACTGAAATGACTTTTTTATTATTTATTCTTAGGTTATGTTCTATGTACACATCTCAAAAGTACCTTCAAAATTTTACAGATTAATACGTTTCTTTGGAGCCTGAGGTCTTTTACATGTTTTGAGATTTTTCAGCTCCATAAATTCAGTGAAATTCACCAAAAGAAGATATTTCTCCCAAGTCTCAGGTCAAGAAATTCAGTTTTTCCCAGTTTGCTTTTGCACAGTATGCACTGTTTCTATCAACATTGTTTAATGATAGCTCTGACAGAGATACAGACTAAGTGAGCATACTGTAAAAAGAAAGATATCTGAATTCAGTCTTTTCTTATCCAATTTTTTTGTTCTTTTGAGGTGGCAAGTGACAGGCATTTCAAGCCAGATTTTTAGAGTAGGAAAAAAAAAGTAAGTATTTATTATTTGGTTTTGGGAGAGGATTCACACCTTGCTATTGCAACAAGCAAGCAGCACTAGCCAGGTATTTATTCTTTATCATTTTTAATATCTGAAGTCAGAGAAAGTTTTAAGACATGCCAGCACTGAGGCAGTTATATTAGTTGCATGAATGTGTGCCAAGCTGGACAACTTCACACTATCCATTCCTTTCCCATCTGAAAAGTTTTTCCACCTGCCCTTTAAGTCGGAGAAGGCAGTACCATTTTCAGAGTTGTACTCATCATTTCTCCCTGGCAGTGAAACACAAAATAAGGGAAGCAAGGAGGGAGACAAGGAAGCAGTTAGTAAAAGCACCACAAATTTAACTAAGGCTTCTCTCCTTCACATTCAGGATATTCTACACTGCTGTCCCATCTGTCCTGCTGCTGTGTAAGGATGCTGAAAAACAAACCTGCATTCAGTCCTAGATAAGATGTACATAAATATTTTTATATTGAGGTTTAAATTTACTGATGATAGTTTTAAGGGAATAGTTTTCAAATGATGCATCATCATCATCTTGCACTGATGTGCGAGCTATTGACAGATCAACCCTGTTCAGTACAAAACAAATCACACTTGGATTTCCGGGTTTGTATTTCTTCTATCCCTTTTTTATTAATGGACACAAAGAAAATGCAAAATGTAAACTAATAGAAATAAATTTAAAATAAAAGTTAAAGCAAGGTTTCATGAGACTGTTATGTTATTTGCTGCTCCATGAGTGCAATCACAATCTGCTAGTTCAAGCGATCTTTTTGGGCTGCCAGTATTTTACATGATAGAACAGGGCAGAGATACATACCCTTGAATTCAGGTGGCAGCAAGGGAAAAGCAAGCTGTCACTGGCTGTGCATAATATTCTAATGCTTTCTCTGCATCCCTACCACAGGTGATGTTGAAAAAGCATGAAAAACCTGTACCAATGACATGAGAACATGACTTCTCAAAACTTTAAAAGGAAGTAAATTGTTGAAAGCTGATAAAGGACAAAAGGCAACCTTTACCTGTAAGTAGGGCTGTCACTGACATTGCTTAATCAGGGCAGTAGACATTGCCCCTCTCAGGGCAGTTTAAATTCAGTGACACAGGTATGGAAAAATGGATTTGAAAATTAATATTTTTTTTTTCTTTTTAATTTTACTTTTGCTTTTTTTCCTTCTATTTTCTTTATATGGCTGCAAAATAGCTATTTGAAAAAATCAAGACATCTCCACCAGGGTGGGATGAAACTTTATATATGAGGAGGAATTTTAAGTTACCACACAGAGTTTTATCTCACATGTTCCAATTTCTGAGACTTCAGAAAGAAACAATAACTATTGGTTATCTTGCATAGGCATACATAAATAAGCACATACCCAGCTTTGACTCTTGGGTTTTGGTAATGAATGATAATAGAATTTTCATTATTGTCACTGTCTAGGTGTCTTATTTAGAAGTTACAGAAAGTGGTGGACAGAAAGAGAACAATTCACACATACTAATGAATGTTTAGAAAAGGTTTGATCTAGAAGAGATAACTACCTTTTTGACGCTTCTGCACCTTTTCACACATGCTATTATTAGCTTCAGCCTTTCGGGTCCATAGTTGTTTGTTTGAATTATGTCTATTATGTCCAACCTAATGGCATTTCATCGCTTTTTTTGATTTCTCCCTTAACATGCTGTAAGATTTAGTCCTTTGTTCATTACTGCTCGTGATTTATTTAATTTCAGTTAGTGACTTATTTATCACCATTATCTGTGCTGTTAGAAATACAGTGCTGTACCACAGATTTCTCTGTTCCTGAGTAAAATTTATAGGAACAATTTATTTTGTTTGCTGAGCTGAATCTGGCAAAATCATCTCTATACCACCACTGGGAATCTGAATTAGGATGCATAGTCTTTGAATATGACTTGTCTTTTTTTTATTTCAAAATAATAAATGAAGTTGACACTTCTATTTTCATGTCTGAGTATAACTTCATCCATTTCTAATAGCGACATTTTTTATTTCTTATGAAATACTTGTTCACCTGTACACTGAAGACATTGGAATTCTGGGGATAACATTTTCTTTTCCACTTATTTAATCTTGAACTACACAACTGCTTTGGAATCAAAATAGTTCAGTGCTTTATCAAGATAAAATATACATCCAGTAAATGTAGAAATTTATATCTATTTCTACAATCACACACAACATCTATCCATTAATCATAAATATTTAGAACCAGGAATCAAATTAAGCCCCATCTCTTTCTTTCTTCTCTTCTTTAATAAAGTGAATAACATTTTCTTGTTAGAATGAGAAAAAGATAGGTGTATGTGTTACCTGTAACACAAGAATTCAAAGGCTATTAAGAAAAAACAATATATTCTTGCAAATAGTTCTGAAAGTGTCGTGACATAGTCTTAGTAATTGCATGACTGAATTCTTATTCCATAGTTGCTGCACAATGAAGATCTAAGGAAAAAAGTAAGGAAAAAACTACATTTTGTTAGCCAAAGAATGCAGTTGAAAATCAAAGTTTTGTCATTACTTTCTAAATCTGCAACCAGATCCTGCAAGAGTTTTGTCAATTTTGTCTTCCAAATACATGAGTCTTTGTACATGGATCAGCTGTTGAACATTTTCAAATTAATTTGTTACACGAAGTGATGGTTAAATAGAACCAGGGGATGTCAAATCTACTACCTGATGTATTGCAAAAAAATATTTGAGCTGCATATTGGCATGATTCTCTATTTTGTGGAAAGGCAGTGAAGCACATGAAAACCTTATAGCAGTCTACCATTACCTGAAAGGGCCTGCAGAAAAGTGGTGGAGGGACTATTTTCAAGGAAATATGGCAATAGGACAAGGAGGAATGGCTTTAAACTAGAGCACAGTAGGTTTTGGTTAAACATTAGGAAGAAGTTTTTAACCACGTGGGTGGTAAAAAACTGTAACAGGTTGCCCAGAGAGCTGGTAATGGCCGCATTCCTGGAGGCATTCAAGGCAGGCTTGATGAGGCTCTAAGCAGCCTAAGCTAGTGCAGGATATCCCTGCTCAGTGCTAGGGGGTTGGAATAGATGGACTTTGAAGATCCCTTCCAACCCAAAGCATTCGATGATTCTAAGACATATGTGCCAAGTTCAAGTTCTAATACCCATGACATCGGAAAGCCAATAAAAACCATAAGACTGGCATAAACTCTTCTTATTTAGTTTTGGCTAATTGCATGGAAATTCCTATTCTTCATCTGGCTCAAATTTATGGTGAACAATGATCCAGAGTAACTGTGGAATGACAGAGTAAGAGCCAGGAATCAGACGTAGCTGCTTCGTCTGTTATAAAAAGTACACAGTTTCTCCATAAATTCCAGATCTAAAATAGAAAATTTGGATTAAATATACTCTTGCTTTACAAGATATTTTTAGCAATCCACTCTGTTTCCATTTTAAGCAGGTCTGTTTTCAAGTGCAGTAATCTATGTCTTAGCTGTCTTCAATAACGCATATACGAACCTTTAAATTAAATTTCTGCATTTTTAAATTTCATTTTAACAGTTTCCTATTAATTAAATCAAAAGAAATGCAGTCTTATGACTAGTGTCACAACATCAAGATCAAGAACTAGTGTAACAACATACAGTGAAATGGAAGTCATTATTTAATTGGTAAGATATTTATTGTTTAGGCATTAATTGATTTTGTAATTGCAAAGATTAAAATGGTGATTCTATAATAATGTAATTAAAGAGTCTGTATCAATCTGTAAGACTCATTAACAGAGGCTAATTCTAAATTAATCCCTTCAAATTCTGGTATTTGATATTTTCTGACTAAGATGGTGAATTTTGCCAGCAGGTGACCTTTTGCACATGAAAAAAATATTCCAATGTAATTTCAATATTTCTTTTCAAACAGCTATTAATTTTTAAACAAATTTCCATACATAGGAATATTGATTTGTGAAATAAGTTATAAAGGGAAGGAGGCAAGTCATGGTGTGATTTACTTGGAAGTCAGTTTTGTGATTTGTTACAAATCTTGGTCAGGTAAAACCTATCATGTTGATTTTTAAAGTTTCAGCTGTTGATTACAAATTTTATTCTTTTCTACTCATGTCATTCTCATTGCCTGAGTGTTTAATGTGTACTTTGGGTCTTAGACTGTGCCCAAATGTAGACTTTTGTATCTTCATATATACATATATATATATACGTCTAGTGATGTAGAAAGTTGAATACTTAAACTGGTCTTTGTCATACTCAGTTTGAAACATGCTTGATTTTTTTTCCAAACCTTTGTAATGCTGGAAATCTAAGGGGAAATTAAGGCCCTCTATCAAATTTGAACCTTCCACAACTGTGGCTAGTTCTACGGATCTCTCTGCCAGAATATTATCTCTGGAGTAATTGACTATCATCTAAACTTTGATGATCTAATTCTAAAATATTATTCTATAATATTGTCTCATTTTCCGTCATGCAAATCGAGATACATGGAAAGGAAATCAATGTAGTTTATATTTTAAAAATAGAAATCATCACAGCTAAACATACAGTAAAAGGCCAGTGTTGCATCCAATAATTACTTCTTGGTGTACAGTTATTTTGTGGTAATGAACATGAAAGTAGTGGACTACAGCATTGTGATGAAGTTTGAAATTCAGATAAAATTTCAGCCAATAATTTCTTTCATCATGTGCCTATCCCAAACCATGAAGATGAAAATGAATGTCTCCAGTGGTCTATTAGGCTTCGGTGCTGCCTACAGCCTAAGTATGTTACTGTAATCAAAGCAGAAGCAAAGGTTTCGTGATTCATGTTGTTTCAGGACAGACTAGCCTTCTGTAAGTACTCTTAGAGTTACATGGTTTCATTTTTAAGGGGAGAAAATAGAATTAGATTAAAGCCATCCTAAAGAAGAAGAGGAAATATAAAACTTGGATTACCACACAACTGGAAGAATTAAAGCACAGCTGAGCCTGATCAAGATCTCAAACACTGTGTTTTCAAACTGTCAGATGTGAAATCAGATCAGAAGAATGTCTAATGGGATTAAACCTGTACCTTGGTTAAAAAAACCTTGCTTTCTGATGAACTCTGGGCTTTGAGTTTTTAGTTATATACAATGTAACTAACATAAACATTCCCATTTTGAGATTAAAACAGTTGTAGAAGATGTGATAATAGCTTGCAGCTATAAAGTTCCTTTATTGTCAAATTGAACGCAAATCTTTCATCTCACTCTTTGTTTTTTGGGGATTTTTTATGATAGTGTTGCCTAAGGCCTTTAGTGCAAAGTGCTTTATTCTTTTAATTTCAAAACTAATTGGCCATTAATACACTTCTTAGTTTACAGTCTGGTTGTGACTTTTGAATCACAGTGCTCAAATTTTAGATTAGTTCAGAAAAAGAGCTTGAATTCCTCCTGAGAAAACACAGGTTGCAAAAGAACCCCTATGAACTTCTCCATTCTAAATTGTCCTTCCCCATTCATTTCTGTTCTCCTTATGCAAAACTCATAAATGTGCCAGGTCCTTGCATCAAACAATTCAGAGAAAATAGCAACTTTTCTGGTGCCTTCACTGTTATTTGCATATCTTTGCAAGGATGTCAGTAATCTCCCTCTTAATGAATTCCTTTGTTTAACAATTATCAAGCCTTGAGATAAGACCTGCTTAGTAATTTAGACTATTTTTATTTTGTCAATTAAATAAATACCAAATGTAGAAAAACAAATTATAAATACAAATAATTCCATCCTGACCAATGAAAGCTTTTAAATGCAAATCCAGATTACTTTGAAACAGTAGACGGAACATGGTTCATAAATGACTCAGAGGTCCCAAACTCTTCACAAAGGTATAGTGATCACTAATGTCCCCTTTGAGAGGATAATTGCTGCAAATCCATACTTATTTCTTGTTTGGCAGTAGGGGCAAATGATTAACAAACTGATTTATCTTCTTCTTGTGTTACTGCCAAACAACTGAAGAGCCTGGTTATTCATTTGTCCTGCTACAAACTACAGGCAGAGAACGTGCTTCCCTGCTTAGATTATCAGAGTAGCTACAGTCAAATTTCTAAGCATTAATTCTACATCTGTTGTATCTCCTTTTGTATGAGGCAAAACCCATGGCCATTTACATTGTAATTAAATTAAGTCTGTTTTCTTCTTTTCTACAAACTGTTCATATTTTCATATGATTGTGAAATGGTTTGAATCAGAAAGGACCTTTCTGATTGCAGTCCAATCCTTCTGCAAAAATCAGGGACGTCATCCAACTGTTGTTTATAGTTGGACTCCATGGTCTTTAATGTCTTTTCCAACATAAATGATTCTATAAGTCTGCCTTGAACTAGATCAGGTAGCTCACAGCCCCATTCAACATGACCTTGAATGTTTTCAGGGATAAGGCATCTGCTTCCTCTCTGGGAAACATCATAGTGTTTTACCATCCTCACTGTAAAAAATTCTTCCTTATATCCAATGTGAATCTACCATCTTTTAGCTAAAAAAACATTATCCCATGTCTTTTCAGTAGATGAGCTATTAAAAAGTCATATTCCATCTTTCATACAAGCTTCTTTCAATATCAAAAGGCCAGTTTTCAGTGTGAGGAATAGCTGCTAAAGAACAATAGTAGAGGGCTCAAAAAGGTTACTAATTGAAGAAAAGTTACTGAACTGAGCTAACTTGCTTTAACACAAATATCTCCCAATTCATACTAAGTTTGTATTCTAGTTCATACTGACTCATTAGTCAATGTTTGATGTTATAAATCAAAATAACTCCACAATAAAGACAAGCCCAGAGGTTGGAGTCCTTCATAAATGTCCATAAATACAAGTCTGCTTGTGATCTTGGAATCTGTCAATTAGTGCCTTGAATATACAGATATTTTTGGGCATCATATGTTACATCTTATTTTTAAGGTTCTAAACTACACTCCACTCTTGAAGGACATTTTTTCATGATGTTTGCAGAAAAGACTCCATTCACTGTTTTTTTCTTCCACAGCCCTGCTGTGGAAGCTGCTAAATGGCAGCTTAGGTTTCCACTTTCAATTACAGCACTAAATAAAATCTTCTAATATAGATAGGTCTTTTCTTTTACTGATTCTCCCTGGAAGAAGCTATGAAATCTTGAATTAAAAGAAAGGTCATTTGCATTTTATGTGATTCTACTTTTCCTCCAATAAATGATGATATAATGATATCCAAGCAACTATATTAAGTGCATTGTGAAAGCTGCAATGGAAAACACTGAAAAATTTGGAGAAAAAAAATTAATGTTGAGGTTACAAGTGTAACCTTTGTTCATCAGGAATGAACATAAGTGTGAGAGGAGCAGGAGTCATCCAGAGTTTTGAGAATTTGTCTTCAGAATTTCATCAAAACCTAAAGCATCAAAAATCTCTGAACCACAGGAACTGTTTTCTTAGAAGAGGAACATTTTTTAAATGAAGCAAACTTGGCGACAAGAATGTGGAGCTATAAATGGATTATCCCCATCCACTGTGTCCTTGGTAGGCTCATCCTTCCCTTCAGGTTTGCTCTTAGTTCATCAAACTTTCATCAGGTTTCAAGAAACTCAGTATGTAGTCCTCTCTATATCCCTAGGAAAAATATCTTTCTTTTCATTGCCTCTGATTCCTGACTGCATCTGTTCACAGACCTCAGAAGAGAGAGGAAGAGTGATGCCAACATAGAGAACTACAAAATGACAGGCAAAGATGATGCCATCTGTCACTGCCTCCTTTAAGGGCACATTCAGGCTCCTGGCTTTAGATGCTTAGCTTAGCCTTTCCAGGTCCCCAGGAGAGAGTCACCTGGTCAAATAGATTCAGAGTGTACAAATGAAGTCATTATAAAGAGCTCAAAGTATTTTTGAATAGATACAGAAATAATTCTGCATGCAAAAGTGAGTTGTGACTGTACAGTGAGCAGAGCATTTTCTGTAGATTCAGTACTTCTCTCTGCTATCCTGAGACAGGAGCTTGCTACAGTTATATAAAATTTTGAAGTGGGTTTTTCTGATTACCCTGTCTGTGTGATTATATACACATCTGGGAGCAGGTTATCCCCAGTAACATAGTAACTTTTTCATCCATACCTTCTATACTTCATGTTCTGAACTTCATGCCTATGTCATTGATAATGTACTTTGTAGGTAAGGCTAGGAAGAAGAGAGGTGGGTCCACAGTTAAGAAAGCCACAGCATGCTGTTATGTGCAGGAAAAGAGAATAGGAAAGAAAGATTGAGGTATAAAAAAAGTTGAAGAAAGCAAACAGAATTTAGCAGAAATAGAGAAGGAACATTATAAAACTGAAGAAATGTAATCTTCTGGTTTTGTTGCTGGTGAGAGAAGATGCACATTTATTAAGGCCATGTGTATGAAGGAGAGACCTTAAAATGATTGTGCAACTACTGTGCCACCAATCTGTAGGTGTGACACAGCTGATTCTACACAATAATTTACTGCTGTCTCTAGCACAATATGGGATCCTCTCCAATGCCTGCTGTCAATTGCTGCTGTGGCACTGAAAATATGACAGCTTATATCTTGAAATTAGCAACCCACAACTGATCATCTTCACCATCTGGGAGCATGTGTTCTCACCAGCTGGATATAATGATATGTACCCAGACTCACCATGATAAATAAATATGAGCTCAGGGGCACTGCATCCCATCCATCAGAGAGATTGTGGTTGGCAGCAGCAAGAGCAATGCAAGAGCAATGCAAACATTTGAACTGATATGGGCATCTAGCACCACAACATTAGCATTTGCATCTTCTCCCTAAGTACTTCTCTCTTGTTCTTCCTGGCTCCCTACACCTCTCCAGAGCGTGTGACTGTCACAACTTGCCATCATTGCAAAAGCAGTGGGAACAATGAGAGACAGGATGTAAAAGCTGTGCATGAATTTTTTGTGTGTGATCAAAATGGGCTAAGCCTGAGAGCACTCTATTTTTGCAGAGTGTTCCTCTCAAAGAGGTCCATGACCATCTCATTTTATCTGCTGGAGCATACAAGTCTAAAACAAGAACCTTCTTTGCAAGCAGCCTGGCAGAGCAGCACAGTAACAGTCACTGGATATTTTTCCATATATCATTATTATTGTCTCTTATGCTCTGTTGCACATAACTTATGTCACTGGGGTAATTCCATCTGTTCTCTTTTATGCACAGTGATACAGCTGTAGATAGATATGTCTGTTTTTTAAAAAAGCACTTCCTTCTGAACTGTTATTGCAACTTGTAATCAAAATCTTTTCAGTTGTGACTGAAGTGGGGGATGTTCCAAAGTAAACTAAATATTTCAAGGTTCAAAAAACTCTTATCAATAGATTGTTTTCCACTAGAAACTTTGTATCTATTTCACCTTTAGTATTGGTGGCAATACAGTGCTCAAGAAGGAATATTTTTTCCCATTTAAAAACTGTATTTTACTAGAAATAGTGATGCTAGACAAAAAAAGAATCTTGCTTTAGCTAGTTTTACAGGTGTAGAGATGTTTTTCTAATCCTTCATAAAATTATAAATATAACAAGACCCTGACAGTATGATCCATAGGTTTCCTATCAAAAGAGAAACACAATTAGAGGCAATTGTCAATGCTAAGAAACAAGGTAGTATTCTAGAAAATTGATCTTCCAGATCAAATGTTCCTGTGATAATACTGTATGTGTTGCAGAAACATTACAGCCTTTAGTCTGCACTGCTGTTGGAGATGGTGATTCTTGAATCCTCAGCTTGCACCAAAAACTTGATTAAGGCAGGCTCATGGGACTAGAGAGGGAAGGCTGCTTATCAGTTGCACACACTCCTCACATTTTTTGTGAAGTCTGTTCAATCATGCAGATTGGTCAATTGTTCTCATCTATTCAACTCTTCTATTCACATGAAAGCAGTAACAGCATCTCTAAAGAAATAAATTTTCAGGGAGGTAGGAAAGATTAAAATTCATTGCTGTGTGACATGGAAATGCTTCTTGCAGCTAGTTAATTTTCTAGTAGTGCTGCTGTAGAACATGAATCAACATTGGAAAGCATGTTCCGTCTGACTGGACATTATTATAGAGTTTACAATAATAATCCTTTAGCTGCTGCCTTGAGCATATAAAAATTTCCCATGTAAACATCTAATTAACCAACTTAAATTTGTAAGAATCTCATTTTAACAAAATTAAAGTTTCCACTCTCTGTATTATATTGATAATGTTACAGTTAACACTTCAAGCACAGAATAGTTTGTGTTGAGCTGTATCTACATCTATACTAAATCAAAATAGATCCATGTAGTTGAAAGAAATGACAATTTACAGTGGTTAAAAAACTGTCCCCACGGAGCAACTGGTCTGTCAGAATTTTACCTCTTGCATGTGAAGTCTGCCTCCCTCTACTAATGTTGCTTTTCTATCTAGTAAGTGAAACATAGAAATGTCTTAAAGTAACTGAAGTTTCCCTGTGCATTTTTGTTTTCCTGAGAGAATGATGAAGTCCTACAAGCACTTTGTTATTTCTAAACCTCCTGAGGAAAATAGAGTAAGTTATTAATTCATTACTTTCACTTAGGAGCATTTAAAAAAATTATTGTTATAGGAGGATTTTCC
>VZTY01019114.1:0-18464 GCA_013400935.1 Turnix velox
CTGCACTTGTGTTAATTTTCAGTTGAATGTGTTTCTCTGACTTGTTGTCTTGTAGCTTCTACAATTTTGTTCTCTTGCAGCTCAGCATCTAAGTGCTTCTTTTCAGCTCCATGGTTTTGGTAGACCATTGTAACTAGTTGGATTCTGTTGATCAGAAAAAGTGTTGGAGCCAAACCTCCTCGTTCAGGTATGAAGCTCTTCTCCAAATCTAAGTGTAAAAGAAGGAAAGCAGTGTGTAGGAAGCAATGGTGGCATATAGGTTCTAGGTAACATTGCCTAATGTGAGGACAACAGTTCTGATGATAAATGTTTCATAGGTCAGCCATGTCTGGTAAAAGTGAGAGAAATACATTCGACTTGTGTTCCTTCCTCTGTCTCTCATTTTTCAGCTGACTTTGTTTAAACATATCACTCTCCTCATCTTCTCGATGGGAGGAAATTACTGCATTTGCCAGGGAAGAACTGGCAGGGAACTGCTTAGGCAGGGAGAACTACATCTGCTAGAGCAAATGTGTGAGAGAGGCACACAAAGCAATTCCCAAAATTTTCCCCAGATGTCCAGCTCCCCTTGGCACCAGGCAGTGAGGAAATTCCTATGGGTTTTCTATCTGCATCTTTGCAAACCTTAATCCCTCTGAATGTCTGGCACTAAATCATCTACCCATGGTTACAGATGGAATTTGAAGTATCATGGGGAACTGATCCTTCTTCAGCAATAAAAATGGTGTTTACTTGCTGCCCTTTCCATCTCATGTGCTGCATTCTAGTGAGTTTTTTCCAGTCTGAATTAGGTGTGTTTCAGCTGTCAGATTCCATGTTGACAGTCTCCTCTGTGTCAGTAATAAGTGTATATAAATAAATACATATGTCTAGATATATAAAAAACATAGTGTCTGTATACAAAATATATCTACGGTATCAAGGACAGTAGAAATGAGAGAGCTGAGATTCTCAGTTCTCCTTCAAAGGAGAATTATACATATTGCTAGAGGCTCATGAAAACATTTGAAGTGCTGGTTTGCCTTGCCTTCCTCTTGAAACTTAGAGATGGCAGATGAATGCTAGTAAATTCTGAGTAGCTTTTTTAACTGGTTTGATTTTTTACATCAAACTCCCTCCCACCAGAACTTCAACTGGGAATGCTTACATAAATTTATTTTGCTTAAAACAGGAACTGAGCTTAAAAACTATTATTAATAAACAGTTTATTTTTTACTGTGGGGCATCCAATGCAATTCATTAATTATTGTCTATCTAATTGAAAACACCTTCCCAGATGTTTCTGTAATCTGCTTTATCCAAAGCCAAGAAATTCAATGGGTGCTTTGCCAGTAAAGTCATGGACTCTGATGCTGGCACGAGTGCTTTCAGAGCTCCTCCCCTCATCACCTTGGGTGTCACTGGATGCTGTTGGAGCTGATTTGCAAAGGCCTTGAGATATGCCTGAAATTCTGGGAGCTTTGCCTCTTTGCGAGCACAATGTCCAAGGTGGAGGTCGCCACAACTGGCCAATACCTCTCATCTTAATTTTTTTCCTTGTTCTCATTTAATTCAAAAATAGACCTGTAAGAAACTAAAGTATCTCAGCCACAGCTACCTTAGAAAAGCAAGTGTGCCATTGACATAGCCAGCAATTTGCTCAACAACTCTTTGAGCTAACTAATATACAGCATCATTTCCTATGAAATGGGGTGTTTGGGGCAGCTGGATGGAGAGAGGAGCCTGTCTTTGACTGTAAGCCATGGAAGAAAAAAGAAAAAGGAAGAAGTAATCCTCTTCAGTCCTTCTACATCTGGTGCTCTTTGAGCCTCCAAGTTCAGGAGCAACCAAATGAGTTCACGGAAAACAATTCTACTGAGAGCTATGAAACAGAAATACAAAGACACCACCCTGACTCCAGAAATCACCCACAAAGTTTGTTGGAGAGGCTTCAGGAGGAACGAGACAGCACGCAGAAGATGAAAGTAGCTGGAAATGTCTGAATTGGTAAAATTCACTGACTTTCTGTGACCTCTGAAAGAGGCAAAAGTTGAATTAAACTTTGTTTATAGTGATGTGCCAAAGATGTGTGTTTTTCTTCTCTCCATCTCACCTTAGACTTCTCTTCCCAGTCCTTGTATGCTCCAGAGACACCTGTGATGTGTTTCAGTGGGGTAAGAGATGGTCTGTGACATCTGAAGGTAGGAGGAACCAGGATCTGCCAATAGTTACAGGTAACTAGGTATTATTCTGAGATAATACAGAATATGACCAGATGACTCCCTAGTCTACTGTAATTTTGTCAGGCCCCAAAAAGTTCCTACAGTTTCTGTGAGAGAGCCAGACAGAAAAGGAATGAAATGCTTGTTCTGCAATGTCTTTTCAAGCACCTGAGCCATCTGACCAAGTAGCTGCACTTTAGCTACTGTATCATCTGCACAGTGACATCACTTCTGGTTTGTCATTAGGTAATACTTCTCAGAAAATGGGAATTTAATCTTTTGGATTACTTTTTCAAGTAGCTGGAGGAGAAAAATACAAACTGGGAAGCTTTGCAAGGCCAGAGCTGTTTTTACTTATCTTGTCTACTAATACAAAGGTTAACCACATGGTGAGACAAGTCCTTGTAGGGCTAAGGTTCAAAACTGAAAGTTTTCTGATAGCAAATGTAAGTGAGAGCTGTACAGCAAGGCAGGGGTTCAACTGTTCTGAGAGTATGTAACAGCATTAGTGTTGGATATTTTGAGTTATTTTCTTGCTTTCTGGATTTTTTATGTTACTATTGCAGTCTGTCCAGTCTAGTGGGGGTTTTTTATTTATTTGTTCTTGATGAACTCATAAATGTCTTTTAGGCTGCAGAAAGCTGGAAAAGAAGGATAAAGTTGCTCTGGGAGGTTGTCTCCAGTTCCTCTTTCACAGAATCATAGAATAGTTTAGGTTGGAAGGGACCTTTAAGGCTTATTTATTTCAACCTCCCCTGCAATGAGCATCTTCAGTAGATCAGGTTGCTCAGAGCCCCATCCAAGCTCATCTGGAATGTTTCCAGGGATGGGGCAACCCTTTGCAGATAGATCTCTTTCCTGCCCCTGGAGCTGGTTTGGGATTTTTCTCCTCCAAGGGGCCATTCCAGGGAGCCTGGATGATGAACAAAAGCCTGAAGGGCTATGTTGGGTCCAGGGATTTGTTTTGCAGAACGGTCCCTTGATGCACTGCAGAGAAACCGGAGCTGGTGCCACTCAACTGAATCAAGCCCTGCATTTGTGGATTTAACCTCATTTTCTGCTACAGGTCTCCTGGTATGTAAGAAAGCAGATTCAAGCATGCCACTGTGTTCACTGAGGCAGCAAACCTGGGGAGGAGAAAGGGAGAAAATTCCCTTCATCCTGCAGTTCATGGTGTTCTTCTAAACTATTTATAAATAGGTCTGTTGTAGCCAGTGTTTGCATTTGGACAGCTCTGCTGTTCTCATTTTCAAGGCTTCTCTTAGATCTGAAAGTAAAGGTCGGGTTGACTCCCCTCATTTGAAATAAAGAGGGGTAGAAAGTTAACCCTGTAGGCAGGTAGCTCTGGAGCAGTAATTCCCAGGAACATGAACTAGTCCTCCCTTGTGCAGGGGCAGAGCTCTGAGCATGTTCTCTCTTTTGCTCCATTTTAATTTCCCTGCCCTCTTCATTAGCTGATGACAGTTTTAACTTCTGACAGCCTTTTAAAGAGGTTCCTCTGCACATCATCTGGGATTCATGCAGAGATCTGGTAAGCAGCACAAATCACACCCTTCTGGCCTGCACTTACCAGAAGCCCTGGATAAGTTTTCAGCTGAGTTTATACTTCACCTCCCTCCACTCCACAGAGGAATAATATATGGCTCCCTTTGCTTCTTAGAAAAAACTTGCACCAAAACCTAACAATCTATTTTGTGCAGGATTATTTTTTGCTGATGGAGAGGTGTTTGGAGATGATCTTGTCTTAAGCCTTAAATTGCAGTAAATCCTGTATTTATTTACTTTTTACTTCAACCAAATAGGAGGTTATCCTGCCTTAAAGTTAACACTTTCAGGGCTTCTCTTAGCTAAGTGCTGTGTGCCAGAGGCATAAATATCTACCATCCTTGGTCAAGGAGCAGCACAGAGCCACCAATTCATGTACACAGCAGCTAAAACCCTAAGTAGGATTAGGTGAATCATAAGACACACAGAATCAGAACCAGACTGTTAAGTGGACTTTAAGTACATTGCCTGTGACTCAAATGATACATTTACTTTGGGATGCTATTAAATAGAAGTTTCTAGGTGTTCTGAATGTGGGGAATGCATGCTGTAAGATGGTACATTATGTACTTAAACAAAGAGGACTTTTAAGACTAAATATTGTTTTATTGCCCATTTAAAACTTTGAAATGAAATTCTTTTGTGAAAGAAGGTGCATTATCCATGATGGTGGTTTTATTTCTGTCATTACAAGCACAGTTTTACAAAGACCCAAAAGGTCTCTGTAAACTCTGCTCTGGGCTGTGAGTTAAGGCCAAGATGAACTTCTTCCAGTAAGTCTCAACCAAAGTGAAATAGAATGGTTTGAGTTGGAAGGGACTCTAAAGATCATCTAGTTCCAACCCCCCTGCCATAGGTAGGGACATAGGTCAGAACATTTTGGTAGCATTTCCCCATCAGTTTGAATCCTGTCTTGGGAAGCTATGAAGCCCAGCTTTGAAGAGGTGTCCTGGGCAATTATGCTAGAGGTGGAGATAGTTCATATGTGTTTTTACTGATGTATGTGTTTTTCACTCAATGGAATATGAGCAGGTGTCATTTCCTTTAGCATAGAAATACTAAAAACCAATTAATTGTCCCTGTACTCCTTGAATGTGTTCAGCTGCTCCTTGTTCTGAACATCTCACAGGCTCTGGGGGATGGTTTCTGTGCAGGCAGTAGCTGTTACCCCAGCAAAGTGTTCATCCTCTGCTTAGAAATCTAATTTTCTTCCCTTACTTGATGTGGGAAAAATTGCATGGCATTCTTGTCACAGGATTCCTTTTCTAATTTTCCTTTGTTTTGCAATCTCTGCAATTATCTTTGGCACAGCAATTATTATTGCACCAGCTGCAATTCTTCTAGTGGACGATCCTAATGAAACACTGCGAGGTGTCTTGTGAAATTCCAGTGCTGGTGAGAATGGACCCCACCAGTGTGGTCATTATGGACTTTTGCTAATTTGCTTGGATATACACGTGAAGGCTTTGATGTTGTTTACCTCATGTGCTATAGAAAAGTGAATTGCCAAAATTATTTGCCATCTTTTATCTAGAAAAGTGACATTTATGGCAGGTGGTTAGCCATGAATTTCTGCACAGTGTGTTTCCCAGTTGCTTGGTGCCTCACTTGAATGGCACAGATTTTAGTTGCTGGGGAAAAAGCAAATTCAGAAAGCACCATTCATGAAAACCATCTCTGCATTTCAACAACAGTTTCAATTATTACCAGGTCAAGTATTTTCAAATATTCACATGTAATTTGATGTTTTCCTGACCTATTTCAATTACAGACACTGTCTGTATATATGTATGTATATATATACACAGATGTGGATACCTGAAAAGTGAAATTTTAGTTATATTTCTTCCATCTACATTGATTAACTGTCATACAGTAAATAATTCCCATACCTGTTAACACATGATTTGCCCACTAGTAATTACTTTGTCATCTTTACTTCCTCAGGCTATTTTCAACTTTAAGCCACTGTTAATCCATGACCTTAGTTCCTTTGTCTCCAGGTCTGAATTATATAAGTCTTATGGAACAAGGACTGAAATGAACTACTCTTGGCTTTATTGTACAATTACAGTCAGCTGATTGCCTTTTTTGTTTCCACTAACTAAAATAATAGAGTAAATTTAATTCTTCTATGAAAGGATAATAATTATTTTTTTTGTGTGGTCAGGCCAAGAAATATTTTGAAGGGGAAAGTAAAAATGAAGGAAAATAGCAACTATCTGTTTTTCTTGGTGTTCAGGATTACTAACAAGTGGACACAAAGACCACTGGGGCAGGAATGTACCCTACACTCCACAGTGGCCACTGAATAAAATCCACTGAGAAAGAAAAAAATAAGCCCTTTGGTCATGGAGCTGAAATAGAAAAATACTTGCCTTTAAAGAACCTTTTTGTAGCATGTCCCCTCAAAATCTTTCTCTTGCTGTGAGACTACCCAGAAAGCAGAACACCTGTGCAATGTCAGGTTTCCCTTTGGATGCAGGAGCACAGCATCATATGGCACGGTTGTGTCTGCAGTGAGCTGGGCAGGTTGTTATTGCTCCTGTTCAAGGCAAGCCGCCTGGTTCTTGTTTGAAATGCTATATCTAAGCTGCTTTTTGTTCAAAGACTTACTTTCACGAAAGGTTATAATCAGGCCAGGGTTTTGGAAGAGTTTTGGTTCCCTCTTAGGATACTGGTTTCCAAGTGGCATATAAATAAGGGGTCACGTTTTCCAAAGACAACTCTGCCCTACTGTCAGTGCTGTGAGAAATCTGCTTTGCAGCTCCATGGCTGTATTTAGGGGGAAACATTGCTGACAGGCTAAGTCAGTGGCCCAAATTCTCCACCCTTTATCCATGTAACCACATTAAAGCTTGTGCCTCCTATCCACAGAGTGTGCATGAATAATTTGCTTGGCATGGGTCTGGAACTAGCTAGCACAACAACTATACTTTTGTAGGCTCCATATGTCCCTTGCCTTGGAGCTTTACAAATGGTGCAAAACTCTGGTACTGCATCTCAAATGAGAAAAGCCTGGGCAATGACTTCAGAAGCAATTGGGAGTGACCTAAAGCTCATGAAAAGGACTCTTAACTTCATAAAAGTCTCTTCCATAAGAGACTTGGGAGCTGCATTTGGACCCTGCGGAGATCCTGGAATGACCCTGAAGATAGATGAGGTTTTTCAGTCACTACAAGGTAATCCTAATTTCCATATGCTTCAGAAACACTGGGGTTTTTTTAACTGTACTTCTCAAAATATGTGAGTGAACTTGTGTGCACACATTGCTTTGCTTTCTTCTCCTTTATGCACTGCACATTTTTGGTGTAGGAAAGTTCAGTAACGGAAGCGCAAACCTTCTGTTTACATCTATAAACAAGATAAGGTACAAATTGCTGCAATACAAACTTCCTCGGGCTGGCCCTCCACTGACCTCAGCTTATAAATGACAAGGAACCTCCTTTCCCACAACCACGGGAGGCTCCAGGCTCTAGGACACAATTCCAACACAGCAAATGTGCTTCCAAAATCTTCCGTGTGAATTTTCACAAGGGTGGTGCTTGTCCTCAGGGCTAGTGGCACAAGGGCTGGACACCACTGTACCCACACTTACAAGGACTCCCAGAGACCTCCAGCTGTGGGGCAAGGTTAGTTCCACTTGTATATATTTCCTGAAATTAAGAAATGAGCTACATGCACTTCTGCCAGAGGGCTTGGACAGCGAAGAGCACGTTCCTACAGCATTTCAGACTAACTGACAGCAGATATCTGTGTCACCGTGTCACACGCTCATGTCTTCCCCTTGAAGCTCTCTACTGGGCCAAATAAATTGGTTGCAAAATATCTAAGATTCTGCCAAGTAAACATAAGTATATTTAGATTAAAATCCTACTCATGCATTGTCTTATTCTCATAGGTTTCAATGGCTGCAAAAGGGAAAAGACCTCTTGATAAGACAAGAGCCAGTTTCTAGGCAGGGGAACCCAGCTCCTTTAGTGACCTGGACAGATGACTCGTGGCCTGAAGCAAGGACACTAGGAGAAGGCTGGGGCATGAGAAAAGTCTTTGGGAGTGGGTCAGAAAAGCAAAAGGGACTTGTGTCCTTGACAGCTGCAGCTGTAGCTTCATGCTCTGAGAGATAGTGGAGTCCTTTTCCCTAAAATCTCACAGCCATTGACAGCTCGGGTCCAGTTCCATATGCATGTCATTGAGGCTGTGCTTGGTGTTTTGCCTCTGAATTTTTTAATCTGTGATATCTACAGCCATGTCTGCTATTGGTGCTCAGTGATAGCTAAACTATCATGTTTGATATTGATGCAAGATCAAAGGGCAATGCAAGATCAACATTTTCACCACCGCCACCACATTTGTAAAGGAGTGAGAGTTAAAAGTGATGTTTGTATCTCCCCAGGCAGGTATCGGATCTTTTTCCTGGAGCAGTTCAGCAGAGGGGCACAATGACATCACCTTTGCAGTGGCAGATCTCTGGAAAAGAGATGGGTTCTCAGGTACAGCACAGCTGTGAGTTCTCCTTGTTCTTGCCCTATCACTGTTGAATGGTCAATGTGGGCATTCTCTGGAGATGGAATGAAATGGATGTAACAGGGCAGTGGCTGTTCTGTGTGAGAGAAATGAAGAAGCTCCTCATTTCTTTCTCACATTGTAGCAGGAATGCTGCAAGAGAGAAGAGCCATGGGGACAGCTCTTGGTCACAGCTCTTATGACACTGCCAGAGCAACAGAGAGTGACATGGATGCTTCCTGATGCTCTAGGTAAATCTTGAAAAGTGCTGACTCCTGTCCCAGAAGCCCCTTTTCCATTCGTAGAGGTGTTCAACAAAATGTCATGTGGTCAATCAGATACTGCTGCTCTAAACCAGATGTTTTTATATATAAATAACCCAGGCTACCAAGTTCAATTCTCATTGTTCAGAGTGGTTAAATTAATTCATAGAATCAAACCAGAGCAGCATGTCTTTGTTTTAATTGGTTCAGTGCTGTGTATCTGCTCTCTGGGAGCGTGCTCTTTAGGATCTTAGAGTGCTTGGTTACCAATGTCTGCTGGGAGATGCTAGTGTAGCTCACAAGCATGACAAGTCTCAGGCTCTCAGCCATGGGCCAGCTTCTCCCTATCTTGAAAACATTCACCTTGTTGGTAAGTAAAATGCTGATTTGGGCAATTCTCAATTTTGAATATTACAAAAAGCTGTGGGCAGGAACTTGCTATGAAACGAGAGTGGAGGAACAATGGTGCTGCTATGTGTGAGTCTTTTCCCTATAACAAATGCCACTCTCAACTGGCCAGCTAGCTCAGAGTAATGCATTAACTGAGTGTGATAAGGCACTGGAGCTCTGATACTGGCTCTGCTTTCAGTCCCATGTTTGTTCTGCAGTTAGTACAAAGGGGTCTTGGTCCCTTGGTAGGCCTTGTCATGTCAAAACAATGTTGGTTAAGTCAACAAATCCATTGAAGTTACAGTCATTTCCAAGTCGTGCTTCCTCCCTTGAAAAATTCTAGATGGGAATTGGTAGGCATATTTAAGAATTTAGCTGATAAAATATGGGGAGAAAACATGGAAACAGCTGGCTCACAAACATGGGCCTGATTCCCAGCACCAACATTAATATTATTTATAGGCTGGTGTGTACAATAAATAGGCTTGAAAAATATGATATCCAAGTATATCCAAGTATATGTGTACCATAGGATAGAAAAGAAGCTCTTTAGCAGAGCTGTCCTGTCTCCAAGCATACAAGAAGATGTCCACCTTCACATCTTGGGTTTGTCACAGACCTGCAGGTGATGGGGAGCTCTGTTGGGGTCATGGCTATGAGGAGACCCCAAATAACCCAAATCTTCTAATGGTGTCTGGGTAACACTTCTGGTGGAGAAAGAAACATTATGCCCTCAAACTGAGTATATGGGAGCTCTGCTCCTGGTGGTGTCAAATTCAGTGCCTGATATTTATTGTAGGTACTAGTGCTTTTCTCCTTGTTGCAAACTGATCATGTTTTGTTTTGGAAATAAATTGGGTACATAAAAGCAACATCCAGATTACTGGCAGGTTGTTTACTAACTCTTTCAGCAATGCTGCTTGTTCTTACTGGTATCCTTAGGGATTCTGTCCCAGCTCACCCTTCCTTAAAACCAAAAGACAAAGTGAGACTTGGTTTAATTCTATGATTCCGTGAACAGTCTTGGGAATTTTGAGGACTGATCCACGTCTCTTTGTGCTTAGAGCTGACAAAAATAGCTACTGACTTCATTGGCTGAAAAGAGATAAAAAGAAATACCTCCTTGTGCAATGAATAACTCATCAGTCAAAGAAAGTGCTGGAGGATACCAGTTGGGATAAAAACTGCTTGATGTTAGTCTTCATGAGTCAATCTGCTGCCTACAAAGTGAAAGGAAGGGGTTCCTGATGGCTGTCCTCTCTTCAGGGGAAAAACAATGACAGAAAAAAGCCTTCTCATAACACTCCCTGTATTTAGAAACAGCCTACATTTTAAGTAATTAAAACTGATGATCCTGACAAACATTTGCCTCCAAAGAAATAGTCTATTGTAAATGTAAACTCTCACGATCCTCCCAGGCATACCAGCACAACTGTCTCCTAAAAATTCTTCCCAAGCCATCTGGTGCCTTATCTTTGTAGCCAAGCCATACAGTAACTTTAAAAGAGGATTGCTGCTAGCAGGCTTTAGGCTCAGAACTATGGATTCCCCTGGAAGCATCACAGCCAGCTCCAAAGCCGTCACCCAGTGCTCCACTTCTTTCTGTCATGACCCAAAAATGTCCAGCTGTGGTTCTTTGAGGAGATCCCTTTCCCATGTGGCTTGAAAAGGGAGTGAAGGAGTTACAGGGAAAAGCTGGAGACGCTGTGTACTTCCAGCCGGGGATTTACACTCCATTAATTCTCTCTCCAGCAGCCCAGGCTGAGTGGCATGACATGAATGTGGTTATGAAGGCTGCAGCCAACTCACATCAGTCCCATAGCTCTCACTGCACCTGCGAGGGGAACATGTGGATTCCAGGTTTGCTCCTACCTCCTTTACCACTGAAAAAGGTATTTAATGGGAAGGAAGGCATGAAGAAAAGATGGCTGATGGAAACAGCTGTGAAAGAGAGGACAACTTTTTCAGCTTTGCAGATCATCCAGAGTTGGCTTTACTTTGGTTGCTTCTGAGCCTGCTCCTTAACATTTCACTTAACTCTCTTATTTAAGAAATGCTGTTAAGTGCCCTATTTTGGTTGGAAAAGTAAAGCCTGACAGCAAAGTTGAGTAAAAAAGCCAAGGCTTCAGGCACCTAACAGCAGAGCAAAGATCCAGGCACAAGCTGGATCAGGGATCCTGTGCTCGTTGTGGCCGATGGCTCATGGAGATGACCACCATGAGAAACAGGTTGTCAGAATACATGGCTGAAAATAGAACCTGCTCAACACTGACTCATCCAGGGCAAACACCACATAGTTGTGGAAGGAACAAATCCCTTTTTAGATTTTTATTGCATGTTTATTTATATGCCATCTACCATCTAAGCATCCTTGTTCCTTATCAGTTCTGCTTTAGGAGGGAAACTGGAAGACTTCTTTCTTCACCACACCCTGCAATCAGCAAGGTGGACATCCTCCCCTACTCTGCTCTGGTGTCTCCTCAGTTCAGGAAGGAGAAGGAAACTGCTTGTGAGTGTACAGCGCAGAGCAACAAAGATGAAAAGGATTGGAGCATCTCCCTTATGAGGAAAGGCTGAGGGAGCTGGGTCTCTTTAGCTTGGAGAAAAGGAGACTGGGAGGTGTCCTCATTAATTTCTATACGTAAAGGGTGAGTGTCAGGAGGATGGAGACAGGCTCTTCTCAGTGACATGCAATGGTAGGACAAGGGGCAAGGGGTGCAAGCTGGAACATAGGAGGTTCCACAGAAATGCAAGAAAAAACTTGTTCATGGTGAGGGTGACAGAACACTGGAACAGGCTGTTCAGAGATGTTGTGAAGTCTCCTTCTCTGGAGACATTCAAAGCCTGCCTGGACATGTTCCTGTGTGACTTGATCTAGGTGTTCCTGCTCTGACGGGGGAATTGGATTAGATGATCTCTTGAGGACCCTTCCAATCCCTGATATTCTGTGATTCTGAAAGAGGCATCTTCAGCATTACTTTTAAGCATCACCTCTTTAGCACTGTGGAACCATTCTGGTAAGGTGCACATTCTGGTTAGAGCAATGATGTGATGCCAGCAGTTGTACCAAGTGATTAGATTTTCTTCTCCCTGTGCCAGTCTTCACTGGCAACCCTCATCTACCTGGGCAGCATTTTAAAACACACAGAGTTTGGTTGATGCACCTTAGGGAGCAGAGCCTTTTTTTTTTCAGAGTTAGAAGTGTTTTTTCAAGCTGCTGCATCTTGATAACGAAATCCTGGCTTGTCAGGTGGATATTAATGAGTATGATGTAATGCTGTAAATAGCATCTGGAAATGACACGTAGGCCCCAGTTCTGCACTTCTCCAAGTCACTGGAGGTTTAGTTGATGAATTTTGACAGGAGCTGGACCAGGCCTGAAATATTTACATTTTTTAGCTATTTCCAGTTGTTTTGAAGATTTTGTAACAGGTATGAATTTTCTCCCACAGTGCAAATACAACATCAGACAGACACCCCCAGGGAGATGGCTTTGAGTTCTGCTGGCTACCTTGTGATGCCTCTGGGGAAATCAAACAGTTTAGGGAAAAAGCACTTGGTATCTCTAAAGCTGCTTAGCTTTTTTTCCCCTAATCTAATGGATATTTGCATTTCATCGTCTCTGGAGACGAATCTAGTATTTGGGGAAAAATATGAAAACAACCCTCCTAAAATAGAGTTTTAATGCTCCCTGCGGTGAAATATTATGTTGTACATTTATTCTGCGTGCAAGGAGAGTGGGACTGATCATTGGGTCAGAAATCCAGGCATCCATGTCCTTTGCCAAAGCAACCATCTCATTCTCCTCTTCACAAGGTGATAGTGATGCCTCACAGAACTGCTACAAGAATTAGTTTATATGAATAGAAGTACATGGCCTGAGGGGAAAAGCTTTTGTACCTGCAGAACTTGCAACATTCCCTTTTGGTGTGGGATTACAGAACATCTGCTCTGCTTAGTCCTCCTAGTATTGCTGCTCATGTTTTGGCAAAGTCACCTGGAACACAGCAGAGATGCTTGTGCACGTAACATCTAAAGTCAAGAGGAGTGTATTCAGCTCCTGTTTGATTTATAGCTTGTCAAACACAAAAGACAAACCAATGTTGAGCTCGATGGCTCAATTTGCACAAAAATGGGAAGATCCAAAATGAAGCACTTCTCAGCTACTTTAGGACCTGTCACAGATTGCTACCTGCAGTGAGAAGAGTTAGGGGATGTGTCTATAAATGCTTGTCAGGCTGCAGTGAGACCCAAAAGTTGGTCTGCTCTATCAATTTTCCACAAGACAGTAAGAGGTGTAAGAAGCAGTGTGTGAAAGATCTGTGGCAAGGCTGGGAGTAGGGGAAGGGTGAGCTGGAACCATCAGTTTTAAGTAGAAATCCTCAAGGGATCTTTATCTGTGCTGACCTGAAGTCGAAAATCCCACACATTAGTAGTGTCTGCGTGGGCTTTGCTGTTCCTCCCACCCAGTCCCCAGTTCCTACTCATCTCTGTTTTTCAGGGTCAAAGATGTCTCTAAGGCAAACTAAGAGCCAGTTTCCTTGCGTGTGAGCAGAGCAACAGGAGAGACTTGTTTGCTTTTCCTCTTTCACCTTCTGTTCCCCACCCAGGCGAGGAGCAGGAATGATGTCTCCAAGGTCAGGGTGATAGTTGCTTTTCCACTGCACCCAGCCTGAGCCTCTGTGCCAAGGAATGGCTCTCACAGAACACAACTCCCGCTGCAATGTGATGTCTAGGAAGACACTTGAGTTGCAGTTAGACTGAGGATGAAGCTGAAGGATGTTTGGGTCTTATTTGCCTGGATGATCTTGGATTAGTCAATTCAAAGTTCAGGATGGGACAAAGAGTTTAATCCTGCTCTGCAGCCTCCAGGTGCATCCTCTCCCATCTCCCTCTGTCACCATCTCTAAGATGGGAACCAGGATATGGGCCCACAGAGGGTGAGCTGTGACAGCAGTGACAAAGTGCTGTGCTGCTATTGCTGTCAGGGGCACTTCCCAGCCATCTACAGGTGTGAGGAACAAACCTAAACCAATCAATTAAAATTCAATTCAAGCAATTCAAATCAAACCAATCAACTGATGGCAGGTGTACCTGATAAAAGGGGCACAACCTGGGAGAAGAAGAGGCAACTCCATGGAGGATGGGAGCTTAAATGGTTACTGTAGATGGCTTTATTAATTTAAATTCTTTGAACCAGGATCTGAAAAAATTGGCTTGGCCCAGATGGCAAGCTTGAAAACTAAACATACACCAAGAACTTGCGAGTCTCAGCCCCTCCTAACATATGCAAAAGGCTTCAATCAACTTAAAAATCCAGCTTTGATTCAATTATGGGAAATGTCCTTTAGAAAGAAGCTTTTATGAGAAGCTTCCTAAACTAAGAGTGGATAGCAGAAGTATCCTTGTTCCCAGCACAGGCTGATGAGCAAGAGAAGCTGAAACCTGGCCAGCAAGAGTTGGATTGTTTGTAGGGAATGAAATCTTTCACTTTCTGACCACACAGATTAGACAGGAGGAGAAAATGTTTGCTGTCTTGGGTTATCTTGTGTCATTGAAGAGCAACCATCAAAGGGAAACAAACTGCCTCCCGGGATAATCGTTGGGCAAGCAAGTGAATGCAGAAGATAAAGGAAGATGACACTCACTGGGAAGAGCCCAGTGGCAAAGAACAGAGATCAGTGACTGTGGCTTGCCCTCACCTTTTGGAGAAAAGGAAATGGTAACAGAGGCCAAAAAGTGGTGCAAAATCCACAGGGTTTCCATGAGTGTGGTCTCACAGCAGCATGCACTGCCTCGAGTTCCCTGCTGAAGTTTTGCTGTTGTGGTCAAGTTCTCATTTTAGTTTATAGAAGAGGCAAATGCAGCTCAATTTCCACAGTATTTAAAACACAGGGAATTTTTGCTGTGGGCTAGATGTGGGCTCTCAGGGGTTACTTTCAACTGAGTGAGGACTTGGACTCCGCACAATTACCATACCGTAAGTATTAATAGATCCTTTCTAATAGGAAAGTTATTTGGATTTAAGATTGTAGTTTATTTTCTCTAAACTCCACATAATCTATTTACTTACGCTTCAGCTTTCCCTCTGCACTTCCTTATCTCCAGCTGTAAAGATTCAACATGCTGCACAACACACAACTCCTAGATATACCACTGAAAATCCTATGCTCCTGGAATTTGCTTAGTGCCACTGTAAACCCAGGATTTGGTCCCAGGAGCACCTCAGACCCATCACTGAGACTTAAGTCATTCCATGGGTCAGCTCCTCTTGAAAGATGGAGAGTTTTGTTTCTCACATTCTCTCATGCACTGAGGGCACAGATCAGTGAACAAGTGATGGAGGATGCTCAACAGCCAGACTTGCTCCATTCAGCTGCCAGGAAGGGTCCAACCCCCTCAAGTCACAGGTATGTGCTGCCACTTCTCACCCCATGTCAGCTCCTGAGCATCTTCCAATCTTATCCCGGAGCCAAATTAACTGGTTACTTCATGGAAAATCAACTAAGCCAAAAAAACATGCAAAGCTTTGACAGGTTCTCTTGCTTTATTGAGCTGAACAGGAACAAAGTGCCTCCTGCCAGCACTGGACCTAGCACAAGGAGACGGTGAGGCCTGGGATGCAGGGTGCTTGTGAAAGGGGGATGTTGGTGGCTGCCCTGGGGCGCTCTGCAACTCAGATAAGCCAGAAGCAGACCTGTTTCCCAACAACATCCCAATTCCAGGAGGAGGAGATGATGAGTGAAGGCTGCACCCCCCTCTCCTCCAGGACACCAGCAGGACTCCACGTAAGCCTCCTCCCCCTCCCTTCTGACACAGCTTTACTATGCTCAGCTTTTTACTCTCTCCTTCCTCAGGCAACTTGCCTTTCTTCACTCCCCCTTTGCTGACCAGCAACTCCATATTGCTCAACACATCCAACTGGCATTCCCATGATACATGTCTGCACACCCCTGAGAGCAGAATACAGCATCCTGCTCCCCTTCCACAACTTCTGGGGCCATATGCCAAGCCTAAGCACCCCATATCCTTCTCTCTGAACTCTGAAAGTTTTGGGGCACAGGTGGAAGTTTTGGGAAGGTGTTGCAAGGCTGTCAGGGGTTTGATAACTTACAGGGTGCTCCTGCTCTAGCCTGGTGGAGGAGAACCACAGCTCAGGGAGCAGACATTACTCCTGCTATGAATTAAATCGTTTATTTGACAGTAAGCCTGAAGAAAAGGAGAAGACTGCCTGGAGGGAAGCCTGGGCTCCTACGTGATGATGTTATAAGATTCCCCTTATTGTTCATCCAGCAGCCCAGAGACCTTGGTGGCTTTTCCGACTCAATCAGGACACAATTCAGTGTGGGACAGGGTGGGGATGCCACTCTCTTTCATGCCAAGCCAGGAAAAGGCATGCAAGCCAGGGGTTTGCATGACAGTCCCAGCAGGCTTTGGAGATTGATGTTTATTTTAGAATGCTCTGGTCTTGCTCCCCTTCTGAGGGTTTCTTTCTTACTGTGTGTGCATGAGCAAGCAATTAGCTGTGAGGATAGGAAGAGATTAGTCTGTTCCAGCATTAAAAGCAGACCTGGTCCAAGTTTGCTTAAGAGGTGAGTGCATGGACATATGGGATAATATGGATTGTCATTGGGAAGAACTGTGTTCCTGTGTAACCTAGTCTAGGTGTTCCTGCTCTGGCAGAAGGATTGGACTAGATGATCTCTTGAGGTCACTTCCAATCCCTGATATCCTGTGATTCTGTAAAAGCAGGAAATACTTAGTGAAACACTGGAACAGGCTGCCCAGAGAGGTTGTGGATGTCCCCTCTCTGGAGGTGTTTAAGCCCAGGCTGGACAAGGCACTGAGCAGCCTGATCTAGTGGGAGGTGTCCCTGCCTATGGCAGGGGGGTTGGAACTCTATGATCTTTGAGGTCCCTTCCAACCCGGACTATTCTATGAAACAGAACCCACCACAATGGGCACATCACTGCTCCCACACACCCACCGTGGAAATGTGGAGATGCTTCTGCTCCCTAAAACTGGGGGACCATTGTGCAGTCATGGCTGTGCTCATGCCAGCCTTAAGGTGAGAAGACCTAATGCTATTGTCAGAACTAACTGCACATGAAAGCAACTCCCATCTGGAAGGACCCCAGCTTTGCCCCGCCTCCAAAGCCATTATGGGCGAGTTATCTTGGTGTAGGCATCTGAGTCTTATAAATGTGGGCACAATGCCATGCTGGGAGGTTCTGTGCCATTACGCCTTACCCTAAAGGTGTGCTGACTTGGGTCTCCATCAACGTGGAGATGCCTGCACCCTGCTCAGTCCTGCCAAGCTCACACCAAGGGCCAGCCCAAAAGCACTCCCAGCCAGCCAGCCACTGTGTTGAAGACAAATGGATTTGCAGGTGATGCTTTGATTACTTTGGCTTTTATATTTATTATGCAGAATTAATAATATACTGCTAATGGCGGAGGTTTGTGGGGCTTCACCAGTTCATTCAGAATAGCCAGGAGGTGCTGTTCTGCACAAAAGTGGATTCTGAATTTTTAATTTTTTTAAAGCTTTCCCTTTCTGTTCTTTGTTTCAAAGTTGAGTCAAGAAAGTGCAGAACTTTAAAATTTTCTACAAAAGTACAAATCTGAACTTCCAACCCTTTATTTGCTTTTACCTTGACTACAGGCTTTAAGTCTCATTGCATCTTTGCCCACTTTGGCAAAAAACAAGCAACCCAAACACCAGTAACAAAACCCAAGACTTGGCTTGAGGAAGGGTAGAAGTCAATGCTTAATTACATTCAGCTCTGAAGGATGTCTTAGATTTTTATAGAAGACTTCCAAATCATAAAAGAAAATAAACTCAGATAAGACAATTATCTTTCTCTTCCCTCAGGGTGCCTGAAAACTGCACAACTAAAAAAAAGAAAACAAAACTCCAAACAAAAGTTGCTCAAAGGGCCTCGTATCTACAAGACAACAACTGCTATAAAAAGTGTCATACCGGGGGACTCTTCGATTGCCGATTCCTTTCTTGGACCTGTCTTTAAAAGAAGAAAAAAAGAAAAACATCAATTATGTATGAAAACTCGGCTCTCCTCCTGGTGAGTGACAAAGTGGCTCATCTCCACGGGTCGCAGCCGACCAGGGAGCAGCCGGTGCCGCTCAGCCCGAGCCACTTTCATTTTTTAAATCCCCTTCACCGGGGAGCGATAGCAGCAGCCTGGGACAGGGGTGCCGGGGCTCCCCCCGCCCGTCCCGTCCAGTCGCTGCCAGGGCTTTTCTTGGCGAAATCCCTGCGATTTCGGCGTTCCTCGGGAATGAAAGAAAGTTACATGTTGGAAGAAGAAAGAGGGGAGGGGGGGGAATGAGGGGGGAGTAGGAAGGGCTGTCCCTGCTCCTGCAGGGCGGGATCTTTTTTTCTCCTGCTTCATCCATGAAGCCCGCCCCCTTAAATTGGCTCCCGGGAGCGCCCCGTCCACCAGCCCGACGGGGGGAAAGGCGGAAAGCGAGGGAGAAGCAGGCGGGCGGGCGGCCGGCTGGCTCCCCCGTCCCGTCCGTCCCGGCCCGTCCGCCCCCC
>VZTY01019114.1:18839-98317 GCA_013400935.1 Turnix velox
CAGCGGCATGTGCTTCTCTTGCCTCGCAGCCAAGCTGCTGGAGAAGCTGAGCGAGTACGAGATCGTGACTCCTACCCGGGTGAATGAGTTTGGAGAGCCCTTCCCCACCGATGTCCACTTCAGGCGGCGGCGGCGGAGCACCAGCGCTGCTCCCGACGCCTGGACGGCAGCAGCCGCCGCCTCCTCCTCCCCCAAGGCACACTACAGGCTCTCCGCCTTCGGGCAGCAGTTCCTCTTCAACCTGACTGCCAGCTCGGCCTTCATCGCCCCGCTCTTCACCGTCAGCCTCCTGGGAGAGCCCGCCGCCGATCAGCGGCGCCTCTACGCCGAGGCGGCCGACGCCGACGTGAAGCACTGCTTCTACCGGGGGCACGTCAACGCCCACCCCAGACACACCGCCGTTATCAGCCTCTGCTCCGGGATGGTGAGACTCCCCGGCTCAGCACCGGGACCCGAGCTCCGGCCCCGGCCCCGCCGGGCGCCCAGCGGCGGGGCGGAAGCGCGGAGGTGGAGCAGGGCGATGGAGGGTGGGCAGAAGGATGGGGACGGCCCCTTTGCCCCCGCCTCCCGGGCTGCTGGATGGGCTCGGCGGCTCGCTTGGGGGTTTCTCCCGCTCCACGTTTATTATTCCGTGGGATTCCGGCTAACGGGGATGGGGGGAAGCCCCTCCTGCTCCGACGGTTTTGGGGAGAAAAAGTGCCACCCAGCGGGCGCGCACCCGGGCACTGACATCCTCCTGTCCCCGGGTACCGATGAGGGTTACAAAGGGGTGACCGGGGGCTCCCCTAGAGCCCGGCCTGAGGAGAGCTGAGGGCAGGCTTTTGACGTCTCTTCCTGCCATCCTGGAACTTCCTTGCAGGGAACATTGGCAAAAGGATGATTAGAGGCTACTATGAGGGCTTGAGTCTTTTTATCTGCCCTGGTACCTTCCTGCAGCCGGGGTTGCACATCCCAGGTGCTCCACTAGGACATCTCAGTCTGGTCCAGATGCTCTCCTGGATGAGTGTATTCACCCAGGCTAGTGCACGTGTGTGTGTGGCTGGGCAGGCTTTCCTCTCAGTTACATCCCAGTTCAGGATGGCTGTGAGATGTTTTTTACCTTGGATATCTTTTATTTACCCACTAGTCTCGTGCTAGCACTGTTAGTGTCTTCTCATAAGCAGGGACTTCACTAGCTGGCTACCTCCTTCTGGTCTTTACAAGTGGTTTAAAGTTTATTTTGGGGAGAGCTGCTGTATGAACCCAGCACAACATGATGGAGTTTTACTGTGGCCTCCACCATGTGACTTAGATGTCACTGCACAGGGATGGGGTATGGTACATGTCCCCCTCTTGAGCTCCTTGCCTATGGATTAGTCATTTGATTTCCATAAGTTTTGATGGGATGACTGGAGGGATCTGGAACTCCAGCTCATGCCTTCAAAGGGGTTGCTGCAGAAGTGTACAGAGCTCCTTGTTAACCACACATTTTGTTGAGTAGTCCTACTCCAAGTGTTGCCAACCCCCGTAGCTGATCACCTGTTCCTCTCTGGTCTTTCTCAGCTAGGCACGTTCAAGTCTGATGATGGGGACTATTTTGTGGAGCCACTGCTGTCACTCGAAGATCAAGAGTATGAAGAAGAACACAATAAACCACATTTAGTGTACAGACACCGGACACCTCCAACCAACTCTTCAGGGGACAGGCAGACCTGTGACACACCAGGTATTTGTTTTACTGCCTTTGATGACTTGGCACTCATGAAAGGGAACTAACTTCTAGCAGTTACTAGGTTTATATGCAATAGAAAGGATGTGGAGTTGAGGGACATCTCCAAAAATGTTACTGTGTGTGCTAGGATGAGATTTGTGGTGGTACTGCTATTCTGAAAAGTCATGGTGTGCTTGTGCTTTCTAGTAATCAGTTAGAAGGAAGTTGTGGTCAGGAAGAATCTTCCAGTTTCCATTTCATATCTGCTGTAAGGCTGGCAAGAGGTCCTTTGGGCTGTCTTGCCCTAGATGTCTCATGAGCCTTTAAACTTGCTTTCTGTCCTGTCCTAATTGTAATTCCTAACCATCCTGATCTGGTCTTCTCTCTGTCAGAATTTCTTTTTAATGTCTTTTAAATGATATCCTTCTGTCCTGGTCTTGCTGTTCTCCTGCTCTTCCTTCCTTGAATCTGGTTGTGAATTGCAATGTCTTGCATCTTTCTAGTAGAAATGAGAAAGAAGGTTCTCACATCAACTTTGAGTTTTTCCCTTATTAATCACTTTTCTATGGCTCATTTTCAAAGGCTTTTTTTTTTCTTGTGGCCCTTCCTCCACCAGCACCATCTTCCCGACCTCCTCACACCCTCTTTCTTCTAGTCTTTGCACATATGAAAGAACACAAGCCTTTTCATCTCCCCTTCACGTGCCTTGGTGAGCAGCAGACTTGCTCCTACTGTCCCTATTATCTGCAGCAGCCTCCTGCTGCTCTCTGCCTCGTTGACTTCCTGATTTTCACAACTAATCCTCTCCTTTGGCAGCAAATACCCAAGTTCTCTCTCTGAAGAAGCTTATTCCTTCAGCCTCCTGTTTCACCTGCTGTTTTGCCCTCCTCCTTTGGTCTGCAGCTAGATATCTACAGGTTTTTAAAGCCAAAACAGAGCAGAACTTAACTGGCTTCCCTTGCATGGGCTGCAAGTAGTTCATGTGCTGCAAAGTAGGTGGAGGTGCTCAGACAGTAAAAGTACCACTGGAGGAGAAGGATGGTGCCAGGCTTAGACTTCATTTAGCTTGTGTGACTTGTTTGCCACCCATAACCATGGATCACAACTGTGCTGCTCAGCTTGCACTGATAGTGTGCTGAGTCAGAAGATGCTTTGGTGTTCTGTGACCAGCCAGAGCTGAGGCCCTAGCAGCATGTGTTTCTTCTAGAAGACATTTGGATAGATGTCCACATGCAAACATAAGCACTGGGGGACTATGGTACCTCTCCCAAGGCTTTTGTTGTGTGTTCTTCCAAGGGTTGCTGCTGGACTATGCCATTCTGGTTTCTCTCTTCCAGCTGTTTCTGCTCCCTTCTTTGAGATCAGATGCAGGAGACTCAGAACAGTTGGAAAGAAACACGGAATCTGGCACATTGCATCAGTAGCCCTTGGAGGAATGGAGCAGCAGATCACAGGACTCATTGAATCAAAGGTAGCTGGGAGGGCTTTGATGTTTGCTTGTGGTCTTTACTCTGTGCATTATAACAGCCTGCTCTACTCACTCCACTGTATCATAGCTTCCATTTAGGGTATTATTCTTCTGGATTTTGATTCACAAGAATAATACTCCATCTGTGATATCACCTACACAGTGTATCTCTTTCTCCTCCTTTCCAATGTGTCTTTATTTCTTTGTTCTTCTCAGTTGTTTCATGTAGTGGGGACAGGAGGTCTCACCTTAAAAATGCAGGTATAAGAGTTCCAGATAGGTGCAATGATCTTAATTGTCCTCTTGTTCTCTTCCTCTCCCCAGAAAGCTGAGGAGGGACTGTTTTTCAGACAGAGCATGTAGCAATAAGACAAGGGGCAATAGCTTTAAACTAGAGCAGGGCAGGTTTAGATTAAAGATTAGGAAGAAGTTCTTCACCAGGAGTGTGGTGAGACACTGGAACAGGTTGTCAGAGTCTCCATCACTGGAGGCATTCAAGGCCAAGCTAGCTGAGGCTCTGAGCAACCTGATCTAGTGCAAGATGTCCTTGCTCACTGCAGGGAGGTTGGACTAGATGACCTCTGAAGGTTCCTTCTAGCTCAATGCATTCTGTGATTCTTTACCTCTTCCTTTTACTGTCATCCAGGTTTTTGAAAGGGGAGGATACTTTTTGATCACATGCGCTTGATGAACAAGTCTTGGTCACTTAAGCAGCGAGTGAAGAGCAGCTTGAGTGATGCAGGATAGAAAGTGTCTCACATGTCCTTGTAGAAGAGGGGAAAATGTAAAATCTAGCAGCACTCACTGTTTTGGAAGGGGAGCATCTGTCACTCCAACTAGAGAAGAGTGGTTTTGTAAGAGTTTAAGAGTTCATCATAGTTGTAGGATGTTGTATGGCTAGTCTTTGGCCAGAGGAACATATAAAAAGGTGTATATGCAGCTGGCTTCTGCCAGGGGTTGAAACTTGCTCCAAAAGGAAATTATTGCAAGGGAAATCTTGAGCACTCGCCCTGCAGTGAGCAAGGGGAGCTCATGTTGGCAGGTAATGGTGCCATTAGGAATGACTTTCTGATGGTTGTCTTCCTGAAAATGATTAATAAGCAACCTACTGGTGTGCCCTTGCCATGGTGGTGTAATTATAGACTTCTTGCAGGATCCAGGAAAAGTTTCCCTTGTGAGCCGGTTGCCAGGTTGAGTAAAAGCTTTCGTTTCCAGCCATCTCCCTGGTGTTACTTCTAGCTTTCATCGTCCTCAGGTCAACTTGGAAAAACAAGTTTGATTTTTGTTAAGTTTTAATTAGTTTCTGATAAGTTTTAGTTCCTCTGACATACGAGAGGCTGTGCAGATGTTCTGAAAAAAAGACCTTTCTCCTCTGAACGCTGATGGATATTGAATGCACACTGTGCTCTGAATGTGAACTTTTCTGGGGTCTCCTGGCAAGGCTCTTCCAGCCGTCTGGCGTTTAGCTCAGCAATAAAAACTTCTGACAAAGTTTTCCTTGGGGTAACGGGTTAATGCAGTTTCAGTCGTAGGAAATGGTGCAGTTTCTCCTCCTTCCCTTCTTTTATGTAGTACCGTGAATCAATTTGTCGTCTGGTCTAAGGATCTGGCAGAATAATTAGTTGTGCTTTCCTGAATAGCCCTGGTGGGATGTGGACTTGGCCAGGCTGATGGTGTGATGTCACTAGGTGCAGCGCCGCTACCACCCATCGCTTCGCGATAGCGAGCTCTTCCGATCCAAATTATTAAATATCCGCTTTTTTGAGGTGGAGGAGGAAGAGAAAAGAAATCCTGATCCTAAAAAAAGACAAAAAAGGAAGTGGCTCATTGAGAAGCTGGAGCGTGGAGAGTTCCTGCGCTCCTCAGAGGAACAGTCTGACTCTGATGATAAAAGGCGCGTAGCTGCATCCTGCGGTGCTATGAGGAGCTGTGTCTGCTGTGCTGGCAGCCTTCAGGACACCAGCAGCAGCTCTCTGACCTCCCACCAGGAGCAGACCAGCAAGCCCTACCCACTGGTTTCCATGTGAAATCCCCCAGAGAGATGCAGACAGGACACTGGCTCTGGTCATCACCTAAATAAAACATTTCAGGCCACCCACCCCTTGCTCTGCATCCCATGTCCCTTTCTGTTGCCTCTACTTTTTGACAAGTTCATGTTTTCATATATTTTGGTTGTTGGCTTCTCTGGAGCTTTTCCACTTTTGTCAGATTATTGTGAGTGCTTTGGCCTTTTACTGAATCTTCCCCAGGCATTCTGTCTGTTGGCCATCCCTTGTTCTGAGACAGATGTGACCTTCACCTTCCTAGCAGTACTGAGCCACAGTTGCCCTGTGTCCATGACTATAAATGCAAGACTTGGGCTTTCTTGTCTCCCCACTGCATGTCCAGCTATTGCTTCAAACTTTCAAAGTTCCTTGTGGCTTTTATTGGGACCCCTTGTGCAAGACTCTCCAATGAACTCTTTTGGGTAGTTCCTTCTTTGTTCCCACTGCATTCACTTTGCTCTTCTGATGTCTGCTTTCTGTTTCCTTCCCTGCTTTGTTGGTTAAATATTTCCTTGTTCCTGCCTTATTTTTCCTAATTCTTCTGTATTCAAGAGTCATCTGTGGCTGAGATGAATAAATGGAGGACTGAATGTATAGGCAGCACTAGCTGTTCCCATGACTTGCTGCTGGCCAGCCATGCCCATCCTGGTGTTGGACATGGGCTCTGGAGCTGTGGGTGATGATCTTGGCTCCTTAATGAGAGTGCTTAAAGCAGGAATATCTATCACGGGCAAAACTCCTCATGCAGAAGCAGCAGTAACACTCTGATGGTGCCAAACTAGTAGGAAGACGATTAGAGCTTTCTCTGTTTGTGGAGGAGAGCCAAGGGGCTGGAGCCAGCAGAGAGGCCTTCCAGCAATTTGCACTGTGGTGGTGAGATGTTTGGAAGTGAGTTCAGAGGAGTACAGGACAGAGCAGATCTTACCTGTACTGAGCTGGCTGTGTCTCCACACCTACTGCTGATGAAGGTGGGGAAACCCAGTGACTCAGCTGCTGAGGTTGCTTCCCAGAAACCACTAAGCATTACAAGCATGGATGGCTGCTGGGTACAACCTGGAGGCTTAGCACATCCCAGTTCATGCCAGAAACAGATGCAGGAGTCTCAAATTTGAAAACTGGTTCTTTACTAGCAAGGTATTAAAGTAGCTTGACTATTCCTGAGGTAGCACATGTGCAGCCAAGCACAGCAGCCTTGAAAAGGCAAGGCCCATGTACTCATCTAGGTGATAGTGGAGAGAAGGAGGAGAAATGAAGAAAAGAAGCTCTCTATGTTTTTAATATATTGTGTGTAGGGGGTTGATGCAAAAAGCACAAGGCAAATCAGCAGCATGAACTGAGTCCTGCCATTGAGCTGGTGTGACATGGGTGTAATCAGTAATATGTCACTGATTTTTCATTGAATTAATGAGTAATTTGTAATAGATTACACTTTCATAGTAACTTTAACAAGGCTTCCCAATGAGTGTGACACTGAGAAAACACCAGAGCAGAGGAGTGCTCTTGAGCAAGCAAATCCCTGGTTCTGCCAGCTTGATGATTGCCATGCTCTTCTTGCATGATAATTAACACCAGCTCTCACAGCTGGTTGTCATCTCTCCCATGCCACCCAGCTGCATGGGAAGTCATTGGTGAACCCATGGCACATGCTTGGGAAGGGGTGGCCAGGTTGAGGTTTCCAGGGTGTGAGTTTGTCAGCACGTTATTGATATTGTGACAAGAGAGGTGACCTGGGGGAGGATGTGTTGATGATCTGTCACCATGTGTAAACCCTGACTTTGTCTCTTTCCATGTGATGTGGTCTCTCATTGGTCTGAGCTGTGGTTCAAGGTGTTTACCCAGTGTTAGAATTAGCAATGTTGGGGAATGGGTGCAAACAGGACAGAGGTGGAAAATTTCACACTCATTCTACAGAATACTTATATGTGTCATCATAGCAGTTTTGAGGCAGAAACTCTGAATGCCTTTTCCACAGGACCTAATGTTTGCACTGTTGTGAGTGGTTCATGGTGCAATCCCAAATCCTTTGCAGTCAAGCTGTTGGTCTAGAGCTCTTTTGTGCACTTGGACTATTTGTCTTGCTTCCAGCTGTGACCTTATTTTGGTTTTCAGCTGCTCCATCCAGCAGAATTTCACATTCTAGGTGTCTGGTTTCCATGCAGTTTTTGAGGCAAATTCTGTCCTGCTGGCTCTCACATAACCCTGGGGTTGCAGAAGGTCTGCAGGGAGCTTTTCCTAAGCCTTTGCTTCCAGGTTGAACAACCCTTGAGCTTTTTCAGAAGTCTGTTTAAGCTGTCAGCTTTGCTTTTGGCCTCAGGATAAAACGTGACTTCGTTCTTTCCCCTCAGAGAAGTTTCTCATCTTAGGAAGTGGATTGTAATTCATAGTCAGATAGTAATTATTTCAGGTTTCCTTCCCTCCCAGAAAGAGCAAACGAGAGAAATACGTCACAAGTTCTTTCTGCTAATGTAATTAGTGCTATTTCTGGCTTCCTATTGAGGTAATAGCACAGTAACAGCCAATCTGGTCAAATGGGATGCCAAATACAAGCTTTTCCCATACTGAGTTGGGAAAAGGATCAGGATGTAGTGTTTGTGCTATCTTGCTGTGGTACTGGCAAATGAAATGAAGTATTAGACTGAGTTCAGTTGAAAAAGCAATCACAGAAAATTATCAGGTCCCATAATTGCAGTTTTGTGTGGGGATTTCTTGATGTGAGTTAGAAGCAAGATGCAGGCATTTAGTTGTTGTTAGTGCTGAAAATGCATCAAGCATCTGTCTGGCAAGAAAACCTGATTCCTTAACAGTGGAGAACCGACATAAAGACTAAACAAATTATTATTGATTGGTTATTGTTTGTTTTGCAACATAGACATGGTGAGTGAAGAGTGTTAATTTTTTTTCCTAGAATCAAATTGCAGTTTTACATCTATTTTTACATCATGTGTGTGGATCAGCACAAGGTGGGTTGGGAAGAAGGGCAGTGGGAGAAGCAGGGAGATATCACTTTAGTGTTTTCCATCTCTACCTCACAGTGTATACTAGTAAAAATAAACAGGCTGACTATTTTATGACTTTCTCTTTCCACATACTTATACTGTCATTATGAGTATCCTGGTAGCCAGCTGCTAGGCAAAGCTGTTTTCCAATAGGATGCTTTTTCTCAACTTTTACTGAATATCAGTACAAAGATGCTCTGATCTCTGTTTGCTTTGGCGTGGTGCCTCACTGATACCACTAGAACATGAGTGAGGATAATGTGTTGGTTTGCTTGAGTTTGTTCAGCATTTGAAGTTACAAGAAAGCAAGCAGTTTAGGATCTCAAGTGGTTTACCAGGCAAAAGTGAGGTTATATAATCATAGAATGGTTTGAGTTGGAAGGGACTCAAAGATCATCTAGTTCAACTCCCCTGCCATAGGCAGGGACACCTCCCACTAGACCAGGTTGCTCAGTGCCTTGTCCAGCCTGGCCTTAAACACCTCCAGAGAGGGGGCATCCACAACCTTCCTGGGCAACCTGTTTCAGTGTCTCACCACCCTCACAATAAGGAACTTCTTTCTTCTATCCAGCCTACATCTTCCCTCTTCCAGTTTGCATCTGGATTGGGTTGGCCTTCTGGGCTGCAAATGCACGCTGCTGGCATTGAATTTCTCATCCACTGACACCCCACAAATCCTTCTCTTCAGTGGCAATCAAGCCACTCTCCGTCCAGACAGTATCTGTGCTTGGGGTTGCCCCAGCCTAGGTGCAGGACCTTTGACTTGGTCTTATTGAACTTCATGAAGTTGGTATTGGCTCATCTCTCAAGCCTTTTGAGGTCCCTCTGGATGGCATCCCTTCCCTCTGGCGTGTCAACATGGGCAGCCACTGCAGCTCTATGGACAAATAGGTTCCATTGGCCCAGGCAGCTAGATGACAACTGCCCTGGGTGTTCTCCTGACCAGCTGAAATGCCACCGGTGTGTGTCAGTGTGCCCTTGGTTTATTCATAGAATTGTAGAATAGTTTGGGTTGGAAGGGACCTTAAAGATCATCTAGTTCCAATCCCCCTGCCATAGGCTGGGACACCTCCCACTAGATCAGGCTGCTCAGTGCCTTGTCCAGCCTGCCCTTAAACACCTCCAGAGAGGGAACATCCACAACCTCTCTGGGCAACCTGTTCCAGTGTTTCACTATATCCATTTGACTCTGCCTGGTTCAGCACTTTGTCTACTCATAGGTGTAACACTGGGATGTCCTTTAGCAAGCTGCTTGGTCACTTGCCTCATCAGGATAGTTTTCAAAGGTGTTTTGCTGTGGGTTTTTTCAGTCATTCTACAGAGCTAGTTTATTTTTCTTTCTGAACCAATCAATTTTGGAACTGGTATCAGTGATTCTCAGCACTGTGATGTTTCTGTCAGCCATACCTTAAACTATTTTTGTACCAATTCACTGGTGCTGTTGTGCCTTGCGGTTGTGAGATGCAATTATTTAGTTATTTTGTCTGTAAAATGATCTTGAATCACTTCCTGCCACATGCTCAACTCATGTGTTACTTTCAAGGAGGTAATTTATTGTTTTGTTCATTAATCTGGTTTCTGTCTGACATGTAAAATTAACAGCTTTCAGATACAACTTCTTACCTTTGGCAGGACAAAAAAAATTCTTTAAAACTGGAATGTATTCTCACATGCATTGTCAGAAAAGGAAATGTCTAAAGCATGTGTGTTCTTTGGTGCTTGCATGGTAGAAAAACAGAGAGTATTTTCTTGCTAGGGGAAGCTGATTTGTAGTAACTGCAAGCCTGTGGTTCTCAAGCTTCCTGCAGCAAGGGGAAAGGCAGGATCACTCCAAAAGTCATAGCCAGTTTCAGCATCACCTTGAGCTTTGGCACCTCTACAGCCAAAGCCACCACAGTGGGTGCATGGAGGTGGGAATGCTGACTTATATCAGTGATGCTTCAAGCCATTCTGAGCTGCTCATGGCTGTACAGCAGTGCTTGCTATCCTAAGAGCATTCTCACTCACTACAAACCAATTTCCTACTCTGAGCTTGATGTTGGGCACTGGTTTCCACAACAGGTGCTCAGCTGCATTTCAATCCACTTTATGGAGGTGTGCAACAAATAATTAACTCCCAAGCCATAGTTTTATCATCTGTGCAGCTGGATCAGAGCAGGTCTAGGAGTGTGGGAGCCAACCACTGAGGAGCAAGTTCTGTGTTAAAAATCCTAGGTAACACATTGAGAAAACATATCGTAGTAAGTTGATTTGAGAAGATCATATCCCTTTTTTAACACGGAGAGTAGTTGCTACTCTTATTAGCTTGAGAAATAGATTTTTTTTTTCTTTTACTGGTTTTGGTTTGTTTTTGTTTTTTTTTCTTTTTCCCTTGTGGGTTTCATGAACTTAGAGCTGAACTGGAACTGCCTGCATTGTCACATGTCTTATTTAATTGTACAAATTGCTTTCTAATCCAAGGACAAGTTAATGTAGAAATGGACAGGATTAGAACTTCTGGGATAAGGGATCACTCTTTTTTTAATTTCTGGCTTTAGCATAACAACAGCTACTATTTCAAAAGCAGTCCTTGGGCTCTGCCCTGTCACCTTTTCATGCAGGCAGAGTACTCATATAGGGCTTAAATCTCCCCTGCTTTCTCTCTTGGGGCAGATCCAAAAGTGCATTAATCATCAGCAATCACCCATAAATTGGCTCAGTGGGCTTTGGGCTGAGACTTCTTGTGCAAGCAAAAACAAATTGCTCTGGTGGGAAGATGCTATCAGGAAGGAATATCCCCATCACAGGGTTGGGTCCCCTTTTTAAGTACCATATAACAAAGAAACCAGGCAGAGGAAAAAAAATGAACATAGACCTCCAGGTTTGTCTAAAGCCAGTGCAAACACCATAGACTGTCTTAGAAACATGGATGTTACTCTATCAGCCTTTTAGCCACATCTTAAATTATTATTAACTGTTCATTTAGTGCATAGGCTCAACTAGAATTTGAATTATTAATCTGGAGTTTGCGTGATTTGCAAATGTTTGTCTACTCATTGGGGTTTGGGGCTTTTTTTTTTTCCCTTCAAATTAAAGAAAATGTTTTGTTACTTAAACCTATCCAATTACTGCCATGTGTAGGTAGATGTTTTTCAGGTCATTTGAAAAGATTGAGAGCTTGCCAAGCTAACAATTTCCCTAACTGATTTCTGTTAACATATTAGAACAGTGAGGGGGGGTGGGAAAGCAAAGACCAGGTGGAAAAATATCAGACTTTTTTTTCTGGTTGTGTGTGATAGTGGGAAGCCATTGCTGTAGAATTTCTGTTTTCTTGTGGAATATGAGAGGATTTTTTTCCCTTTCTCCTTGACAAAATGACAGTATCCTGCACCATGCAGTCAAGAGTGTGGGTCACTGCACCCATCCTAACAGAACATGTGAGATATCAACAGCATCAGGCACAGGGAGTACTGGCAGTCCCTATGTGCAGCTCCCATGAGCACTGGTGGAGGTTTTATGGATGGGTTGAGAGCAGTGCACAGCCATTAGTGTTTAATTTTTTACAGGTGCATGTGCACCACCTCCCAGTGTAGTTATGGGCAGGAAAGATGGGTGAAGATAACAGTTCCCCACTGTCAAAGTCTGGGTCTGGCTTTCCGTGCAGTGCATCCCCCACACACACTCTGATGCTCGGTTTTACAGTAACTTGGCTGGCAAATATACTGTGTGAGACTTGTCCAGAGTGTTGGTGTGACTTCATACCTGAAAAAATACTTTGCTTTGTGAAAGGATGATTTGTCTGACTTGATGTGTGTGCTGGATGGGGGAAGTAGGCTGAAACTGTGCCCTTGGCAGTGTTGGGTTAATGATTGGATTTGATGATCTTAAGGGTCTTTTCCAACCTAAATGGTTCCGCCACGCTGTGTCAGAGATAAAGGTAGTTTTTCCTGTTTGCTGAGTGTACCAGGCTTTGGTGGCCTCTGGTTCTCCTGTGTGGTGGGTCAGGTCAAGGTTTTCGCAACCAGACCTGACATTTGATTTGGACCTCTCTGTTTTTTGGGTAGAATTTTCTTTTGAGTGTATAACAACAGTAGCTATAGGATTTCATTGAAAGCCTGGTGAATATCAGTGAACTTCTTTTCACCATCTCCTGTATAACACGTGCCTCTTCAAAGAATCCTTTGCATTTCCTCTTCCTTCTGTCATCTAAGCTCTCTATGGCTGAGCCCCATATCTGGGGCTTTGCAGCACCATGGCAGTGAATGGTACAGAGCTCTGCCTCACCTTCAGCCTTGCTCAAAGCCCATCTCTCCACCCATACTGCATTTTCTTTGAACACCTGGGTTTTTTTTTGAAAGTTAGGTAGTTAAAAATGAAGTTGAAGTGACTGGCTGAGGGTGAGGAGAGGAGGAGAACTGGCTGAAGGACTGAGGTTAGCACCTTCTCTGTCTGGTCTTCCTGTCACCTTTGGGTTATTTGTATGCAGAGTTGGCTTCCCATGCTGATTGGCATCCAACAAGTCAGGATAATGTCAGAGTTGCCCACAAAGCCATGCCAGTGTGAGAGCACAACCCTGCCAGCACAAGGGCATTGATTAGTGCAGAGGAACTAGGGCAATCCAATTATAACCACAAATGCCATTGGCTTTCTCAAATTCTTACTCAAATCACTGCAGAGTCTCTGCTCTATTAAGGTGGTCTGAGCCATATCAAGAAAAGGGGAATTCATGAGGCTAAGGCAGTGCAGAGTAATCAGAATTTCATTTTTTAAATACTCCATTGCCTATTTATACAAAGAAGCATTTTTCAGCTGTGTAGAATCTTGCCAACCCCTTTTACCAGTCTTGATATTAGAGAACCGCATTCTTTATTTCTTTTTTTCTTGGAAATAGTTACAAAATATCCAAAGAGTAAAGTACACAGGAAAAACAGCTAAGAAATTTCCTATTATTTCAATCTTGTTTGAGTGTTGAATATTCCTTTGTTCCCTAGTATTATGCTTCCTCTAACCTATTCAGTAGGTCAGATAAGGAAACGTGATATTTTTCACCACCGTGACAAAATTAAACTAAAGCTACAAAGAGTGTGAGGATTGTAGCCTGGAGTCTTAGATGCGGAGTTCAGATCTGGCTCTATATTAAATGCAGAAGCAAACAGTCTCTCATGGATGAATCACATTCAATTAGCTTCTTCCTATGATGAACTGATTAAAAATTAAGTGGCATCAAATAAGACTGATTTTGCTCTTACATTTAAATAATGCTATAATTACATACTAATCAGATGGTAAATCTTAATTGTACACGTTCCATGTGTTTTATTTTGCCTGTTCTCCCTCTTTGCTTTGTCGTCTTTGTACCAGCATGGAGTATATTTTCAGGCTGCTTTTATGTTTGGCCTAATTGAATATCAAAAGCAGTATATGTGAAACTTCCTGAATTCTATTCTTTAGCCAGTGGCAGCTGTGCTGTTAGATGACCTTTACCGTTCCTGTAGCACAGAATAATAAAGGGAGGGGGGGAGAATTGAAGCCCAGCCATGTTATTGATAGAGACAGAAATAAATCATATATAATTGCTCCACTATGAAAGCCAAATCCTGCCGTCCTTCATGCCTGACTTAGAAATACAGGATTTGGACCTTTGTTTCCTGTGGTTTCCTGGCCACCTTGGACGTGCCCAGAATCCTCACGCTGCTGCTGAGGTGGCTAATTACCATCACTGGGCTCACATGGAGCTAAACCTAATGGCAGCCCTGGCTCCATCCCTCCTGCATGGGCAAGGGGATGGTTCTGCTACAGGGAGGCTTTTACAGACCTTTAAGATCACTGTAAAAACTTATGAAGATGTTCTTCATCATGAGGGTGGTGAAACACTGGAACAAATTGCCCAGAGAGGCAGTGGAAGCCCCAACCCTGGAGACATTCAAAGCCAGGCTTGATGAAGCTATGAGCAACCTGATTTAGTGCAGGATGCCCCTGCTTACTGTGGGAGGGTTGGACTAGATGGCCTTTGAAGATGCCTTCCAACTCTATGATTCTATGAAAAAATTATCAAAAGTCTTATGTGTTGGTTTGACATGGTGGACCTCCATATAGTCCTTCTGTTTTGGTTAGCTGTTTAGAAGCAAACCTGCTAGCCCTTGGTTGAAATAAATAGTTATTTTGCATGTGGCATTAACTCTACTCACTTCAGAATGGGCTTTAAGTTTTTCTCTGCTTTTTAATCACAGATCATGAACACAGCCACAAAAAGAACAAGCGGAAACACTGGAGAAGACAGTGGACAGAAGGCAGCTTGTTATCTGACATGGAGATGTTAAAGCACAGCCTGGAAGTGAATTCATTTTCTGCAGACAGCAACAGGACTGGGAATGTCAGTGAGAAAAAGAGCCACAGAAGAACAAAGCGTTTTCTCTCCTACCCTCGTTTTGTGGAGGTGATGGTGGTGGCTGACAGCAGGATGGTGGCCTACCATGGAGCTAATCTACAGCACTATGTCTTAACATTGATGTCAATAGTGAGTATTCAACTACATGAGTGGATCATCCATGGATCATTGTCCTGGAGGTCATAGAATCTCTTCCTTCTCTGCTGTGTTTCTATGGAACACCATCAGTTTGCCTCAGCCAAGCATGGAGATAATTTTGGGATTCAAATAGAGCTTGGTCAAATGTTGCAGGAAAGAATTGCTTATAGTCTTCCTCCTTCCATCTTCCCAGACCCATCACATTTCCTAACCTTTCCCACACCTCTTCCATTCAGCTTTTCAAACGCCAGGCAGCGCAAGGAGCAGCACTGCCTGTTTGCTTCCTGTGCTGTACTCTTCCTTTTTTTTTACACCCATGTGAAATAGCAGCTGAATTTTAAAATTGCTTTAAGGACTATGCCTTCCAAAGGACTGATGCTATTAGATCATGCAACTGTGTGGCTTCCCTTGTCATTCCCAAGAGGTCATCTTGATCCTCAGTGTAGTGCTAAGGTTGGTTTTCCAGATTGAGGACAAGCATTGTAGTAGCTACTGGTACTGGGATGCAGTAGTGCAGTCCTCAGGCAGTTCTGTAGATGTCTAGAGGTTGGACGTGGGTATCTAGGATAGTTCTGTCACTGAATGGATTTTCATCTCATTGGTTGGTAGAAGTGCAGGTCAAAAAATGTCAATGGCAAAATGAGGTACTTGAAGGAATTGGTTGCTTTTGACAGTCTTGGTCAGTGGTCATTGTATCTCAGAGCAGAAGGATCCTGTAATTTGGAGAAATGTATGGTAAAGCACAAGAAAGTGTTGGTTTCTGTGATGTCAGCAGACTTGTTTCACTCTAAAACTGTGCTTCTGGAAGGAGTCCTCTTCCAAGAAGCATCAGAGCTCTTGGAGCAAGAGAGCAGCTCAGGAGAAACACTTGCAAAATAGAGAACACGTGTATTGTCTTAATTGAGGTTTTTTGTTCCCTTCAACTTTAGCAGTAATTCTGTGTATTTAATTTTTAAAATAGGTGGCTTCTATTTACAAAGACCCAAGCATTGGAAATTTAATTAACATTGTTATCGTGAAATTGGTCGTGATACATAATGAGCAGGTAATGGAAGTGGTTTTTCTTCTCCCTCTGTTTGACACTGGCCTTTGTAATGAGCATTGCAGTGGTTAATTTAAATATCTGCCTATTGCTTGTTTAGGATGGTCCTGCAATATCTTACAACGCCCAGACAACGTTAAAAAACTTTTGCCAGTGGCAGCAATCCCAGAACCATCCTGAAGGGAGTCACCTTCAACATGATACAGCTGTGCTTGTTACCAGGTATGGTGAATATTCTCTTGAGAGCTGTAGCCAGTTGTGTGTCAGAGGCTGTGAGCATGGAATGCAGGCAGCTGTGGGAAATGTTTGGCTTTTGATGTGGGCCTAATGACATTAGCAATTGTGGGAACAGTGTAATTGTGAGCAGAACTGGGCTAATGTTTCCACCATACCAGTAGATGCCTTGGAGAGGTTCAGGACTGCCCAAGGTGGTCCCATGGGTTCAATATAAGATGAAAACCTTTGATATGGTAGGGAGTTGGTTGAGACTCTGGCTGGACAGTGTGGGCAGCCAGTGTGAAAACAGCTAGTGGAGGACAAGAATTGCTTTTGGATGTTGCTTATATTGTGCTTGTACCTTAACTCCCTGCTGCACTGGAAATTAATGTGTCAGGTCTGTTCTGCTTTCAGACAGGATATTTGTAGAGCACACGACAAATGTGATACTCTGGGTAAGAAAAACCTTTCCTTTTGTCTTTTAATAACTTATTTTTGGGTACTGACAATGTTAGTTGCCTGTTCTGAACCGTGGGCAATGTTTCTTTTTCTAGCATGAACCCTCTTTGTTCTCTCCTAGGTCTGGCAGAGCTGGGCACAGTCTGTGACCCATACAGGAGCTGTTCCATTAGTGAAGATAACGGACTGAGCACTGCTTTCACAATAGCACATGAACTTGGCCATGTGTATGTTTTATGTAAATACATTTACATTTAAATAGCCCAAGATTTGTGCTAGCTAGGGCTTGCCAGCCAGGCTAGGCTTGGTACCTGCTGAGCCTAATTATTGGAGAAGAGATAAATATGCTTGCATAGAAGATACACCACTGAGGATGATTAGGCTGTGGTGTGACAACAGGAGGTGATGGGGTGTTCCAGAGCCCATCTGAGAGCATTAAAACAGTAGAACTATGTTTTGTGGAGGATGAGTGACTCCAAGCAGTACTTAACCAGGGGAGGAGAGCTAACAGAATATCCCTTGTTACTGCATCTTCTTGCAATCTTGTAGATGAGTGTCAGCTGGATCTGCCCCAGCAGTTGTTACATCTTGGCCAAGCCACTGGGACTAGCCAGGGTTTTGTCTAGGCCTGGGAGGTGCTGGGTGCCTCAGGGAGGATGAGGGTGAGTGACATGGGTATGTCCCACCTTGGACTTCAGGAAAGAAGTTTCCTCCTGGAGCAGGCCTTCAGTCTGACACAGCTCATCACGGTGGTACCAATGGAAGGAATCTACCCAGTTATCAGGATGTGTGATGGAGCCTGACCAACCTCCTGAACCATTTCACAAAGGAGTATCTCGTGCTGCTGGACATCCTCAGAAGAGATGCTGTCATTCAAAATGCACCTCCTCCAGTGGAAATTTCTTTTTACTTTTGATTTTGGCTTTTTTTCAGAGCAGTAGTCAGAAAAATCATCTTAAATCACACAATCCTTTACTCACCTGCTACAACTCCATCCCAAACCACCTACACCTGATTTGCAGCAGGATGGGAACAGATTTCTCAAAAACTCTCTTCCCACACAGACCACTGAGTGAGATGCTCTATTTTTAACCAGAGTAGTATTTGTTTAAATAAGACTTCCTGAGAGAAGGTTCCCCAAGGTTTGATATTCCCCACACCTAACCTGTGGCTTATTCCTTTGCTAATCCTGCCCCGGAGGGGTAAGAGGAGCTTCAGAGCAGGAGCCACCTCTTTGCTCTTTTACAGGGAGCCAAGTGAAAAGGTGGTTCATTGGAGGTAATCTTAATGGGATATAAACTCCCAAGCCTTCGAAGGCAGGATCACACCAGGTCATTTCCCCTTCTCCACTTCAAACAGCAAAGCACCTTAAGCTGTTCTGTCTCCCTCAGTGTATTTGCTGCATTCTTCAATATGTCATGTGCTGCAAGACTTTGCATGGTTTTCAGCTGATACTGATGCCTGGTGGCACTTTGTAAACCTACCACATAAAGTGTAGAAGCCAAGTCTGTCCCTGCTGCAGCCCTATTTAGGCAACAGCATGAAAGATCAGCATGGCCCAGGGTATTTGACTGAATTTGAGGACATTTTTCAGCCAACGTAGGGTGCTACCAGTGTGCATAAGGGACTTTTGTACAGGTGGAATGGGTGGAGAGTGGACTCAAGTCATTCATCTCCCCCAGAAACTTGGCTCTTGGCTTCACTTCCAGAGATCTTGCCATTTTTAAAAAGCTCAGGCCACACTGCAGGGTGGTGACCATCAGCCAAGAAGGAAACTGCAGCTGAAGTTGTCTTACTCCAGACTTCCTCAAGGACTTGTCTGGCTAAATATATGCAGTCATGGTGTGGACAGCTTTTGAAGACAAGTGCTAGGAACTCAGTCTGAGCAATGCTTTGTTGATGCTTATGAATAATGTGCATATTAACACTCTTATTCTGTAGTATCTGTCAGTAACATATCTAGGAAAAAATCTTGGGTTTGCTTACATTTAGTTTGCACTCTTGCTCTTGCTATGCTAAATACTTGGCATTTGCCACTTAACTGGCTGTACTTTTTGTGCTGTTTTGTTTCTCAGATTCAACATGCCACACGATGACAATCATAAGTGCAAAGAAGATGGAGGTAAAAATCAGCAACATGTCATGGCACCGACACTGAACTTCTACACCAATCCCTGGATGTGGTCAAAATGCAGTAGAAAATACATCACTGAATTCCTAGAGTAAGACCTCACATGTGTTGGACTGTTTTTACATGTGCATGCCATCCCATGTGGTTCATTAGTGAATCTGAAATTCTAGAGTGCAGTGTTTGGAGGAAGTCAGAGGGATTTACATGTGCACACATCCTTTACATGGAGCAGGAATGTACCCCTGGCATCTGGTCCCCACCAGTTCAGCCTCATGATAAGCTGGCAGGGACTGGACTCTCTGTGAGGAAGAAGTCTTCCCCCATGGGTATTGCTTTTAAGGAATGTGGGTTCTCCTTTGAACCTGAAGAGTGAGTTTTCCAAGTCGTGTGTGTGGGCCAGTTAAAGAGCCATGTTTTAGGAGGCAGATTGAATCTGTCTTTCTACTCCAGGGGTCAAGATAAAGTCCTAGCTCTAGTCCATGGTGGAAACACTCTTCCAGGAGTCTGTGTGTCAGTTTGATGCACAGTGATCACCCCTTTTGCCCTGATGTTTTCCCATGTGTTATAACAGGGAGCAGAATAAGAGCCATGATGGGGTCCTGACAAGTATAGAAACTCAGTCTTACACTTCTGCTAATCAAAGATTTGCTCTCTAAATATATAGCAGTGCTTACTCAGCAACTAAACGTGGGTTGTGCATTCTTAGAAATGCTTTTGGCAGCATAACTCACTGCACGGGTGTGGTGGTGAGTGGGAAATGCATCCTACTGACCTGAAGGCTGCAGTAGCTGCTGTAGCACTTGTTAAATATGGCAAATGTGGTGCACATCTGTCCTCAAGCTGGTTCAGGTGAATACCTTCAGGATTCTAGTGGCAGCACCTCCTCTTTAACACTGTTTCTCTACTTTGTGTTGTAGCACTGGTTATGGAGAGTGTTTGCTTGATGAACCTTCATCAAGAACTTACACATTGCCTCAGCAGCTCCCAGGGCTAATTTATGATGTCAACAAACAATGTGAGTTAATTTTTGGCCCCGGCTCTCAAGTGTGCCCTTACATGGTAAGTGAAATCTCACACCTCTGTTTTCCTGGCGTTGCCAAAGAAAAATAAGGTCTCCTGGGGTTGGGTGAATGGGGATTAATGGGTATCAAGTGATTGTTAAGCTTTGTGAGCTAATGATAAAACCTAGAGGGATCATTTCATAGAGGTTCATCTAGCTGGTTAGGCACGGGGCAGATATTAAATATTTTAATCTTTTCAATAATTTAAGCAGATGCAGTGTCGGCGACTTTGGTGTATTAACATTGATGGAGCACACAAGGGATGTCGCACCCAACACACACCCTGGGCTGATGGGACAGAATGTGAGCCTGGAAAGGTCAGTGGTTTGTGCCTTGTAGCTATTTCCCAGTGCTTGGGCTGAGCATACCAGTCAAAGTCATCCTGTCCCAATGGCCAGTTGGATGGGGCTTGCTGACTGTGAGGGTGGAAGCCCAAAGTACCTCATGATATGCAGTGGGTCAGCTCTGCACCAGATAATGTGACTAAAATCAACTGCTTGTCATAGTGTTGCTTTAAAGTAGGCACTCCTGAAGCTCTTATCTTTTTAAAATTAATGCCCTTGAGCAAACTCTGGAGCAAAACTTTCACAACGCTTCCCTAAGGTTTTTTTAGAAATTTCTTGCATGATATGAGCAATTAGTAACTTCGTGTAACATAAACTTGCCAACTGGCTGCTCATCTTGAAAACTTCAGAGTAAAATATAGAAGTGGTTGAAGTATTCTGTATGGAACAGTTTTGGCAGTAACTTGTAGAAACTTTTCATTTCCACATGCAATGTTAGTTTCCAGCATTGTGGTTTCTAGAATTAGTATTCAGCTTTTGGTTGTCCAGATATGGAGAGAAATAGTTGAGAGGATATATTTTTTAATGGAGACACTGAAGCTTTTGAAGGAAAATGCTAACTAATAAATTTTCATAGTTTTGGTTAAAAAAAAAAAAGGCAAAACTATTCTCTATCTAGGACTTGTAAAAAAATGTGTGATGTTATTTTTCATGTTAGAGCTTAAAAATTTGATTTTCTGGCTATCAAGAGTTAAAGTTTTCTTTTGAAAGCGTCAGCATTTAAATTCACAGTCCTTCAAATGTATTTTGATAAAAATATCTGGATGCTATTTTAGATATAATTTTGTGTAAAGGCTTGGTAATTAATTTGTTGTAGCATGTGTCTGAAAAGTCAATAGTTCAGCAATGCTTGACTGATTTCCTTCAAGACAGTGGGCATCATGTATCAATTTGCCTTCAACACACTTGTCTCTGAAGTTGAGAATTTGCATTAGAGAAGTGGTTGGAAATCCTGTTCCTGTGCTACTTTTTGGAGCCAGAGCTGTACTGATGTTTGTCTTTTTTATGTACAATCCTCACTTTTGAGACTCAGGATAAAGCTTAGATACCTGTGGAGTCCCCTTGACTTGAGAACTTGTCTCTTCAACTTCTCTGTTTGAGAGTTTGAGCTCAGTGCTGGAAGCTCAGAAATAGCTACTTTCTCAAAATCCCAAAAAATAGTTGTGGGGAGGTTCCTGTGACAAACCTGCCCTGAATGTGGCCAAAGTGATGTGCCAACAGTTGCAATAGAGCAGATTGGCACCTCCTCAGAGTTCCCATGTCATCTCAGGAACAGTGTCCAGCTGCATAGCACTTAAAAAAGATCAAGTAAGCAGAAACATTTCAGTCCACAAATTTGGCCAATTTGACAAGTTTAGACAAACTGGACAAGTGTGACCTGGATTTTTCAGCTGAGAGCAGATGGGCTCTTAAGAAAAGCTAATGCTGATCACTCATGCTCAGGCATTTGAATGTATTTTCACAAAAAGGCTTCACAGAGTAATTGTGGTGCTCTCTAATTCAAGCTTAGGGTTTGGATCATCATAAACTCCCTTCTCAGTGTTTACTTGGTCTTGTGGTGGGCTGAGGTGTGAGTCTGGAGGGCTTTTTGTTGAGATATATCACTATTTTGGTACTTTGCTGTGGCCAAGAGCCCTATCAAAGTGCTGCTTGCTGACTAATGCCTCCAGTCTGCATGTTTAAAACCCGTGATATATGGGTTGGCAGATGGAGAGAACACCATGGCTTTTTTTATGGAGATATCTTTGGAAATGAGGGAGCTTGAATCACTAAGAAAAGTCAGCTAGCTAAAATTCCTCAGATGCAAATTTAACTGGGCTCTATATTTGTTCTTAAATGAAGGGCCCTAAACCAACATGGGAGCGTGAGCTGATGCATATTTAACGTGTGAGGACACTGGATTTAATATCACTAAATCAAATAATAAACCCAGCCCAGAGTTTGGCCTTTACTGGGTGAGCACCAGTGAGTTGTGGGGAGGAAATGAACTGCTGTTTCTTGTGGTTTTCAGGATTGTTTAAAGAATGGTAAGAGAAGAGCAGAGGAATAGCAAACATTTCTCTCTCCTGCCTTATGGCAGCAGGTAGCATATACGTTATGCATGCATGGAGCTTCACAGCACTTGTCTGCCCCCTGCTAATCTATTCAGCTAAAGTCAGCCCAGGGATGGGGAACTGGATTTGGTGAATTATCTGGGACTCCTGTGGCCAGACAAAGGCAAGGAAAGTCTGTTGTAGTGTCTCCTGTCCCTGCCATCCCTCTCCTGCTTGGCTGTGTGTCTGAGTTGTTTTGAACTTGCTCCAAACAAAAACTCTTCAGTCTCCAATCTGTAAGCTCGTAGGGAAGAGAGCTCTGGCAGGCTTTTAAGTTTTTTTTCTGTTGTAACTCAACATAGAAATTAGTTTTCAAATGCAAAAGGCACAACGGTTGCACAGCCAGACTATTCAGTGTGGTTCCAAGAAACACCATTGCAATTCCACAATTCCATAAGATAATCTTGCTGTTTATTTAAAACATCTGCTTTTTTTTTTTTTAAGTTCCCCCTTTGCTTTAAAACCCATCAACTCCAAACCCTCATTTTTTAATAAAATGAAGGGATGCAGGTGATTTCCTGGTTAATTCTCAACCCTCAGATGGGAGATGTATAGGTCATGTCACGGTCTGTTAGCTGTGTATATTCACTGGTTAGCTATTCAGTCATCTTCAAAGGGTCAGTGGTGCCAAGCATGACTGTGGTTATATATTTAGCTGTGAGCATCAACATTGCTGTGAGAAGTTCTCCACTGGGACAGAGCGGTTGGATTGGGGTTATATATTTTTGTAGGTTGATGATAGCTGTTGGACCTCTCTGTCCCTGGACAGAATTGGCATAACCTGCAGTTTTACGGTGCTCTAAAGGCCCAGGAGGAGTTGTGTGTTGTAACAGTTTGTCCTGCAGTAAAGAAATAGGACTTGCAGCTTATTTTATTCTTTTTCTTTACTGTAGCAAATCTTTTTTCCAGACAGTTTCTAGCTGGAGAATCATATCTTTTGAGTGAAAGCAAATCCAGGGCACACTGCAGTCTAGAGACAATCCTCATCTCTGAGCAAACACCACGTTTAGAACCCAAGTTATGAGTTGTTCTGCCTGTCTGCAATCCATGCCTTTAGGCAAATGCACTCAAGATCAGCTTTATTCATCAGGAAAGCCATCATGGGCAGAAGTACTAGACATTCTGCAAGGCCAGGGTTCTATGGGCTGGTTGCACAGCCCTCAGGATAGCTTGATTTTTCTCTGTTTTACCAGATGTCTTTCTCCAAGGTGCTTCAGAAGCACAGATACAGGCTGGATGNCTTCCCAGATATCTTTCTCCAATGTGCTTCATAAGGATGTCTAAAAAGCGAGGTGAGCTTATGGTGAGCATGTCTTGATAGAGCATTGTTCTGCTATTAGTGAAAGGGATGGAAAAATGTGGAACATCAGTAAATTCAACTTCATTGCTATGAATATCATCAGGTGTTTCCCTGTATCTGGTGCAGAGAATTACTGTGAGGGGATGTTTTAATGATGCACTAGGTGTTTTCTTCTTTAAACCTGTAACCTCTTCTAATCTGTGAGCAATCAGCAATGTTTGAGATCCCTGTAATTGCAAAGACTGAGGCTTTCACCAGCAGATGATGTATCTCTGGGTTTATAGCTGGTTTAGCATAGGAAGGAAACCTAGCTCTCCTGTCTCTGGGGGCACTTCTATATCTGGTGGGGCCAGAAGGTGACTGTCCCCTAGATCTCACCTCTCCAGGAGGCTATGTAGTTGAACTAGCAAATATACCCCAAAGTGACACAGTTTATACTGTTAAAAATGGTGGATAGGGTCTTGTCAACATAATTTAAACCAGTTTTCTGAACAAAAGAAAGCAGGAGTTATAGCTGGAAGACAGAAGTGTAGGCCAGGCTGTGTTAAAAAAAAAATCAAAAAACTTTGGATTGAAGAATTCATTTTTCTACTTTGGTTTGGGAAATTGCCTTTCCCTCTGCTGTTCTGAGACTGTACAGTTGTGTAGAGGAGGTTGGAGCTTTCCCTGGTGTTTTTCCCTGCTGTCTGCCTCTGGCACTCTGCAGTTCCTGCTGCTCTCCAGGAAATCAGATAAGCAGCTTTTTGGAAAAGCCAGGGCTGCCGTGCTGTTCGGCACCAGTGAGCAGGGAATGTTTCATGCTTGCTGTTGTCCTCGGGTCCTTTTCCCATCAGTCACTCCTGTGGACCCTGCAGCTTGCCTTTACCATGTCATTTAAAACAATGTGAGGGTGACAGACATAATGTGAAGATGTTTAACAATATTTGATTGCGAAATCCTTGTGTTTTACAAGCAGCTGAGAAACAAGTAATGCATGAATCTTTGACATCCATGCTGGTGGCTGGCTCCTAATGCTGAAGTGACACAAACCTGCCCTTCTCATCTCTCTCTCTCTCTCTCCTTCACACACAGCACTGCCGGTTTGGGATGTGTGTGCCCAAAGAGCGAGAGGCACCAGTGATAGATGGAGCCTGGGGGACCTGGAGCCCTTTTGGGACCTGCTCAAGGACCTGTGGTGGTGGCATAAAGACAGCAATACGAGAGTGCAACAGGCCAGAGTAAGTGCATGGATGGGGAGATGTTGGTGGATAAAGTGAGGAAGGGTGGCTGAGTTGCCCAAATGGGCTGAAATCCCCTTCTGGGTTGTCCCTATCCCATGTGTGCCCTGGGCACTGGTGGGCTTGCACCAGGAACCAGCAGCTTTGCCCTGAGGCACCACTGGAAGCCAGAAGGAGACAGTCACAGGCTTGGTTTGTGGATAAAATGTAATAAAATGAGATCCCTTCAACTGAGAGAGAAGAAAAAAGCTAATATCCATGTGGGTTTATTGCACCCTGCTGTCCTGGGGATGCACAGTTGGGGTCCCAATTCCAAACTTGTTTTTCTCCCTGCAAATCTGTGGATGGGAAAGGAGAGAGAAGGGAAGGAAACGTGTTTGTTTTTCACTGTTTTAGCCCTGCTTTTGCTAATTCTGCAGCTGTTTCTACAGAACAAATCTTTTATACAGTTTTCTGCCATTATAATCCTGCTTTGGCTGGTTTTGCAGCTTTTGGCTGGTTTTGCAGCTGATCTTTTATGCTGTTACATGTCAGCTGGTGAAGACAAGCCAAACCTCAGCAGAAATCTGTGCCCCATTAAAAAGTGGCACTCAGAAATGTTTGCTATCAGCCTGGAATGCAAAATCCTGCCCCCTTTGAAATGGCAGGGAATTTTTGCCATGGGCTTTAAGGAGATGAATGTGTAGCTGGCAGAATGTTAGTAATAGGTTGAGCAACTTGTGTGAAAAGAGGCTATTTGTGTAAATTGTGAACTGTGCTGGTTTCTGTTTAACTGCCTCCTTTCAGCCCACAAGAGCAGGAAGGGGGTGGGAGGATGCTTTCCACCCTCTCATTTGTGACTGAGACACAGGGATGGATCTGCAAAGCTCTTTGGACCAAGGGGTCTTAGAGACATTGATTGGATTCATTCCATTTTCTTGTGATTGGTGTTGGATGGCTCATTTTCAAGGAAATTGCCATTAGTGATGCACCAGTGACAGTTTCATCACTGCTAGTGGGAGAAGGGAGAGCTCATACCTGTCGCATCAGTGGTAAAGTGACAGGAGAGGCTGGCTCAGCACAGCTGTGGAGGTGTCAGAAGAGAAGGGTTGAGGCTAAGGGAGTTGGACACTGGCACATTAATTAAAACGATGTTGAGAAACACACAAGCACAGAGGAGTTCTTGTCTCGCTGTGCTGAGTCAGCACAGACCATATGGTCTTCCAGTAGCCATGGAGACACAAAGAATAAAGCAGCTTTCCACACACAAAACTAGCTGTGCTGCTGAGCCTTTGGAAGCTGTCAGAGAGAAGTGTTCCTGTCTTCTGGAGAGGCATCTGTTTGGCCTGATAGCTTTTTGTGTTAAAAAAAATCTCTTTTAACCTAAAGGACTAGTCAAAGGGTTTTAAATTCCATCTTTTCTTGTACCTTGCATTCTGTGTCTTGGTGTTGTGTGAGACATGTTTCTTTGGCTGGGATTTGCCAAAGCACCTAAATACATGAGGCACGACGATGCCTGTGAGATACCCTGATTTTATCTTTAATAGTGGTTATTTTCCATGTCCCCTTCTGAAACCAGCCCCTCATGTCATCTCTGCAGGGAGTAATCTGTCCTAGCACTGCCATCCACAAAGCTTTACACTGATTCTGTTTGTTTGTCCCCACAATTTGACATCATAGTGTGGGCTTCCACCATCTGTGTCCTTGCTGTGTGGGGCTGCTGAGATGATGTGAGTGGACAGGACAGTGCTGGGTACTCTCATGCTTATCAAAGTACTTAAAAAATATAAGAATATGTGTAGTCTGTGTTTTTCATTTGTTGGAGAAGGCACCAAAACCAACTCAGATACATATGACATAGTTTTTAATAAGTCTTTTATATTCAAAGATGGTTATTCTTATTTAATATAATTTGTGTGTGTATGATCTAGAGTGGTATCTTGCACACCAGTAAAGTATTGTGTTAAATCTGCACTTGAAAAATGGAACCCTTCCACCACAGTACAGAAAAGAAGGAGGTAGCTCTTGCCTGTTTGTTTGCAGTGTGATTTGACACCTCCTACGTGGCTGAGGAAGCTGTTAGCCTCTGAAATGGCAGCAGAGTTGTGTTTTGACATGGGCTGAAGGAATGTATTAGCTGACCAGACCAGAGCCTTCCCACCAGGATTGCCCACTTGGGAATTTGAGGCTGGCTGGTACAAACAGAGCCCACGGCTGCATTGTGTCACGTAGAGGGTCTGTGGTGCAAGCCCTGGCTTTCAAAGCAAGGCACTGCTGCTGAATTATGGGGAAAAGTTGTATTTCACAAGATACCAGGAGCCCTGTTTTTAGGAATGGCATTTTGGAAGGGGCAGTGTTATCTCTGGATACGAGTCAGATCATGTCTATGTTTTAGTCCATTACAAAAGTAGCCACCTGAGCTGAAAGCTGTATGATCCTGACATGTAAACACATCTATAGATAATCATAGTGGCCACTGGCAGCACATGCACCGATTCCTGGTCCCAGACTTCCTAGGGTGCTGCAAGGGAGATCTCACACTGCCCTGTGCACACTGGAGCTTGTGAAGTTTCTGTATGGGCACACACACAGAGGCAGATGTGCAGATTAACACATGTGCCCTGCAGAGTGTCTCCAGGGTCCTTTTGTTGTGGTAGCCCATATACTCCCAAGTACAGCAGTGTAGGAGCACCTCCAAAACCAACAGTTCTTGGCAAGGAGCCCACACCTGGTGCTCCTGGACCACTGGGAGTTAGACACTGTCTTGTGTTCCCCAAGTGAGAAGCTTCAAGAGCAGTAATTGCAGGTGGTGCATTAAGCCTTGTATATTTAAGACCTGTTGGGGTGGGACTGGGGATGAGACCCATCTGTTCTCCAGGGCTGGCTGCTGTGTCTTGATGTGCTGGGAGGGATCATAGAATAGATTGGGTTGGAAGGGACCTTAAAGATCATCGAGTTCCAACCCCCCTGCCATAGACAGGGACACATCCCATTAGATAAGGTTGCTCAGTGCCCTGTCCAGCCTGGTCTTGAAAACCTCCAGAGAGGGGGCATCCACAACCTCTCTGGGCAACCTCTTCCAGTGTTTCACCACCCTCACTGTAATGAATTTCTTTCTTATTTAAAGTCTAAATCTACCCCCTTCCAATTTACATCCATTGTTTCCAGTCCTCCCATCAGATATCTTATTAAAAAGATGGGCAAAGCCAGGGAGCTTGTAAGGGCAGTGATGCTTGTTTGAAAGCAGGTCCATACTGGCTGCTGGTTGATCAAAAAAGATGGTTCTGAGAGAAAGGAAATCAAGAGACAAGGTTTCTATGCATGCACTACATTCCTCTCTGCCTCTGAACTACATCATTGGCGATTATCCATAGAAATATTACGTGGTGAGAAGTATCCCATATTTCTTTGTGAGCCTGAAAAATCAATGTTGTGTGGAGCTGACTTATTTTTCAGGGTCAGCTCTTTCCATTTACTCAGGCTGTGTGAAAAGCAATGTTGGTTTAAAAACACCCTAAAACTGTCAGGGAGGTTTGGGTCCGTTTTGAAATGTCACGAGTGTGAGTGTGCTTCAGCCCCCAACACTGGCTGCAGGGAGATTTACTGCTTTCGGTGGCAAAGCTGACACTTTGCAATGCCAGGGCAAGTTTTAGCATCCTTCAGTTTGTGCTGTGTCCATGTGTTCAGTGTCATCTTAATCTCACGGGTCACATCCTGAGAAAAGGAAACTATACAGTAGCTTGAGATCTTTGGATTTTGTTGAAATTACCCATTAAAAAAATATAATCTCCTGCATGTTCTTCTTAACTAACTTCATATTTAGTAGTCTCATTTTTATTAAACTGATTTATACTGTAAGCAACGTGGTTACCATAAAAATGTTGTAATTGCCTTCTTTTTTTTAAAAAAAGAAAGAAATGCCCTGTTAGATTTTTCCACGATTTAGAGCCTTTGTGAAATTACAATACTCCTGCAGTGATATAGTGAAAATGGTGAATCTTACTAATTCCCCTATGAATGATTCAGGCTCACTGAGGTCTGGAGGATGCTGCTGTTACTTGGGTTTTTTTATTACTGGTACTTGCTTAATTGCAAGCAGCAGAAACATTTGCAAGGGATACACGTTTAGTTTCCAGATGGCATCCGAGAGCTGTCCTCACAGCAGGTAGAGCTGATGTTACCAGTTACTGCTGCAGGCAAGTTATACCCCTTGACTTTCAGGGTAGGATTTGGAGGCTGTGCTCCCTGACAATGTGTATCTCAGTGAGGAGAGGATGCTGTCAGGAGAAATTCTATGGGTGTTGTTCCTGGTGCTGCTCAGCATCTTGCTTCCAGCTGCTCTAGGAGGAAAATCCTTCTGTCAAACTTGCAAGCATCCCTAACATGTGCTGGTGGGGTGGTGGGAAGTCTTTCTGCCCTTCTCAGCTGTGCAGGTAACTTCTTTGCAAGTGCAAGCTGCTCTGTGCCTCTGCCACTCCATGTTTGTCACAGGAATTCTGCTGCTTGAGTTACAGATAGTTTTCAAACATAAGAGTGAAGAGTTATCTCTGGGAGAAAAGGCACTATTGAGCTTCCTGAGTGGGTGATGTGCAGAGAGGCTCAAAAAATTGGAGGAACTTGTTGACTTGCTTTGTGTAGAGGCCCTCACACATGTGCAGGGGGTTTCTGGCTCTGTTGTGTTAGGAGATGCTGTCTGTGTGCAATGTAGAGAGAGCTTACAGTGAGCACCACCATGCTAAGGGATGGCTCCTGTTTATCACTTGTTGGTTCTTGTTTTGGTGGATCTCTAAGTGTGCAAACTGACCTCCTTCCCCAGGAGGGTCAATGGGAAGATGCACTCTGCTAGAACCAATGGTCATATGGTCCCAGGATGTAAGACAGAAATGATCCCAAAGGAAAGCACTTGAAAGGGAGGAGATTTAGGTGACAGAGCTTCAGTTCCCAGCACATCACTTTTCTGACCTACACTTCTTGCCAGCACAGTTTTGTTCAGGGTTGGGTAGAAGATCACAGAACGTCAGGGATTGGAAGGAACCTCAAGAGATCCATCTGGTTCAATCCCCCTGCCGGAGCAGGAAGACCTAGATCAGATCACACAGGAAGGCATCCAGGTGACTTTTGAAAGAGAAGGAGACTCCACAACCTCTCTGGTCAGCTTGTGCCACTGTTCTGTCACACTCGCCATGAAAAAGTTTTTTCTTTTATTTCTGTGGAACATCCTGTGTTCAGCTTGCACCCAGTGCCCCTTGTCCTATCATTGGAGGTCACTGAGAAGAGCCTGGTGCCATCCTCCTGACACTCACCCTTTACATATTTATAAACATTAATGAGGTCATCCCTCAGTCTCCTCCAAGCTAAAGAGACCCAGCTCTCTCAGCCTTTCCTTGTAAAGAAGATGCTCCAATCACTTAATCATCTTTGTAGCTCTGCACTGGACTCTCTCAAACAGTTCCATGTCCATCTTGAATGAGATATGGTCTCACCAGGGCAGAGTAGAAGAAGAGGAGAACCTCTCTTGACCTACTGGCCATGCCTCTTCTAAAACACCCCAGGTTTAGGAGTTATTTTGTAGAACAGACCATCACCTTGAGCTTCAAGGGCCACTCTTTACCTCTTTACAAGTGCCCTGGCACAGCCTGGTCAGGATGTGATGACTCTGTCCACACAGGATACTCTTGCCCTCTGCTGACTCCTCTGAAATGGTCTGTTAATGGGAGAAGCTGGGGCTGACTTCTGGAGGCTTCTTTCCTATGCTGGTGGCTGAGATGCATGTTAACTTCATCCCCCATCATCACAGGTCCTAGATGGTATAATTTTTACCTCTTGGATAATTACAGCTTTGCCCATATTGACCCTGCCAACATTCATCCAGATTTGCATTATCTTTGTCTTTAATGTCAGGGAAAGGCAAAGCTGCAGTTTTTAACACATTTTAATGGTGGTGGTTTGTAGAAGCCTCCACCATGCACTCCAGATTTCACTTGAAGCTTTGTGAGAATGACAGTGGGGCCTTTAAAACAACTAAAGTATGGCACGTCCTTTTTTATTTTATTCTGATAGTTCATTATATACATAGAAATCTGCACATAGATGGGTATATCAAACCTTACCCCAGTTCCTAGAAGAAATGTCCATTGAACAGACAGTAAATAGGACACCTTGTATCCCAGGGACACTTTTCTTGTAGTGTTACCACAGGTGAAAATGAGTCCTCAACAGGAAAATGCCTTCTGCTGAGCTCTTCTGATACCATCCACACACAGCTCACTCCTGCAGTGCTGCTGATGGGGAAGAAAGGCTGGAAGATGAGAAGCTTTTTCAATCCCCAAAGTGAGCTGTTACATGGCAAAGGAGGACAGAAATAGTTTTATGACCACAGCCTGGAATCTGGGGGTTGGGCGATTCAAAATTACAATGTTTTAGGCTTATCTTCTGGCTTTTGTTTGGCTTGGATGATATCATTCTCTCCAGTTTATACCAGAATCATCCTACTATCAAATGGAGGTATTTATTGGCCACTTTGGTACTTTCTGGAATTCTTGGAGATGAAGTTGTTTAAAAGTGTGTCACGTTACCCTTTCTACCATTGTGGGCTAGAAATCCTGAAGAGCTACATGCTGCCTGGCCTTTCAGCTCTTTATCCCACGGTGTTTGGATATTTGCAACCCAGTAGATCAGGTGTAAATCCTCAGCCAGAATTGTGTAGGACCAATGGGATTTTGAGGGATGATTCTTCTAAAGGGTGTAGAAATAAATCCTCAGGTGAAGGGGAGGATGTTGTTTTTTCCCTGTGGCATTCATTGGAGCAAGAGTTCTCTTTTTCATCCCTCTTCAGCATTGCATATGTGGTCTTTTTTTTATTAGACATAATCTTTCCTGATATATTAGTTCAAGACATACATAAATGTAGGCAGAGCCATCAAGGTAGACTGGGATAGGATGTTTTAATAGGATATGTGATGGAAGGACTAGGAATAATGGAATTAAATTGGAAGAGGGGAGATTCAGGCTAGATATAAGAAAGAAATTCTTTACTGTGAGGGTGGTGAAACACTAGAACACTTGCCCAGAGAGTTTGTGGATGTCCCCTCCCTGGAGGCCAGGCTGGACAAGGCACTGAGCAACCTGGTCTAGTGGGAGGTGTCCCCACCTATGGCAAGGAGATTGGAACTAGGTGATCTTTAAGGTCCCTTCCAACCTGAACTATTCTATGATTATATAAGGTGATTCTGCAAATGCCTGAGAAGTTCAATTACATCTCATTTCCAACCTGATCTCAGCTGACTTCTCCTCTTGTTTCTACAGGCCTAAAAATGGTGGGAAATACTGCGTGGGTCGTCGCATGAAGTTTAAATCCTGCAACACTGAGCCCTGCTCGAAGCTGAAGAAGGATTTCCGTGATGAGCAGTGTGCTGACTTTGATGGGAAGCACTTCAACATCAACGGGCTGCCCACCAATGTGCGCTGGGTTCCCAAATACAGTGGCAGTAAGTTTCAGGGTGGAAAAGAAGGTGGAGGTCCTGCCTCCTGCTTCACCATCTCGGGGTGAGGATGTTCTAGAGCCCTGAATATAAGGACATTGAGCTGTTGGAGTGGGTCCAGAGGGGGGAGCACCTCCCTTATGAGGGCATGCTGAAGGATTTGGGGTTGTTCAGCATGGAGAAGAAAGGGCTCAGGGGGGACCTCATAGTAGCTTATCAGTACCTGAAGGGGGCCTATGGAAGGCTAGGTAGGACTTTTTAATAGGGTACAGGATGGCAAGACAGGAGTAATGGATGCAAACTGGAAGAGGGGAGATTTAGGCTGGATATAGGAAAGAAGTTCTTTACTGTGAGGGTGGTTAAATATTCGAACAGGTTGCCCAGAGAGGTTGTGTATGCCCCCTCCCTGGAGGTGCTTAAGGCCAGGCTGGATGAGGCATTGAGCAATGTGTTCTAGTGGGAGGTGGCAGGGGGGTTGGAACTAGATGATCTTTAAGGTCTATTCCAACCCAAACTAAACTATGAATCTATTTTGGAATAACATGCTTCTGATTTTCCTCCCTCCCTTTCCCAGTCCTGATGAAGGATCGCTGCAAGCTGTTCTGCAGGGTGGCAGGAAACACAGCCTACTACCAGCTGCGGGATCGTGTCATTGATGGGACACCCTGTGGCCCTGACACCAATGACATCTGTGTCCAGGGCCTTTGCCGGGTGAGTATTTCTCTTCCTTTTTAATGAGGGTAACCACAGTATTGCAGTGGTTTACCTGGTTTCAGTGTGACCTCTTTGCTTGAGGTCAACCTCCATGTCTGCAGAAGAGCTGTGTGTGTAAGATGATATAATCTCTTCTCCAAGTTATTGAGGAGTTTTGAGTCTGAATCCAAATGATAGTTCCTTCTGTGCTTCTGTTCTTCTCATTCAGACCCCTAAGTTGAGGGTGGTGAGACACTGGAACAGATTGCCCAGAGAAGTTGTGGATGCCCTGGAGATGTTCAAGGCCAGGATGGATGAGGCATTGAGCAACCTGGTCTAGTGGGAGGTGTCTCTGCCCATGGCATGTTGGTGGTTTTAGATTATCTTTAAGGTCCCTTCCAACACAAACCATTCTATGATAACTTGACATTTCCATTCATGGTACATAAACAACTGATGCAAGTGTACTAATGGCAGTTCCCGTTCTCGTTCTGTAAAAGAAAAAAAGAAAAAAGCCATTTGTTTGAAAACTGTGTGGGATGTCTGCCCTGTAAACCACAGAAAAATGTGGGGAAGCAAAACAATTTGTCTCGGGGCACACAAAAGCATAGAAAAGCATACAAAGCTTTTGTGTTGCCTTAATTGGGAGGTTTGTAAATGCTGTTCTCGCCTGTATTTGCTCAATCTAGTTGGTTTTTTTTTTTTTCCCCATTTTTTTTGTCTCGAAGCAAGCGGGATGTGATCATGTGCTGAATTCAAAAGCAAGAAGAGATAAATGTGGTGTTTGCGGTGGGGATAATTCTTCATGCAAAACTATCGCCGGCACATTTAACACGGTGCATTATGGTAAGAATCTGTTGCTAAAAACTTTACAGTGAAAAATGCAGGTCTATAAAAGCCATTACCACACTTAATCTGCAAAAACAGCGATGTAAAATGCAAAAATCCTTCTAGCCGTAGAGTATCGAGTTTTATAACTATTTATGCTATCCCTAAATGAAATGTATTGGCTTGTGTAATGTGAGGTAATTTTGCTTATTTCCTTTCCACCCATAAAAAGCAAATGAGAATGTCTGTGGAACAGCCTTGACTTTCTGTTAAATCTTTTCTAGGCTATAACGTCGTGGTCCGCATCCCAGCTGGTGCAACTAATATCGATGTGCGTCAGCACAGTTACTCAGGGAAACCAGAGGATGACAACTACCTGGGTGAGCTGCAGTCCTTGTTTCAGTCCAGAGCTCTGCTTCACTGTCTGCTTGTGGTGATACATCTACTGGCTGCTCTCTGCTAGGCAGGATGAGGAATTCATTGAAGGGAGATGTCTTCTTACAGAGAATTTCTCTCATATGTCTACCGAACATTCAGCCTTAACTTGCTCCTTTTTGTTCACACCATCCTTGATGCAAAGGCTCTTGAAGTATCCCCTCAGAGCATCTCCAGGAATGAATATCAAGCCCAGGCTGTAGGGTGGGAGCTGAGGCATTAAGCTGGGAACCAAACAGGTTTCAGAGTTCTGCTGGAGTCTCCTTATCACAGCTTAACACATCCTTCCTCTCACCATGTGCCTTGGTAGGGATTAAATGTGCCAAGCTCTGACATGTGTAGAAACAAATCCAATGAAATTTTTCTATTCCCTGGAGAGTAATAATTCTCATTTCACTTAGACTTCAGCCCTACTTGACAATGATTTCTAACAGTCATGAAATACTCTACATCAAAGATGTTGGTTTGATGTAAACCTAGCAATAGCTTGGCCCTTGGCTGTTGGCCATCCATAGCCACCAGACAAGGAAGTTCATCTCACAAAATCCCCAAGTTTTTGAGCGTTTTTGCAAAACTCAGAGCCTAACTCAAGTGCTCACTGTATTTGTCAATGTCAAATCTGAGACAAGATGAGTCCATTGGAAGTGAAGAACCTAATTTCTTTGTGTTGTTTAAGAAAACAAGTAGGGGAATCTATCATGCACCAAAGGAAGATGGTGCTGACAGCATTAACCATTACTCTGAAATGCTGTCCAAGTTGCTGGACCCTTTATTTAGGCAAAAATAAGAGCAGTTTCTCCCTACCTCATTCCCTGACTAGAGTCACACACATTCTCTGTCCCTTACACCCATCTTTCATTGTTTCTGTAAGTTCACAGCAATGAAATGAGATGGTAAAATACAAATGTACATCAACACCAAAAATCCCATATTGAAGTGCAATAATTTTCCACCTTGGAAGAGAAGATTTTTAAAATAATGATTTTTTTTTCCTAGCAGAGGTGAATAATGAAATCTATTTGCTTTTCACTGCACTTACTCAAACTGGTTCACCCCAAAAGGAGCCCCAGAGAACCTCTCAGGTCTTCTTGGAGGGCCTTTAATCTTCTTGGGAAGCAATGAAGTCAAATCTTCCTTAATGCTGCTTTAATATTGCTGGGAAAGCATCTCTTCCCATTAGGCCTGACTGGAAGCAAATGAGAAGTGTGCATGGGTCCACTTATTTTGCAGCTCACTGAGTGTGAAATCTTGGGCCCTCAGTACTGTGAACCTTGTAGCTGCTTAACAATTTAGGAGGAATTTGATGTTGTCATCAAGTCCAAGGTGTCTACCTACTGTTGTAGGAGATACAGTAAACGGGAAGGAATCCTTTAATGAGTTTTACTCCAGACTAATAACATTAAAGCCTCAGAAGTATGGGATTTGGTTGAGCCTAGCATCTGCTTTGTGAGTTTTTTCTCTGTCTATGTCTTTTTCTGCTACCAAGCAGTGTTTTGCTTCATTATCTCTCCTTGTTTGGTGTAAAAGCCTTCCCTTTAGTGTTTTGGTGTTAAGTTTAGACTTTTTCAGTACACAGAGGCTTTGTAGTAACATAGCTGTGATGGGTGAAATGGTGGGGAAACTAACTTAGGAAATTAGCTACATAATCGCATTAGTGTGAAGTTGTGCAGCAGACTGCTGTTTTCAGGAAACTGTTCCTTTTATAAAGCATTTAGGCTTTAAGCCTTCAGTGCTTTCACATACCTTCAGATTTGGAATAATAAAAAGTACAGGGAGGGGGGGAGGAGAAGGGAGAGAGCAGAGGAGATACTGACCAAGCTCCCTGTAATTATCTACTAAAAAAATGACATGTGGGTAATCAGGGGACAGCCATATACCTTAAGAACACACCTGGGAACATGAGGGAAGCCACCCACCCCATCTGCATGGACAAGAAGAAATTTGGGTGGGGTTGTTTCTGTGGGGTACAAGGGGATACAGGCTGTGTGCAGTGCAGCCTTTGGGGTATCTCTCTACCCTGGGTTATACATGAACTATTTAGCAGTGACTTCAGGCATTCAGCCTTCATTTTAATGAGCTTTTCCAGCAGAAAAGGCATAATGTCTGTTAGAGCTCTGCTGCTCTGTTTACATCCTTTCTGTTTGAGAGTGCCAGTGGGTTTTTCTTCCCATCCCACAATGGAAAAGGAGCCCTAAGAGTGCAACCCTCCCCCTTTATGTTGTATGTTTGAGTTAATTCTACGTCTTTAGTTCTTGTTTTTTGCACCTATGCAGCCTTATCTAACAGTCAAGGAGACTTTATATTAAATGGAGACTTTGTCGTCAGTATGTTTAAAAGGGAAATCAAAGTTGGGAATGCTGTGATCGAATACAGTGGCTCGGATAATACTATTGAAAGGATTAATTCTACCGATCGAATCGAGCAAGAAATAACCCTTCAGGTGAAGTATACATATGTTGTCCGTGTGGAAAAGTCTGCCCAGCATTGTTGGACTGGAAACAGAATGGGGTTGAATCTGTTAATTTACTCCTCTTCATCTTTTCCTCCCCCCAGGTTTTGTCAGTGGGCAACCTGTACAACCCCGATGTGCGTTACACGTTTAATATCCCCATTGAGGATAAACCTCAGCAGTTTTACTGGAATTCTTATGGCCCATGGCAGCCCTGCAGCAAGCTCTGTCAAGGTGAGTGTTTGGGAAGGCTTGAAAAAAGACACAAATTCACCTACACCTGGGCAGAGTTGTTAAATCCATTTCTGATTTCTTTCTTTGAGGTTCTCACATTATGGATATGATTTTTTCCTTGGGCTATAGAGATGGATCACAGGAAAAAGAATCACAGAATGTCAGGGATTGGGGGGGACCTCCAGAGATCATCTAGTCCAGTCCCCCTGCTGGAGCAGGAAAACCTAGATCAGGTCACACAGGAAGGCATCCAGGGAGGTTTTGAATGTCTCCAAAGAAAGAGACTCCACAACCTCTCTGGGCAGCCTGTGCCACTGTTCTGGCACCCTCACTGTGAAAAAGTTTTTTCTTCTATTTCTGTGGAACCTCCTATGGATGATGTTGAAGAAGGTGCAGCACCATTCTGCTCTGGAGATCTTCTAGTCAAACCACCCCATCCCAGCCAAAGCAGGGTCACCCAGAGCAGGTCACACAAGAACATGTCCAGGAGAGTTTGGAATGTCTCCAGAGACAAACTCCACCACCTCTCTGGGCAGCCTGTTCCAGCACTCTGTCACCCTCCTCATGTTTTGATCTAGTGGGAGGTGTCCCTGCCTATGGCAGGGGGGTTGGAACAAGATGATCTTTAAGGTCCCTTCCAACCCAATCTATTCTGTGATTCTATGTTCAAATTTGTGCCTGTTACCTCTTGTCCTGTTGTTGGGCACCCGCTGAAAAAAATGCACTCTCTCTGTAACAGACTTAAAAGCATAATTAAATGTCTCTCCATTACTACTATAAAAAGAGTAGGAGAAATAACTGATTTGTTGGCTTTCCTTTATGACTTAATGTGCATTTTTTTTAACCATGTAGGAGAAAGAAGGAGGAAACCTGTGTGTACCAGAGAGTCAGATCAGCTCACCGTGTCAGACCAGCGATGTGATCGAATGCCCCAGCCTGACCCCATCATTGAGCCATGTGGCACAGAGTGTGAATTAAGGTGCACTCTCCTCAGCTGTGTGTATACATCATGTCCTATATTTATTGTTTATTCCTCTTTCCTTTCATCTCTCCCCAGAAGTCTTTTCTCTCACCAGCCTGTGTTAGGTTTAAGAAGAGAAAAGGATTAGCAGTTGCCTCTTTGTCACCAAGAGGGATTGGCATCCACCAGCTGTGTTTTGAGAGGCCCTTTTTCTGCATTTTTACTTTTCTTCTTGTTGGATTAAGTTAGTACTAACTATAAAAAGAATTTGAAAAATATTCACCTAACATTGAAAAATGTACCTGTGAAGCACAGCACCTGAAATTCACATCTGCCTAGATCAGGAATTCTCTGCACCATCCCACAGACAGCTTGTGAAGAGAGAAAAACGTGTTCAAAGCAAAAGAGTAACTAAGACTAGGATTTATCATCATTTGCTTATAGTGAAGAATAGGCTTAAGCATAAGAGGGGGTGAGCATAAGCTCCTGGTGAGCTGGAATTGATGGAGCATGGGCTAAATCATTACAACCCGTTTTCCTTTAAAAAGCAATCTGTTCTCCTTTTTGGAGCTTAAATATGGTGGCATTAAGCTGCTGGTGAAGCAATTCACATGGCTGGGTTTCCCAAGGAGTATCTCTGTCTGTGTTAAAGCCAGGGCTGGGGTGAGGGGGGGGTAAGGGGGCTGCACGGGTTGGGTTGTCAGAGTAACAGCTGTTGCCATTGCAACAGGTTGGAAACTTGGGAAACTTGAGAAGGGCCAATGTGGAGTTTGAAAAGCCAGACAGGGATGTGAGTGCGCTGCCATTCAGGAGCTATTGACTCCAAATCCCCTTGATCTTATTCTTCTCCTGACTGCACTGAAGTTTGTTCTCTCAGCTTAGGAGCTGTGCTCCCTGCTTTTGAGCAGCCTGAGGGTCTCAGGGGACATCACTGCCTCCTTCTACAGGAGCCACCCTTGTGAGGTATCCAGCATCTCCCTGAATCAGTCCTTGCATCCAGCATCTCTCTCCAGAGCTGGGGGCAGGGATGTATCCACAAATGGGTCCTTGAGGGCTCCCAGTCCTTGCTCCCCATTTTAGAATGGAGGCACCAGGATGGGAGTTGATCCATCCAGTGGGAACACGCCTAATCCCTCCGACACTTCTGGGGCTTATGTCTCATGAAGAAAGTAGTTTCTTCACTCTTTTGACATCTGAAGCTGTTTTGCAGCCATCCTGACCCTTGGAAGGTCTTATTGCACCTTTCAAACCTGGGCAGGTAATTTTTTGACACTATCTTTCAGTCCTTCATTGTTAGAGGCTGAGATGGCAGTCCTGCAAGGGAAGCTGAAGTAGAAAGCCTCCAAAGCACCACTTCTTTCTTGGCCACAAACTCCCCCCATCACCTTGCAAAGTCCCTCAGGGTTGCAGTGTAGCTTTGCTTGCCTTAACAGGGACCTGGTGGCAATTTCTTTCCCTCAAGGAACAATGCCAGGGTTCATTGAGTCAAGTTTTTGGAATTCACAAAGCATTGAAAGTATTGCAAAGAGACAGAACTTCCAATTCAAGAGTGTATATTTCTTATTTGTGCCAAACACTGTGAGCATGATCATAGAATCATATCATATTATCATAGGATGGTTTGGGTTGGAAGGGACCTTAAAGATCTTCTAGTTCCAAACCCCCTGCCATAGCCAAGGACACCTAGCCTGGTCTCGGGTTGCTCAATGCCTCATCCAGCCTGGACTTAAACACTTCCAGGGAGGGGGGATCCACAGCCTCTCTGGGCAACCTGTTCCAGTGTCTCACCACCCTTACAGTAAAGAACTGCTTCCTTCTCTCCAGCCTAAATCTCCCCTCTTCCAATTTGCACCCATTACTCCTAGTCTTGCCATCCTGTACCCTATTAACAAGTCCTACCCCAGCCTTTCTATAGCCCCCCCTTTAGGTATTAATAAGCTACTGTGAAGTCCTTCCTAAGCCTTCTCTTCTCTAGGCTGAACAGCTCCAACTCCTTCACCTCATAAGGGGGGTGCTCCATCCCTCTGATCATCTTTGTGGCCCTCCTCTGGACCCACTCCAACAGCTCCATGTCCTTATGTGATCAGAGACACAGAGCTCCACAGCTCCTTCTGCTTCTTCTGATCCTCTCCAAGGCAGGTTCTTTGGTCTGGAGACATGTCTTTTTGCCACCCCAGAACTGACATTTGCTTTTCTCAGGTGGCACATTGCGAGGAAGAGCGAGTGCACGGCACAGTGCGGGCTGGGGTACCGCACCCTGGAGATCTACTGCTCCAAGTACAGCAGACTGGAGGGCAAGATTGAGAAGGTGGACGACCGTTTCTGCAGCAGCCAGCCCAAACCCAACACGAGGGAGAAGTGCACTGGTGACTGCAATGTGGGAGGGTGGAGGTACTCAGCCTGGACAGAGGTAAGGGAAGCTCAGTGGTACAGGAAACACTGTCTCCTCCTTGCACAGGGATGTGTCAGACTGTGTAGTTAGCAAACAACCTATATAGAAAAAATAGCCACAGTGATTTTGCTTTGATTGCATTTTTCTGGAGGATACTGTAGCCCAAATTGGCCAATCAGCTTCGTACTCCTTATTTTCCACTGCAATTAATTTGTGCTTTTAAGCATCCTGATGTCTGTCTTCATTAAGCTATGCCATGCTGGCTGTCTTCTCCTATCAAAGCCAGCACTGCTGCTAGGACTTGAAGAGGACACGTTACCATTAGCTGAGGACATCTGAAATTTGTTTTCTTTACACTTTTTAGCTTTTCCTAAAACAAGAAAATTCCTAAATGCGAGCTTGGCAATGAGAGAATGGCCAACCTGAGACCTTCCAGGGAGGGCACAGTGAAGAGGGCGTGGTTGGTTGGAGAGAATTAGTTTCTCCTAAAACAAGAATGAGCAACCACCATTTGGGAGAAGTGAAAGACATCACTTGTAAAAGTAATAATAGGGTTATAACCCAAAATGAATTTGTGAAGCTCGTGGTCATGAGATTTTATTAAGCTTAGAATGATTTCCTTTTTAAAGGTATATATAAAGTAACAGCCCATTACTTATAAAGTACAAATTGTTCTTCTGGAGGTTTTCTGCAGTCTTTTCCCAGTGCTGCCTGTAAAGAGGGAGAAGGCAGTAAACTCTTAGAGTGGTGGAAAAGTGGCCTCAAAAATCTTCCCTTCCCAGTGCTCCAAGAGCTGTGGTGGGGGCACTCGTCGTCGGAGAGCCATGTGTGTGAACACCTACAACGATGTCCTGGATGACAGCAAGTGCAGTCAGCAGGAAAAGCTGACAGTGCAGAGATGCAGTGACTTCTCGTGTCCCCAGTGGAAAACTGGAGACTGGTCTGAGGTAGGAGCTGGTCACTAGGGTGGGTTTACACTGCTGGTCCTCCACCACAAGGGGTTGGTGCCTGCTTATTCCCCCTGCTCATCCCTCCTGTTATCTTCGTGCCCTTGGGCATGGTGGCACTTTGCCTCCAGTAGAATGTCTCCCACAGGCACAAAGGAGGTTTGGGACAGGCAGTGAAGTCAGTGGCCTTGTCACCACTGGTTGAGTGGCTGTTTCCCTCACTGCGAAGCCACAGGGGGTTAATTTCTCTCCAGTTTTTCCACTGCAGCTTTGGAAAGAAAAACACTTCTGCCCTCGTTTTCCCTTGAGCTTGTCCTCATGAGCCCTAGCAGCTCTGGTTGTCACTGGAGGGCAGGATTTCACCCTACTCTAAGGTCTTACACAGCCTTCTCCATGCTGTTTGTTGCTGTTGCCTCTTCCACTGCTTCTGGTGTCCTTCACAATGCAATAAAACCATATCATGATGGGCTTTTCCCTCCAACAGAACCTGGGGATGCTGGAGAGCATTCTTCACTTTTGTGATGAGGAAAAGCCCTGTGATAAGCATGCCTGAGGCCCAGAAGATCTCATTTCTGTGTATTGTGTTCTCTTGGGAAATAATGAAAGCAATTGAGTGAGAAAAGGGATTGTTCTCTGCTAAATATCTGTTTTCTGGGTCAGGCTGCTGGCAGCCCAAGCCATGCTGAATGTGGTGGTAAAAAGGGCATTTGCAGCCTGCAGAGCTGAGAGCCTTAGTAGACACCCTTAGAGCTCAGAAAGTTGCTTTTATGCATTTGGCACCCTGTTGTGTGCAGCTAAAGCCCCTTTGGACTGTGCTGTGGCTTTGCCCTACATCTTGCAGCTGCTGGAAGGAATGAGCCTTCATGGTCTCACTTTTCTCATGTTGAGGAGTCTTCACATTCCAGCATCTGCTCCGGACCAGATTCTGAGGGCAATCTCATCATCTCCTTGTAAGATGCTCATAGTCACAGAATGATTTGGGTTGGAAGTGGCCTCAAAAATCATCTGATTCCAACTCCCCTGCTGTGGACAGGAACACTGCACTCTAGAACAGGTTACTAGAAGGCCAGTGGTCAGTAGGTCCAGAGAGGTTCTCCTCTCCCTCTATTCTGCCCTGGTGAGACCACATCTGCAACATTGTGTCCAGTTCTGGGGCCATCAATTGAAGAAGGACAGGGAACTGCTTGAGGGAGTCCAGCACAGAGCCACAGAGATGATGAAGGGATTGGCGCATCTCCCTTTTGAAGAAAAGCTGAGGGAGCTGGATCTCTTTAGCTTAGAGAAGAGGAGACTTAGGGGTGACCTCACTGATGTCTGTAAATATGTAAGGAGTGAGTGTCATGAGGATGGAGCCAGGCTCTTCTCAGTGACATCTAATGATAGGACAAGGGGCAATAGGTGGAAGCTGGAACAGAGGAGATTTCACAGAAATAGAAGAAAAATTTTTTTCACAATGAGAGTGCCAGAGCAGTGGCACAGGCTGCCCAGAGAGGTTGCGGAGTCTCCTTCTCTGGAGACATCCAAAGCCTTCCTGGACATGTTCTTGTGTGATCTGATCTGGGTGTTCCTGCTCCAGCAGGGGGATTGGACTAGATGATATCTTGAGGTCCCTTCCAATCCCTGATATTCTGTGATTCTGCGATTAAAGCCAGTCTTTAACCAGTAGTTGGGGCAGGTCTCCTGGTTTATTTCCAGGTATGAGCTGTAGCACATACCTGGCACTTCCTGATCTTGAACTTTTCTCCTTGCAGTGCCTGGTCACCTGTGGGAAGGGGCACAAACATCGCCAGACCTGGTGCCAGTTTGGAGAAGATCGATTAAACGACAGGTTCTGTGATCCCGAGACCAAGCCAGAGTCGGTGCAGACATGCCAGCAGCAGGAATGTGCTTCGTGGCAAGTGGGACCATGGGGCCAGGTACCCCAGAGCTGCCGTGGGGCTCCTGGATGATGGTGGCCAAGGCTGGGTGCTGCCCTTTCATCCAAATTCAGTGGGATATAACTGCGTTAATTGATCTACACAGCAAAGCAGCCCTCTGTTCGCTTGGGTTCAGCGGATGGGCAGCAATAACAGTACCTGCCCTTTGTGCTAAATTTAATCCCTGTCATACTAAATTGGATGTAATTTTTTTTCAAAAAAGAGGGGGGGGTTTCCAAGGTTACGCTCTTGAATCCATATTTAGGCATGTAAATACATGGCCTGGTTTTCACAGGAAAGCTGCTCCTGTTGAATAACTTTTGTTGCTTTTAATGTTTTCCAGTTTCTGAGTTGGTGAGGTTAGTTGTTTGTGTTTTTTTTCTGTTAAAATACAAGTTACTAGTTTCTCCCACATCCCCTTTTTCACAAAGCTGTCATCTCTTGACTTAAACAGTAGCAAAACCAGACCAGTTGTCCCAGAGAGGCTTATTTCCTATCAGCAAAATTAATTAATTAGCTGCTTGTGCTGCCCTGGGATAGAACAACCTGTTTTAGAGGAGGTTATGATGCAGGTTCTAACAGACTATGATTTACCCTGTGCAGCAAAGTCATTTAAGTGCTTGCTCTTTCATTCCTGAGGAGGCAAGTGAAGCGTGCAAGGCTTTGGTGGGTGCAGTGATTTAAAACTATGACTTAATTTAAAGCTGAAATGTGGAGAGAAACCAGAAGGGAAGCTTATTTTCTCTGCTTGTGCTGAGTGACTAAGCACAGGCTGGGGGGGTTAATACTTTTTAACAAAAGTAGGTACTCACACGCAGCACCTCTTACTGCTGTCTGTCCTCTCCCAGTGCACAACAACTTGTGGCCAAGGCTACCAGATGAGAGCAGTGAAATGTGTCGTGGGCACCTACTTGTCAGTGGTGGATGATAACGAGTGTAATGCTGCAACCAGACCCACAGATACCCAGGTAAATCCTGCTGCCCTGTCTGCATGAGAGTGTCTTGCTGCAGAAAATGTTTGTGCTAAACATCAGCCCACACAGAGTGGTATCCTTTTCCTCACATGAACTGGAGAAGGTGAATAAGGGAATTCAACCAGAGAGTAGCTCCTGTGGCTTGCACAGGGTCTAGGATGCCTGGCTGCTGTCAGGGCTTACTTGGCTGTGGGACTATTGCTGTGTGGTACAAATAGCAGCTGAAGGCCATCATTTCTTGTCTGCTCAACATGACAATGCAGCACATGTGCCAGCTACAATTCCAGACACTTCCCTCCTACCCAGATACATTAAGAAATGTTCTGCATCCTTTGTAAATTTGCTAAAGAGGTTTTCTGTGCTGCATTCTCTGGCACTCGGAAGAAGACAGGTAAATTCCCATTTTAAGCAGAGGATGTGTGTGTAGAGTGAGGGAGTGGAGGAAAACAGAACATGACCACCCATCTGTCATCTAAGGGGAGCTTCAAACTGATGCCCTTCCCAGATTCAGTCACAGAATCACAGAATATCAGGGATTGGAAGGGACCTCAAGAGATTATCTAATCCAATCCCCCTGCCAGAGCAGGGTCACACAGGATGGCGTCCAGGTGGGTTTTGAATGTCTCCAGAGAAAGAGACTCTGCAATCTCTCTGGGCAGTCTGTTCCAGTGTTCTGTCACCCTCACTGTGAAAAAGTTTTTCCTTATATTTCTGTGGAACCTCCTGTGTTCCAGCTTGCATCCATTACCCCAAGTCCTATCATTGGAGGTCACTGAGAAGAGCCTGACTTCATCCTCTTGACACTCACCCTTTACATATTTATAGACATTAATGAGGTCACCCTTCAGTCTCCTCCAAGCTAAAGAGACTCAGATCCCTCAGCTGTTCCTCAGAAGGGAGATGCTCCAGTCCCTTAATCGTCTTTGTGGCTCTGCAGTGGACTCTCTCAAGCAGTTCCCTGTCCTTCTTAACCTGAGGGCCCCAGAAATGAGCAAAATACTCCAGTTCAGTCCTGCATGACTTTGCAGAGTTGAACTAAGGCCACAACATTTAGGAAAGAGGCTGTTTTTCCCATGTATGGAGAGCACATGTATGCTATAGTTAAAGGGGTAACAAACCCACTTGTCATCAGCCACTGCTTGGCATGCACTTCTCCAGTGTAAGTACAGCCACAGCAATGTGGAAATCATTCATGCCATTTGTCAAGGTCTGTTCCCTCCCTTGCAGTGACCATCATTGTTCATTTCCTTTTTGGCAATGACTGTGTGTATGTTCATGAAGTAAAGTCATGATTATTCATCATTTCTGTTGCCAGACCTCCCATGAGGCCCAGACAGGACCAGAGCCCTCCTATTAGGCTCTGTACCAAGACTGAGAAGAATGACATGCCTGTCCCCAGAATCTGGGATGCTTAGTGTGTGGTGGAGGTCAACACATGTATATAGGTGGTCTGGTGGGCTGCTGGGAAATCAAAGGGCTGCAATCAGCTCAGCAGCATAACCTTTATTAAGTGGGCTGCAGGTCTTGTGCTGAGGGAAAGGAGCTTTGAAGGGAGATAAGAAGTTGCTGCTTTGCAGATGTGCGTGTTCATACCAGAACTCTCTAATGAACTTTCATCTTTTGCCTCAAAAACATCTGGTTTTAATGCATGGAGATGGCACATGGTTAATGGAGATCCCCACAGCAGAATTACAAAGAAGTTGAAAGTCCACCGAGGCTGTTCGTATGTGGCCTTTGGGGATCCCAGTACCAAATTTTGCTGATTCACAAAGAGGACACGAGGAGAAAGCCTGCCAAATGCAAGCGTGCAGGTCATGGACTTTCAAGATGATGTGGGTGGTTGATGATTACATTGAAGCAGAGGTGGTTTTAACTCTGAAACATCTGCAAATTCTTTATTTCCCTCTTTTCCCCCCATTTGTTTTGCATACAGGACTGTGAAATAGCAACGTGTCCTCCCCATCCAAATAGTCCTGAAGCCAAGAGATCCGTATCAGGCATTCACAGGACCCAGTGGAGATTTGGATCCTGGACACCAGTAAGTGTGCATTGTAATACTTTCAGCATTATTTTACAGTAGACAATGTGATATTTTTAAGTATGTTTGGTCAACTTTTTTGTTCCATATTAGGGAGCTTCAAATCATAGAATAGTTTAGGGTGGAAGGGCCTCCTCTCATGAGCTGAAGAAGGTGAATAAGGGAACCAGAGAGTAGCTCCTGTGGCTTGCACAGGGTCTAGGATACCTGGCTGGGCTCACTTGGCTGTGGGACCATTGCTGTGTGGTACAAACAGCAAATGAAGGGCATAATTTCTTGTCTGCTGAACATGACAATGCAGCATGAGTGCCAGCTACAATTCCAGTTAAAGATCATCTAGTTCCAACCCCCCTGCCTATGGCAGGGGCACCTCCCACTAGATCAGGTTGTTCAGTGCCTTCTCCCGCCTGGCTTTAAACACCTACAGAGAGGGGGCATCCACAGTTTCTCTGGGCAACTTGTTCCAGTGTCTCACCACCCTGACAGGAAAGAATTTCTTTCTTATATCTAGCCTGAATCTCCCCTCTTCCAATTTACATACATTATTCCTAGTCCTGCCATTACATATCCTATTAAAAAGTCCTACCCAGCTTTTCTGTAGCCCCCTTCAGGTATTGATAAGCTACTATGAGGCCCCTCTTAGCCTTCTCTTCTCCAGGCTGAACAACCCAAACTCCTTTAGCCTGTCCTCATAAGGGAGTTGCTCCAGGCCTTTGATCATCTTCATGGTTCTCCTCTGGACCTGCTCCAACTTTCTAGTGGTGTTCTTATTGCTCTTCCCTAGTGTTCCGCCACGTGTGGGAAGGGAACCCGGATGAGATACGTCAGCTGTCGGGATGACCAGGGCTCGGTGGCTGATGAGTCAGCTTGTTTCCACCTTCCAAAACCATCAGCCACAGAAATGTGCACCGTGACACCGTGTGGGCAGTGGAAAGCCTTGGAGTGGAGCTCTGTAAGCATCACCCTGTTCCTCACAGGAGAGCTTTATAGACCTTGTTGCAGGAAAAAAAATGTTTCATTAATCATTAATTTGTCACGCTTGCCCTTTGATAACTGGGGAGAATAAGATTTTCCACTGCTTGTTATTAGCAGTTAGCTGTCTGTCTGGTTTCTGAGGATGAAATGTGACTGTGTCTCCTTTTCCCCCTATATAATGCAGTGCTCAGTGACGTGTGGTCAAGGTAAGGCGACGCGACAAGTGGTCTGCATCAATTACAGCGACCAGCTGGTGGATAGGAGCGAGTGTGACCCAGATGACCTCCCTGCCACCGAGCAAGACTGCTCCATGTCTCCTTGTCATCCCAACAGCCACGACTATGGCAGGCCCATCCACCCTTTCCTCTATCCAGATCATCGCCTGAAACTGCACCCCGGAGGCAGCCCCAATCGAAACCGTGCCCATATACCAGGAGGCAACCAGTGGAGGATTGGCCCCTGGGGTGCTGTAAGTGCCCTGATGTTCTTATTCATGGTTTATTTTGATTTTTGATACTTTTTTTTTTTTCCCAGGCTTTTCCTAAGCTTACCATGCCAGGTAAAAGAGAGACCATCTCCCCTCATTCTGCCCTCTGCTCCCACGAGCAGAGTGTCACATGTAGACAGTAGAAATGTAGAACACATGTCACAGTAGACATGTAGACAGTAGAAGTGTAGAATGGTTTGTGTTAGAAGGAACCTTTAAAGGCCATTTAGTCCAACCCCTACCACAAGCAAGAACAACTTCAACTAGATGGGATTCCTCAAAGCCCCATCTAACCTGACCAGGAATGTTTCCAAGGGCAGTATTTTCATTCCAGCTTGTTTTATTTCTCAGAAAAGGTTCTAATCAGGCTCAGGCATCTCTTCTCAGCCTCTCACGTCTCCTACCTCCAAGGCAGAAAGCCCATGGCATCATTGCCAGGCTGGATGAGGCACTGAGCAACCTGGTCTAGTGGGAGGTGTCCCTGCCAATGGCCAGTGGGTTGGAACTAGATGATCTTTAAGTTCCCTTCCAACCCAAACCATTCTATGATTTTCCATGATGCAAAGGCCAACCTCTACTTCTTGGCTGCCTTCTGGGACATTTACAGCTGTGCTGAGCTGTTGCCAAAGCACTGCAGAGATTTAATGCCAGCTCTTATCACCCCCACCAGTTTCTAACACTTTATCACCGGAGTCCCTAATGGGAATTAAGCCCAAATGGGATGTCAAAAACTCTACATTAAGGGCAGCAGGGATTCCTCACCTGCTTAAAAACTAGGCTCGGTTTTATTTCCTTTACTTAGTCAGCACCTAAGTCATTACCCTTCTGTTGGTAGTAGCTGGGGTTTGAAGTTAATGCCTGTTAGCTGTATGAAATTTCTTAGCTGTGCATTCCCACTGGGGAAGGAGCTGGGAATGCTGCAGAATTATTCCTGGACTCAACAAAGCCATGGGCAATTGTGTCTTCTAGTGCTCCAGCACGTGTGCAGGGGGGTTCCAGCGGCGGGTGGTGGTGTGCCAGGATGAAAATGGCTACACTGCAAATAACTGCGACGAGAAAAGCAAACCCATGGAGCAGAGATCGTGTGAATCTGGCCCCTGTCCCCAGTGGGCTTATGGCAACTGGGGAGAGGTGAGTGCACCATTCACCCGGGGCTCTCTGGGCAGGGGAAGGCTTTGATCGGCAGCTGGTTGAAAAATGGGAGGAGGGGAGGGATGTTGAGGTGATGTTTATTGGGAAGACTGGAGCATGAGAGGCCACCACTGATAAATGAGTGAGCCCCAGCAACTGCTTGGTGGTGTTTTCCCTTTCTGTTTGTCACAGGAAAAGTTTTCTTCCTTGGAAAAAGGAAATTCTACAAAAATTGAGATTTTTTTTAAATTTCACTTTTTTCTTAATAAAAACACCACTCCATTCTGAAAAGTTTATCTGCGATGAACAATAAGAGGTGTTAATTTCCAGTATCATGTTGGATCTGGCAATGTCATTGTGCTGTAGCATGAAAAGCTTTGGGAAGAGAGAAGCTGAAGTGGCTGGTGGTTGATGCCCCATCTGAAGCTCATGCAGCATTTGAGGGGGGAAGATTTGGCCAAAGTGGGTTTGTTGGGGACAAAATTAAATGCTGGGTCTTGAGAGGTGCTTCAACTGACCAGATGGTGATATGACCATGAGCCAGCAATGTGCCCTTGTGTCAAAGTAGGCCAGTGGCATCCTGGGGTGTATTAGAAGGGGCATGGTCAGGAGGTCAAGAGAGGTTCTCCTCGCCCTCTACTTTGCCCTGCTGAGACCACATCTGGCATATTGTTTCCAGTTCTGGGGCCCTCAGTTCAAGAACTGCTTGAGTCCAGTGTAAAGACCCACACTCGATGAAGGGATTGGAGGATCTCCCTTATGAAAAAAGGCTGAGGGAGCTGGTTCTCTTTAGCTTGGAGAAGAAGAGACTGAGGGGTGATCTCATTCATGTTTATAAACGGGTAAAGGATGAGTGTCAGGAGAATGGAGCCAGGCTCTTCTCAGTGACTTCCAGTGTTAGGCCATGGGACATTGAGTGCAAGCTGAACACAGGAGGTTCCACAAAAATGTAAGAAAAACTTTTTCACAGTGATGGTGACAGAACAGTGGCACAGGCTGCCCAGAGAGGTTGTGGAGTACCCTTCTCTGGAGACATTCAAAACCTGCCTGGATGCCTTCCTGTGTGACCCGGTCTTGGTGTTCCTGCTCTGGCAGGGGAATTGGACTAGATGATCACTTGAGGTCACTTCCAATCCCTGATGTTCTGTGACTGTGATTTTTGCTGCCCAGAGGGTGATTGCTCTCTCCTCTGCTGCCTTCCAGTGCACGAAGCCATGTGGGGCAGGGACCAGGACACGGCTGGTGGTGTGCCAGCGCCCTAATGGAGAAAGATTTACGGATCTGAGCTGCGAAATCCTTGACAAGCCACCAGACAGAGAGCAGTGCAATGTGCAGGACTGTCCTAGAGATGCTGCCTGGAGCGCTGGTCCATGGAGCTCGGTACGACCATAAACTCTTTCTCTTTGTGAACCCTTTTTGTGGATATCCCCTAACAACAGATTTAATTTGCTTCGAACCCAAGGTGCTAATGCTTCGTGGCTTAAAACTGCACTTAAAGAGGATTATTGACGATATATTCAGAATAACACCTGTTCAGGAAGGGGCTTTATATTAGGGGAGCTCGAGTCCTTTAATTTAAAAGGCACTTTCTGCTAAGTAGCCACCTTTGTCTGTTTTATTGCACCCAGCGAGCTGTGAGACTGGGTTCTGACTTGAGTTCTTTGCCTACGGATTTAAACCTGACGTTTAAGCAGCGCGTTTCCACGGAAGTTAAATTGTTGTGATGTTTAAGGCTCATACTGCACCTCCCATACTTTACCAGGAACCTGTTCTCTGCCAAAAGCAAGATGACAGGGAGGAAAAGGTGTCCTAATGTGCTCCCATGCACAGCTGTATAAAAGTGCCTTCATACCCCTGCTCTGTTTCTGTTCCCATGTGTATATAGTGTGTGCTGTGCAAAAGCATCTGTAGGCTATTCTCATGCATCTCTAGTTCTGGAGACTTATTTTCCAGCCTGATCTCCTGCTGCCATTCTAGATACCAGCAAGGGAACAGTAAGGTGGTAGAAGGCTTGAAACCCTGGGAGTTTTCTAATAACAAAGCAGAGTTTGGAGCAGGGTTGTTTCATGCTGTTCTTTTGCCACTGGAGGAGTTTGCTGCAGAGATGCTCTTGTGATGGCAGAGCAGCCCTGAGCCAAGGGGCTGGGATGCTATTTTGGGTCCCATGGCTTTGAAATTCTCCCTTCTGCTCAGCCCTGGTGTGCCAAAGCAAGTGTTGCACTTCTGGCATGCTGGAAACCACAGACCTATCAGTTTTGGAGTGGCCTTCAACCCAATGCTGACCTTTATTGAGTATTTTCTTATAAAAGCATTTGAAGAAGACTTAAATCTCCCCCCCTCCCCAAAAAAAAAGAAATTAATCTGACTCAAAAGCACTTTATATGAGAAGAAAAAACAAAAAGGACTGTTTGATATATTGGACTTGCTTAATTGTTGTGGTTTGAACAGTCATATTGCTAAAACCTAATGACACTCTTTTGTTTCTGTGGGTGCTTTCAGTAACACAGATGCCTCCAGTGATGCTCCTCAGTGTTTTTTCTGTACCTCAGTGAGTTATGCAATAGCCATAAAACTGCTGAACTGGTGTCCATACGGTGCTTCACTAGTACAAGGGGCAGCAATATGAAATATTTCCTTTGAGGTGCTAACATATCACTCACACAACTGATGCAGTTGGTGCTAAAAGTGAGAGGGGAGCTAAGCAAGGAAGGTGGCTTCCCTGCAGGATCACCAGCTGGGAGCTGCTGCCAGCCTTTGTTACTGGATCACTGGTGAGAACCAAAGGTGTGGAGAGGGTTGTGTTGCTTTTTGGTCTTGCTTGACATTCAGCCTCTTCCCAGCTGGTGAGGAGCAGGCCCCAAGGCTGCGTCTTCTCCTCAGTGTTGGAAATGCAGGATGCAGTCCTATATTTGGGTTTGGAGTGGGGTTGTTTTTTTTTTTACCCAAGAAAAATTCCCTTGTCTCTGCTAAGTCGTATTACCCTTGGTGGGTTGTCCTAGCTCATTCTCCTGGGAGCAGGTGGGATGTCAAGCAAAGAGAGGGCAGGAGCATCCTGTCCTGGCTGTGGCATCTCCTTCTGGCTGCCCATGGGGTTCATGGAGCTCACAGAGCTGAGCCCCAGCCTGTTGCCACAAAGTGACTTGATTTTTCAGGTCTTGTTACAGTGGTGTCCCTTGGCTCTGACACAGGGGACCCCAGAGCTTGAAGGCTTGAAGGCTGATTGGTAGGAATGGGGTCAACAGGGCTTCATGTCCCTCCTCCTAAACACTCCACACTTGTGTCTACCTCGTGCTACTACTGTAGGTAGTAACATCCAAATTTGTTTTTCTTCAGTGTGGCATCACCTGGATTTGCCTTTAGCTCTGCCATTGGTTGCAAACATCATTCTGTAGCTGTACAAACTTCATCTCTTGGGATGGAGTGTCACTACCATATTTTTTTGGTCACTTTTGAAACAAGAGTATAGTATTAGCTGAAACTTTTCAGCGGTGTGGATTTATGTATTTATGTAAAAGTGTATTTATTTTTCCAATATTGTTATTTAATTTTATATAAATATTGCATACCTTTACGATGGTTAATGTTAATGTTGAACAGTGAAAATTAAAGACAAGTAGAATGTAATCATCAATGAATTTGTATAATGATTTCTTGAGTCTTTTGCTAAATTAAGATCATATACTTAGTTTTGGTAACTTTTACTGAATTTTCTGACACGGTGCTGCAATGTTCCATCTTCTGACTCATTTTTACTGGCTTTGTTCTTCAACACAAATTGTCATTCTCAACAATTAAACACAGTTTAAAGTGTATGAATTACAAAGTTTGGATAACTAATTTCTTGGAAGGATCTGATTGGCTTAGCTTTACTCAAGTTTCAGTGAAATTAGTCCTATAAAATAAATATAAATTAAAGCAGAGAGAGCCTGAAGAGTCCAACCCACAGTCCTCAGGCAAAATTCCACTGGGATTTTATACCATAAACAAGTGATTTTTATCTGGCTGGTTAAATCTGGGTTTTAAAGAAATAATTAAATGAATAAATGGTTTCTGTATGTAAATGATAATTTTATAACAGGAGGCTGGTGAGATAGCTTGGCATTATAATGTATATTCAAAGAGAACTAAGAGGAGGTGACACTGATTATTTTTGTGCTTGTTTAATAACATGTATTTAAACGCTGCAGAATTTGTACATCATGTGACAGACCTTTTTATTAAAATAATGCTTTAGAAAACATGCAGAGACTTTTACCACAGTACAGAGAGTGTTTTTTCTCCCCTGAATGCCTTATGGTCTGAACGCAGATCTCATACATGCCCTCAGGTACCAAATAATCTCCATTAAATTTTGGTGATGTTGAGTTTACTGTAATATGTAGCTGTGTCCTGAACTTCTGAATAATGTGGAATTCACTTACTGGGGGCTTCTCATTCTTTCCAAATTAGGAAATGGGCACAGATAAGGTAAAACAATGGTATCTCACAGCACTGTGTCCTGGTTGAGTTGGGTGAGTCCTTTGGTCTTGACTGCACTGAGACAGTAATCATTTGGATTTGACCTGTGGAAAATGGGAGAAGGGGGTGGAGGTTTGAATTTGGTTTGGGTTTCTTTGTGTTTTGGAATTGATCTTCCTTATGAAGGACTATTTGTCACTTCTGGGTATCAAGTAATCTGCAACAGGACAAGACCTTACAACCTCAAGTTGTGCCGAGGAAGGTTTAGATTGGATATTGGGAAAAATTTGTTGACAGACACTTGCCAAACATTGGAACAGGCTGCCCAGGGAGGTGGTAGAGTCACCATTCCTGGAGGTATTTAATGGATGTGTAGATGTGGTGCTGGGTGGCATGATTTAGTTGTAATTTGGCCATGCTTGGGTAGGGTTTGGACTTTGGTGGGGCTCTTGGCTGAATGTAGGGACAGAGGCAGTGAGTGCCAAAGGGGCTGTGGACTCAGTGGGAAGTGTTGAAGAGGGTCTGATCAACATCTCCCTGTCAGGGAGCCAGCACTCAGGAATTTAAATCTTAAAATTGGTGTCAATGGAAAGTTTGGGTTGTTTGTGTTTAATTCTGCCAAAGCCAAAACATATTGTTTATAAAATGCCCTCCCCGTGAAGCTGGCTGAAAACAGGCTGTTCAACAGCAATGTTCTCCATGTTGTTGTTCTGATAATATTCTTTGCAGGCAGGGTGTTAGCTCTTGTTAAAGCAGAAGTGATAACCAGGGGCAGAGCTGGTTGCAAGTGTAAGTAATTCTGCTGTTCCCTTCCTCTCCTCTGCGGAAAATGAATTTGCTGTGACAGCAGCATTGCTGAGCTGCTGTATGATTTGTTACACGTGTTTTTGCAATAACAAAGCCATCCTTGAAAATGAAGTGATAGGCACTCTGAACTCTCCAGTCACTCCATGATTCATGGTGCTTTTTTTTCCTGTCCTTCATTCATACGAGCTTGGTTCAGGCTCCGAGGCTGTGACAGCAAATCTGTGTTTCTCTGAAATGCCCGGGTATTATCAGAAAACTAATAAAACCAGTCCTACCCTGAGAGCCTCTTGGGGACAGGACTTATGTTGATGTTGCTGCAGCAGGGAGAAGGCTGCTCATGCAGTCCCAGCACCCATAAGCCAGGCAGAGGGATACCATGTGGCTTGCAAGCCTTAGGGAAAACAGATAGAAATAGATACCTTGGTGAATAAAGCTGATCTAGACCAAAATGAGAACTTGGTAGCCTGTGGATATCACCAGCTATCTGTCTGGAGCTGTCTGTGTCTGTACTGTTCACTGACCACTTAGTTGGACCACCAAGTCTGCTTTTGTCCCACTTGGGTTCCTGGCTGTCACCTGTCCAGAGCAGTCAGACCAACTGACTTCATAGTCTGCTGGTTCAGGTTGCTGATGAAAATTTGTGTGCTGCGGTTCCCCAATCAGAAAAAGGCCTTTGACAGTGCAAATCTCCTTGCTTTTGTTAAAAAAAAAAAAAAAAAGGCAAAACAGACATTTCAGCCCTTTCCCATGCTCCCTTCTGCATGTAACATACCCAGAGCATCCCAGTACTTGTGCCCAGCTTCAGCCACACTCCATAACTGGCAATCCCTGGGTGATAGCTGGATGGGCAGAGCCACACCAGCTTCATTACTGTTCCCCTACTCACTACTTTGTGCCCTTCTTAGAACTTGTCCCAGAAGGTAAATGCAGTTGGGGTTTTCCATTGAAGAGTTCCAGCCTGTTGCTCCTTAGGATCAATGGTGATGGATGCTCTTTCTGCATCTCAGTGCCCACTATCCTGACTGAGTCTCAGAGCCCCAGCTGGTGGCTCTAAGGTAGTTACAGGTGGTTGAAGCCAGTGGTACCCAAATGCCTGGTAGAGGGGCATCACTTCATTCCTCTCTTGCTGCTCTTAAATCTCCTGGTTTTATTTTCCTTTCCATTTTTTGTGGCTTGCCTGTCATTGCCAAACATATTTCCTTGCTACTTCTGTTTCTCCTTAAATAAGGAGAACTACAGAGGTATACTTAGGCTATGGGCTTTGCTGTCTCCAGCTTGCTGGTTAGGATGCTCCATGGGCTGGAAACCAACAATCACTGCCTGTCTGTTACACTGTAGGTGAGGGACCACCTTGTGTGCTTAACTCTGAGCCTGCATTTTGCAGGATCGACTCTGACAGGTCCCATATTTCATAACTTGTTGTTGCTCATACTCCTCCACTGGAGGCACCCCTTAGCCTTTGCACCCATTGTGGTCTGAGCTGGAGATTCATTCTGGTGTCTTTTAGGCTGATGGAGTAAAAGGACCAGGAAGGAGTGTTCCCTCTAACTCCCCTAACTCTGGGGAAGCTGCAGAAAAGGGCTGGTCTCTGCTTCTCTTGGACAGCCTCTCCTATTATCGCTGCCAGGGCAGAAGTGAGCTGGACCCCACTGGTTGGACTCTGGAAATTAATTTTATTGTGGCTTGAAACTTTCCCCCCTCCATTGCCAGATGCTGTGTCTTCTCAGGCTCCTCAGCATGCTTTCCCACTCTGAGCAGGTAACTCTGGTAGCATTCACTTGATGTTTCTTACATGTACAGCCTTCTCTCCCAACTGGAAGTGACATTACTTGCCTTTCCCAGAGAAGTTCAGGGGCTGTTTGGCTGCATTTGCTGTGCCTCTGGTTGGGTTTTTGAACACTTTCTCAAGGAGATGGTAACACTGGCACAAGCTGCCCAGAGAGGTTGTGGAGTCTCCTTCTCTGGAGACATTCAAAACCTGCCTGGACACCTTGCTGTGTGACCTGGTCTGGGTGTTCCTGCTCCAGCAGGAAGATTGGACTAGATGATCTCTTGAGGTCCCTTCCAGTCCCTGACATTCTGTGATTCTAGGCTGTGCACAGTTGGCTTGGACTTGAACAAGTGATGGGATGGTGGGACTGCCATTCAGCAGTGACTGGCTTCAGTAGTGAGCTCCTGGCTGGCCCACCTATGGCTGCAGGGCTCATAAAGCCTACAGAACCCCTATATGCAAGTGTATGTACACCTACATGGGAGNCCCCCCTCCATTGCCAGATGCTGTGTCCCTTCCAGTCCCTGACATTCTGTGATTCTAGGCTGTGCACAGTTGGCTTGGACTTGAACAAGTGATGGTGGGACTGCCATTCAGCAGTGACTGGCTTCAGTAGTGAGCTCCTGGCTGGCCCACCTATGGCTGCTGGGCTCATAAAGCCTACAGAACCCCTATATGCAAGTGTATGTACACCTACATGGGAGAAGTAAAGCAATAAGGGCTATTTTGGGGAACATTTGTCTCCCAAAGCAAGTGTGATAATTGAAATGTGTGTTACAGCACAGGACACACCTTGCACTCACTCTCAGGGATGAACTTTGAAGTTCAGCATCTTCAAGCAGGCCCAAATGGGGTGTTTTTGCCCACATTCCATATTCTCACTGTGTATTTGCTGGTGCTCAGATCCTGGGGACTGCAGCTTTTAGAGACAAGAGCATGTGATGATGAGAGACTCCAAGCACAAAGATATTCACTGTGTTTCCACCTTTCCCAGTGACTGATTTGTGCTGTCATTATGGGGAAAAGATGCAGTCAGTCTTATTCCAGAGGCTCTTCATGCTCTGCTCATGTTTTAATTTTCACCAGCTTGCAGGGGAGGTGATAGAGCCAGCAGCTTGGGTGAGAATCTGTCCACTGCCCCATCTGTGTGCAGGCTGACAAGCAGTTTTTGCATTAAGCCAAGGGGTTTTTTTTAATCAAACCAGGGAGGAGGAAGCAGCCAGGTGTTCCTGCAAACCCCCAGTGTGATGCACACCTGTGAAACAGGGACAGGGTTCCTTGGAGAGCCCTTTGTGTTTCATTTCATCATCTTTAGTTTGCATCTCCAAGGTGGAGAATGGAACTTCTAAACAGCATGACAATACAAGTGTGAAGTGTCATTTAGCCTGGGCTGCTTGCTGCTTCAATTGCTGCTTTCTTCAAAGTGCCACAGCATGAAAAATAAGCTTCATCAGTGCCCTCTACATCCCATTATTCCCGTGTCCTTGGGTAGCTCAGGCATCTCCTCCTCGTTTGAGGGAATGGCATCTAATGCCTCCCTCCCTGCAGACACCTGCAGTGGCTATTCTGGGGCTTTTGCTTGTTTGTTGTTGAAATTAAATAGCATGGAGTGGGGCAGGGATGCAGCTTTTAAGGCAGCTTTGAGTCTTCTCAGCCCTGCTGGTTTCTGCACCCTGTGAGGTCTTTTTATGGGATGTAACAACAGGGCAGGGGAAAGAGGAGGAGAAGGTGCTACTTACCAAGTGGACACCATGGAAGAGGAGGTGCGTGGCTTCTCCTCCTGCAGTTGCCTGGTTTTCTCCTATATATTCTGTGAGATTTCCTTGCTCAGGGTATTATTGCATTGACTTGCTCAGGGCCTTGAAACTTGCAGGAATGTCTCTGGTGCGGAGAAACGGGCTCCAGACACACCAGTCTGTTCCTTCTGCTGCAGTAGCACAGCACCTGTTACCTTTTTCTTTCAAAAATTCCTTTTCTTGTTATGAGGATGCTGGAGCAGGTTCAGAGGAGGGCCACAAAGATGATCAGAGGGCTGGGGCACCTTATGGTGACAGGCTGAAGGGGTTGGGTTTGTTCAGCCTGGTGAAGAGAAGGCTCAGGGGGGACCTCATAGTAGCTTATCAGTACCTGAAGGGGGCTACAGAAAGGCTGGGGGACGATGTTTTGATAGGGTGCAGGATGGCAGGACTAGGAGTAATGTATGCAGATTGGAAGAAGGGAGATTCAGGGTGGATATAAGAAAGAAATTCTTTATGGTGAGAGTGGTGAAACACTGGAACAGGTTGCCCAGAGAGGTTGTGGATGCCACCTCTCTTGGAGGTATTTAAGGCAAGGCTGGATGAGGCTTTGGACTACCTGATGTAGTGGAAGGTATCCCTGCCCATGGCAGGAGGGGTGAACTAGATGATCTTTAAGGTCCCTTCCAACCCAAACCATCCTATGATTCGAAGTCATAGGGCTGTGATTGCAGAGTTACCAGCATCTGGTGTCTGTGGTGTGAGTTACAGCAAGAGCTGATGCAGAGTAACAGGATGCTGAAATGTAGCCATGAGGGTGCGTGGTTGGGCTTTGCTTGTAGCTGGAGGAGTTTGCTGAAGTCCAGGAGAACTATCCCTCATGGGAAGGGTGTGCAAAGCATTGTAGGGCTCCATCATTTCTCTGGTTTATTTCATGTAGCATGTGTTTCATCTCAGATTGTTGGAAAGGATGAACAAGGGCTTACTTAGCAGCACTTACTCTCCATATAACCCTTAATGTGTGGAAATCTAAACCTACAAGGATTGATTTTAATTTCCTCCCAGAAGTTGCTCCTGGCAGAATCTGATAAAACCATTTTTAGTCTAATTCTTCCCAGCCCTGCCCTTGGTGAGCTATCAGAGCATATCTATCTTCAGGAATTCATCTAGTGATCACCACAGCTTGCATTCATTATCTCAAATGCCTCCCAAATAGTTCAGCTGATGCACAGAGGGACCTGGAAAAGTGGTGTGACAGCATTTTTTGAGACTTTTCACTTTTGAGGGAGAATGTCCTCAGATTCTTGCTGATGGTTTGCTTTTATGCCTAGTGTTGAGCTGCCCATTCAGCTCAGAAAGTTAAGGAGAAGCTCTGTATCTCTTGACTGCTCTGTGCTGCTTCTTTCTTTTCACTAAGAATTGTATTTTTCTTCTTTCTGCTTATTTTTGTGCCTGTTGAGTCCCTTTGGTTCTAGGCTGACCTTGCTCCCATAGCTCAGCTTGGTGATGGCAGGGCTGGGACACAGCTCCCAGTGTAAAATAACGGGTCACAATATCCTGTAGGAGGGTCAGAACTTTTGATCCAACACCTGTCAGGAATTCTAGGCAAATTTTTAAGAGCTTTTGCCATATATACTCTGGGTTTTACCTATCACCAGACTGCTGAATCTTAACAAGCTAGATGTGCCCTGGCTTTCCAGAATGTTGGAGTAGGAAACATGGTGCCAAGGGTTAGCTCAAAGCTATTGGCACATACTTGGTAAAACAGAATGATCTTCATCACTCCTGGACTCTGAAAGAGAAAACAAATCACTCTGGAAACAAAAACACAAGCTCACTGCCAGGCTGGAGCAGGGCAATGATTGCAGGAGAGATTTAGCATCGTGTTCTGACCTTTCTGGAAACAGTTGTTATGGAAATATTTCTGTCATATTTATTTAAACTTTTTTTTTCCCTTGCATTTATTTAAACTAGGCAGCGTATTTATTTGAGAAAAATCAGCAGCATACCAATCCCTGGCTCTTGGCATGTTAACAAGTCTAATCATGCAATAAATGTAATACCCTTAAATCTCTGCTCAAATGCTTTGATCCTAATGCTGTTAGAAAAGTCCTCTTGTTCTTACTCTCTCTGTGAAGCATCAGGTGTGGCTGTGGTGGTTTTAGGAGATAATGAAGATGATGACAAGAGGAAGGTTTAGCAGAGACTTCAGCATAATGGCTAGAGCTCTGTTTTTGAAATAGTACTTCTCTACTATTTCATTTGCTCCAACCTTCTTGGCTTTTTTTTTAAGAAACACCACTATGTGTTGGTTTTGTATTGTGCCTGGCCATACTCCCAGCTTCACCTGAGGATGCTGTTTCACACCATGCCTCTACCACAGGCTGGAAACAGCATTTCAGGGCAGCATTTTCAAGCACTTGAAGGCAGGCAGAGGTTGACCTCTCTAGGAAGCTGGTGAGTAGAAGAAAAAGTCATTACAGTACCTTGGCTACACCTTCAGGGCTGGATCCTGAGGCAATTAAAACCAGTAGGAAGCTTTCTGTTGACTTCAAAGAGCCTTGAATAAGGCTGTTAGTCCAAAGAGAGCTGCCCATCCATCCTCAGTACTTGGAGTTATTTTCTACAGCAGGGTGGAGGATAGAAAAGAAAGAGAAATATGAAAGGAGTGATTTTTTTATATTTAAATGCTTTAAAGAAGGTCAAAGCTTACCTTTCTGTGGCAATGTTGATGCTGTAAGTGGGCAGCAGCGTTTGCAGTGATGAAGAGTCCTGCTTATGAATTGCAAAGTTGACCCAGAGCCTTGAACAAATGATGAGGCTGATGGCACTAGGTGGGTGTGTTGCTTCCTTAAGTCTCGTGGCATTGAGATGAAGGCCACTGTTAAATTTCTTTCTGCATGTGGCTCACATATGCCTAAGAGCTACGTGCTAAATGGAAGTTGGAAATACCTGAGATGAATTAGAAGGCAGTGAGGAAATAGACTCTTTGTTCAAGGAATTTTCAGTCTCTGATGCTTGGTTACATTAGATTATTCATCCTCTCTTTTCTGTCAGTGCAAATGAGATCGTAACTCACACAGCCATGAAAGCAAATGGGCGGTTTAGATCTAAAAACATGCAGCTGCCTAACTTTGATTTATATTAAAGACAGACATAGAAATGATTAATTCCAGTGTCTTAGGAATTGCATTTCAGTATTAACAAAATTAGGCAAATTATGCCTCAGCCTCTGAGCACACCAAGGTATGCACACAGCCTTGTTTGATCATGGAATGGGGAGATAAATGTCAGATTTGGGCTCCATGCCAAAGTGAAGCAATTTTTAGGAGGAGATCAAATGTTTATCAACCAACTTGGGCTCTCCAGAGGTGTCTTGGCATTGCTGCACAGCGTGATTATTCTCCCTTTAGAATAAATAGTGGTTATGTTTAAATTGGAGCAAAGATGCATTTGGCTGTGTGGGGCAAGAGTGAGTCCTGGTCAAGAAAGTGAATTTATATTTCAGATTTGGCTGTCACAGTGAAGTAATGTCAACCTGTATGGAAGTCACCTAGAATTTTTACTGAAGTATCAACATTGCTGTTAAATCCAAAGACAGCAAACGAATTAAAGTATTAGAATTTTCCAGTAGGGTTTGACATTTCCTTCTTGCTGCTGATATTCACTGCTGGGGGAGAGATGTCGAAAGAATGAAAAAAATTAAATTCTGATGAAATGTGAAGGCTTATAAAAATAGGGAAATGTTAACTCAGTCTTCTTCCTGTTGATTCTAAAGAAAAAAAGGTTCAGTTTATGAATCTGGGTAACTCATGAAAGTCTTAGAACAAGGGACAGCATTTCTTCTGGTTCTCAGTTCAAGGCTGAATGTTGCTTTTTGAGATTTTTGGCCTATCTTGAAATTGAAGCTGGGGTCAGGATAACACAGAGGTGGCCATCCCTGGGAAAACTCAGAGCTGACCATCCTGGCTCACGTAGCTTCCCTCCTTTCCCAGAGAAGCATCATGAATGGCCTTTAAATCTTGCTGATCACAAGGGATCTCAGCTAAACTCTTGTCAATCTGCAACCATCTGCAGCAGGAAAACAGCCTTTTGAGACATCACTTAGACAAGCTTTTAAGCAGCAATGTCTGGTATTAGGAGTTACATCCATTTATCTCCATGCTGGTCTAAACTTTTCCATTTCAGAGCAAGTGACTGCTCTGTTGCTGGGTTCCTCGTGTACCTCTTCACACAAAGGGGCTGAGCAAGCTGAAAGCAGTGCTGCAATTTAAAATAATCACTGCTGTCAATGCATATGCCAATTTCTATTTTACTGGATCTTCCAGAACTGCTACATATATAAATTGTAGGGTTTTTAGGTTTCAGATGTATTCAGAGACTGAAGAAAGCTTGGCCTATAATTTATGTCTTAGGAAATACATGGATGGAGGGGCCCCAAAATTAAGGAGGATGCCTCAACTGTGTGTTTGCTGTGCTCTGAAAAGAAAGCAGGACATTTTATAGTGAGAGATGGTTGAACCCAGTGTGTTTGTGCCCAAGGATTTAAACCAGGGTGCTTGTGACATGGCATGTAACCACTTGCATAACACGTAATGAAGAAATGGGAGCTGAGTCTCTGGGTGCATCATGCTGAGTAAGAGGCTTGTTCTACACAGAACTGTCATATTAAATTCTTGTCGCGATTCCAGGGCCCTTTGATTCCTAAATCTTCTGGAGGAGACTAATCTGAAATCAAAGTGAAGTTGCTCGGGGTTTGCATGCCAGAAGTGGTCACATTTGAGAAAGTTCAGTGAACCTGCAGAGGGAGGCTGGAATTAGTTGCTTGACTACAAAGCTCGCAGCTAACGTACCTGCTGCTTTGCTTTTTGCTTTGATTCTGCAGGCTTTGCCTTCCTGCCACCTTCTGAGTTGTTTTCAAAATGCATAAACCTTAAGGATGAGCACGTCCTGGTTTCAGTCTGTTTAGTTAAAATTTAAAAAAAAATAAATCAGTCTGCACTGCTAAAACAAACGTGAGCTTTAGTAGCAGGGACACGGGAAGACTTGAGTTTTTCCCTTCTGTCCTTTGTGCAGCCATTTCCCTCTCTGTGAAGGTGTATCTCACGATTCACTTTCCTGATTTACCAACTTTTGACCTCCCTTTGTACCAAGGTGAATGGAAATTGTCCCTTTCAAGTTCTTCTGGGTAGATACAGAGGGGCTCCTGCCTTGATCCCTGTAAGATGACTCTGCCCCTTTGAAACCTTGCTGGAGCAACGCCAGGAATCCAGCCTGTTGTCCCTGCTGAATGTCAGCTGCTCTCTCTGGTTTGATTGCTGGCATTTTGGGGGGCTTTGACCAAGAACACGGTTGCAAGATAAAGTGCAAACGGGAGTATTTACAGCGGTTAAATGATGCCATCCCGTATTCCCCCTCAAGCTTTGTCTAGGCTGGCCGAGACCTGGGGAGGTGCTTTCTGCTCCAGTTGAAAGCAAATGGCCCGTGTGTAACCATGTAGATGGCCCTGCCTGAAAGCTGATCTGTTGTTACTTTATATTTACAGTGTTCTGTCTCCTGTGGAAGGGGCCAAAAGCACCGCAATGTGTACTGTTTGTCAAAGGAAGGCAGGCATGTAGAAGAAGATTATTGCAAGCACCTTGCTAAGCCCAATGTGCAAAAGAAATGCAGAGGGGGCAGATGTCCGAAGTGGAAAGCAGGAGATTGGGGACAGGTGAGACATGTTGTATATCCTTTTGCACCCTTTGGTACTTTATTTTTATTTTTCCTCCATCCAATTGGTTAGAATTTGGGTTTTTCCCCCATTACTTCTGTCCACTAGAGCTTCTCAAGGGTAAAATTTTAAGAGCCAGATCCTCAGGTAGCATCAAAACAATTGGTTAGAATTTAGGTTTTTCCCCCATCACTTCTGTCCACTAGAGCTTCTCAAGGGTAAAATTTTAAGAGCCAGATCCTCAGGTAGCATCAAAACTGTGCAGCTTCATGGACAGCAGTGGAGCAACACTGGTTCATACCAGCTGAAAACATGGCAACTTGTTCTTAGCATCTAACCAAAAGCAAATTCCTTAGTAAACAATACTAAAGACTACTTACTATTTATTCTTAGGTTTAGTATTGATATTAATTAAATACACCACATCCCAAGCAAAATCTACTTTAGTTTTGAGAAGGCTGAAATTAATTTTATTATCAGCTTCCCGGGAAAGCCTAAAGAAGAAACTGAGCTGTTGATTAAAAATGCTTTTCCCCCACCTTTTGTTTCTTAACAAGCTCATCAGTTAATTTTGCTTCATTAAAAAGTCAGGCACTGATGCATAGAGCAGAGGCTGCTGGAAATGTGAAAGTGCTTGGAGTTATTAAGCATCTTCTCTGCTGAAAGAGTAGCTCGAATCCTTGTTTTCCTGAAAATAATCTCTTTGTCATCACTTTGAATCTGCTGCATCACATTTTTATCTCTGCACCCTGCTCTTCACTCTCTCTCATTAGTGTGCTCATCGTTAGAATTATTGAAAATCCCAGATGAAATGAACTGTTACTTGTAAAACATGTTCTCCTGGGGGAAGGGGAGGGTCTGTCTTCCAAATTGAGGCACAAACCACCAGTTCTCCCTCTATGTGAGTTTCCCTGAGAGATAAACCATTAACATCTCTGCAGGCATCCATGCAAACAAACGTTAGGGCCAGGACAGCATATTCTTGTTTAATGTCGACAATTAAAGAAGACAATAAACCCACTGATGTTCTGTGATTGTTTTTAGACTTGTATTTACCTTTGATTTAAAAGGAGAGCAGTATTAGCCATTACATGTATAAAGGGCACTCACCGTGGAGGCTCATTTCTGGGCCCTTTACCCAAGGTATGGCTGGGAGCACCCAGGTAGCCCTGTGAAATTCACAGGGAAATTATTGGAAATTAAATCAATATTATTACTTTTATTACCTGCAGGACTGAACCTTCCATTTTCTCCTGGACACCAGACTGAAAAGAAAGGCCAGACCATTAGACAGTCTTGTCGTATCTGATTTGCACCTCATTTAACGTGACTGCTCCTGAAAGGAAATTTTTTACAGCTAATAATTGTAAACATAATAAGGCAATGGTCTGTTGATTGTGTTAAAATAGGCTTATGCTAATTGGTAAAAGTAAGCATTTGAAAATTTTTTAACATCCCACCACCTGAACGGGAGTTAATTTTATGCAACTGGGGAATGGAGCCCAAGTTCATAGGAGGATGAGGTGATTTATGGCCCAAGGTAATCTCTTGTGAGTAGGCAATTAAGGAATATTTGTGTGCTAATTATAAGTCTAAGTAAAGGCAGCATTTCCAGGGTGTGAGGTAGCTCCACAACCCTGGATGCTCTATGGTCTCCACCAGCCAGCATCTTGGGGAAAAAAAATGATGGGGTAGTACCACCCATACTGCTTTATCACACTGGGCTTTTTAAAGCCATATGAAATGCTGTGCCACAGTTTCCTTGCCTTTTCTTACAGAGCTGAGGTGCATACAGGTGCTGAACTTCTCATTAAGACTGAAACAGGCTGGGGTTCAACACTCTGACCCAGAGGTCAGGATCTTAATGGGCATGGAAGCTCCGTGTCACCTTCCCCATCACTGGTGGCACTGCTGAAAATAGGGAGCTGGGATCAGCTTGCACTTAGATACCATCAAAAGAAAGCTTTCTTGAAGGTCTAATTGCCTACCAAAGATAATCCCTGAGCTGAGCTGCTGTGAGCTGGCTGCCTTTTGTCCTGGGTAAACCAGCAAAAGTCTGCCTGGGAAATAAGGCAAGATTTTCCCGTGAAAGCTCATCCTCCTTGTCCCCACGGATGCACAGGAACTGTTGCATGTGCCTTTAGGTGTATGGTTTTTATCTTTTCCTTTTGGGTAAAGGAATGATGAAAAATATCAGGAGTAAAAAATACAATAATAGTTAAAAACTAATCCCAGTTGGCTAAACTGGTGTTCTGCTCCCAAGTTTTTCTTTCTGGATGTTTCGTATTCAGAGGTCAGGTAATTCCTTTCTAGATTGTTATGTACTCCCCTTTCCTGCAGCAGAGCATTCTTAATATATCTGTGATAATCATAAGGGAAGGAAAAAAGGGTTTTTTCTCCCACTCCTGTGTCTGTACCGAAATGTCAGATGTAATGTGTTTGCAGCTCCCATCAGTCATGGCCATTTATCTTTCACTTAGCAAAAATACCAATATTTATTCTGATGTCTGGTATTTATGTATTTTGGCTACAGGCTGAAATCCAGCCCAGACTAGAAATGCAGGTGGAGTATCAGGTAGAGCTTCTGCAGAGCCCAGCTGGCACTCAGCAGTTTGGGATTGAATTTGCCAGTGGAGAAAGAGGAACCTCCTTCGAAAGCATATAGATTCTATAGAAAGGATGAACAGGCTGCCTGGCTGGTGGCATCCTGTAAGAGGATATATAACTACAGCAAAAGTTGTCTGCCCCAAAATTTTAGCATCTTATGGCTATGTCAGAAATAGGTATTTCCTTAAAATGGACACAGATGACCAGTATTATGGATTAAAATATCCAGGATGAATATGGTGTAAAACCCCACCTCTTTTTTGCCCCACTAGTGGTGTTATTTCAAATCCAGACACAAATCTAGCCAGAGAACCACTGCAGTATTGATGCTGCAGAGTGGACAGAGGGAGAAGATGCCTCAAACCACTGGATAAAACTCCTGTGGCCCCAACTCCCCCACCATTGCCCACACATGATGCAGCATTGTCCCCATCACCAAGCAGTGTGGCCAGGTCACCCCACCACAACCCTCCTCTGACTCCAGGGCTGGGCTCACCTGCAGCTTCACTTTCTCCTCCAGGGTCATGCCAATGTTTCTCTCTCCCATGCTGTGGCAGCATTGCTCTCTGTCTGGCCACAGAGGACACTTTGGAAGTCCATTTGGCCTCCTCTATGTATACTGTATAATTAGCCTCAGGAAAAGCTCTTTGCTTGCTTGCTTTGTAGGAGAAGGGTTCAAATCTCTTCCAAGGGATGGCCCAGGACACAGCATCGCTGGTTTGAGATCCTGAGGGAATTTGTCCTCCCACAGTTTCATCCAGGATGAAGCATTTATTCTCGTGGTTTTCACCCCAGGCATGCAGTGAAATGAGTCAATGGCTTTACCGGGTGGCCTGTCACAGCCAGGGACCAACCTCTTCCTCCCCAGACCCACTCTTGGGGGTGTCAAAGCCCCACCCCTAAGGAAAGAGCCGTGGCATGGCTCTCTCTCCCTTATCATAGTATCCCCCTGCATGTGATTTTTTAGGTGGATGATAAATGCAAACCAAAAGGCATTTTCTAAACATGGTATGCATCCTGCTGTATATGTTTCTCCAAGTTTGTTGCCATTATCCAGTTTTAACTGTCCCCTGTGGAATGCAGAGGACAAACAGCACTGTTATCACGGATGGGTTGGGGGGAGTGTTTTAGTACAGCAGCTGGGAAACATTTGTATCACCAGTGACAGAAATCTCACTGCTACTTTCAGAAGTTCTACATGCACACACCAAAAAAAAACCCAAAAAAACACCCCTTTACAAACATCCAAAGTCAACTTTTCTTTGCTCTTGCTTTTACGGGACGTGGGGATAGTAAAACAAACAGGGTATTAGAGAGGAATTCTCTGCAGGAGAGGGAATTGCTTTCCCCATTAGGCACCACTTAATTCCCTGCCTGAAGAAGGATGCTTTTATGGGTATTGCAATAATGGGCTGTAAACTTGTTTTCTTAGTTCCTGATCTATTAATAAGTATTCCTTAAGTATTAATTGTTAGCTCAGCAAAAGGCTAATTGTAATAGCCACGTTTTCAATGCATAGCTTTGATTTTTACATGCTCTCCTCTATAAATGCAAAGTTGTTTGATTCCAAATCTGTATCTTCTACTTTAAGATCTAGCAAGGGAAAAAATCCATACCAGAGGGACATTAAGTACAGCTAAACATATTACAGCGAGCAGTCACAACAATAAGAAGTGTTGTGGGAAGGAAATAAGCGAGCTGTTAAAAGCATTGTAGTGAGGGTAATAATTTGGAGATGTCTGAGAAGCTGAGAAATTCAGGCTTTTCTTGCTGTGCTTAGAAGTGGGGAGAAATGTGCCCACAGTGCAGCGAAGGGAATGCGAAATGCAGTTAATTTTAAAAAGATTTTTCTTTTTTTTTTCATGAACTAACTATGTGCCCTGGCTTGTGTGCATGTGCTGGAAAGGAATCCTCAGCTGTCTCGTGCTTTTGCCTCTCTGCAGCTACAGACTTTCTTCTTTATAATTCAAGTTTGCTTTTCATTAAAGTCCACTGCGGTGACACTTGTGGCATTTCAGATATTTTGAGCTATTTCTTTTTTGAGAAGCAACAGGCAGAGCCTTTTCACTTCTGGCATGTTGTAATGCTTTAGCAGTGCTCCTCTAGAAGGATTTTTTTTTTTTTTTGGCAATATAAATCCTATCAAGGAAATCCTGACCCTGCTGAATCCAACGGGAAAACTTCCCTCTTGGCTTCAGCAGAGCAGGCATCTCAGCCCGTCTGCTCTGCTCTTGTTAAATTTGTCCCTCTTGCAATGAAAAGCTGTCACTTGAAAGTTTAAATACTGGCCTTAAAGCTTTGCTGTTGAAGGGGAACCCCTGGAACTTACTTTCAGGGCTGCAACAGGAACCAAAACTCACCTTTCTCCTTTCCTCCAGTGCTCGGTGTCCTGCGGCCGGGGTGTCCAGCTCCGCACTGTCCACTGCCATGGCGGCACCTCGAAGGCAGCTGAGGAGGCAGAGTGTGACCCAGCCAGCCGTCCCCTTCCACAGAGGGACTGTCACCTCTCCGAGTGCCCCACACACCACTGGGCAGCCGGCGAATGGCAGGCGGTAAGTGGGGACTCCCCTTCCCATCTGCGCCCTCCCCCAGGGTCACGTCACTTGTGCTCTCAAGCGTGTAGCGTGGGATGATGCTGGAGATGGGGTGAGGGGTGCTTTTAGGGATGGAGATCACTGCCTGATAATCAAGGTTTCCACCAAGTGGGGGTTTAAGATTGCAGCTGGAGTTTGCTAAAAGAATTAAAAGACAGAATCATAGAAGGGACTTCAAAGATCATCAAGTTCCAACCCCCCTGCCATAGGCAAGGGATATCTCCCACTAGATCAGGCTGCTCAGTGCTTTGTCCAGCCTGGCCTTGAACACCTCCAGAGAGGGGGTGTCCACAACCTCTCTGGGCAACCTGTTCCCATGTTTCACCACCCTCACTGTAAAGAATTTCTTTCTTATGTCAAGCCTGAATCTATCCCCTTCCAATTTGCATCCATTATTTCTGGTCCTCCCATCAGATATCTTATTAAAAAGTTCTACCCCTGCCTTTCTGTAGGACCCCTTCAGGTATTGATAAGTTACTATGTGGTCCCCCCTGAGCCTTCTCTTCTCCAGGCTGAACAGCCCCAACTCCTTCAGCCTGTCTTCATAGGGCAGTTGCTCCAGCCCTTTGACCATCTTCGTGGCCCTCCTCTGGACCCGCTCCAGTAGCTCTATGTCCTTCTTATGTTGAGGGCTCCAGAACTGGACACAATACTTCAGATGGGGCCTCACCAGAGCCAAGTAGAGGGGCAAAGATAGACTCATATGTTCTGGCTGGAAAAGAGAACTGAGGAATAGCTCTTGTAGGGTTAATTTATCACTTAGTGGTGTTTGACTGGGACCTGTGCAAATGTTGAGGAGGTTTTGGGTCTGTTCACTGACTTTGAAAGCATATGATCCTGGTCATGACTGATGTCTGCCGTGTTGCAGCTCTGGGGAGCAGGATAAATATTAATCAAACAGGGTCCAGCTTTGATTGGCAGTCAGGCTACTAATATGTGGCTCCTGCGTGGCCCAGGGAGGTACTGAAGTGGGATGAAATGGGTTAAGGTCCCTTCCCTTGGCAAGACAGTGTGAAAAGGCCATTCTGTAAGTGCAAAACAGCCCCTTGATTCCTCTAACAAAAGATGGAGAAGCATCATCTCCATAAAAGCTGCTTCCAGAGTCTGCCTTCATTGTGTCACTAAAAAAAAAAAACAAAAAGGACAAAAAAGAAAGAAAAGGTAGAGAGGATAGGAAAAGCTAATTTACTGATGAGAGAAAAAAAATCAGAGGTTGAATGGCTTTTCTGCTGCAGCAAGAAAAAATGCAAGGTTAGAGAAGTGTGTGCTTTGCTCTCTCTGTCCCCACAAACTCACCCTTGTCTCGTGCCTGTGCAGAGTGCCCTAGTCTGCAGGACATGTGGCATTATCTAATATCCTACTTCCTGTGATACTGTGGCCCAATGGGGATGGTACAAAGCAGTTTATCTTCATTTCTCCCATCCCACTGGCACTGGGAATCAAAGAATATCAGGGATTGGAAGGGACCTCAAGAGATCATCCAGTCCAATTCCCCTGACAGAGCAGGAACACCCAGACCATGTCACACAGGAAGGCATCCAGGTGGGCTTTGAATGTCTCCAGAGAAGGAGACTCCACAACATCTCAGGGCAGCCTGAGAGTTCAGTCTCCCCCACTGTGAAAAAGTTTTTCTTTTATTTCTGTGTTCCAGCTTGCACCCATTGCCCCTTGTCCTATCATTGGAGGCCACTGAGAAGAGCCTGGCTCTATCCTCCTGACACTCACCCTTTACATATTTATAGACATTAATGAGGTCACCCCTCAAGTTGTAATGGGTTTGTAAACTCATGTAACATGGCCATGAGTACAAGAGGCTGGAGGGGACCATGACCTGTGCCCACCTGCCGGGAAGCTGAGCTGTAATGGGAAGCAGCAGGAGGGAAATCCAAGCTGAGCACACAGAGGGAAACATCCCAGCCTGGAAAAGAAATGACCAAACAGCTGAGGGTACTCCAGCAAATTCCTTGCAATGAACCTTTGCTTTTGCGGAGCTTTTTCAAATTTCTTCAGCTAATAAATTTACAGGCAGCAAAGTAGGTCACCAAAAAGCATGCAGTTACAGACCTTGACTAATGATGTAATTAGTCCTGATAAAGCCTCAGCCCTGACCCCATCCTTTCACCCTCTTTCCTTTATTTTTGCAACTTTTCATACCAGTGGTGAGAGACCCCTGACTGCTCAAACCCTGACAGCTCTTTTGTGGGAGTTGGTTGCTGGTTCTTTCCTGAATTTTAAGGGTTTTCAATTACCCTGGGGAAATTTTAAACGTTACAGAGATTTTTTTTTTTCCCTGGGGAAACTTCTCTAGGGAGGTGAGCTGGAAGTTTCCTCACAAATATGTAACCATTGACAAAAGCATGCAGGAGTAATGGATGCAATTGGAAGAGGGTAGATTTATGCTGAAAAGAAGTTCTTTACTGTTAGGGTGGTGAGACACTGGAACAGGTTGCCCAGAGAGGTTTTGGTTCCTCGCTCCCTGTTTAAGTCCAGGCTGGATGAGGCATTGTGCAACCTGGTCTAGTGGGAGGTGTTCCTGCCCATGACAGGGGGGGTTGGAACTAGATGATCTTTAAGGTCCCTTCTAACCCAGACCATTTAATGATGTTCTCCCCTTTGGCTGACTCCAAGTAGCTTTTCTTTTCTCAAAATCCTAGGGTTGGAAGAGACTTTCAAAGGCTGTATGGTCTCAACCCCCTGCAGTGAGCAGGGCTGTGTTGCACTAGATCAGGTTGCTCAGAGCCTCATCAAGCCTGTCCTTGAATGTTTCCAGGGATGCAGCCTCCACCACCTCTCTGGGCAACCTGTTCCAGTGCCTCACCACCCTCATAGTGAAGACCTTTTTCAAAATATCTAACCTAAACCTGCCCTGCTCTAGTTTCAAACCATTGCCCCTCATCCTATCACTACGTGCCCTAGCAAAGAGTCTTTCCCCAGCATTCCTGTAACCCCTTCAGGCACTGGGAGGTTGCTATGAGGTCTCCCTGGAGCATTCTATTCCCCAGGCTGAGCAGCTCCAGCTCTCACAGCCTTATTTTGTTCTGATGTTCCCAGTGAAAAAAAAAAATATAGCATTTTCTCCTTAGCCCTAAGTACTGGCTGCATGTTATTTATAGTGAAGAGGCACAGATTGCATTAGTATTCTCTGAGCAGGGAATGGCAATGAACCCTAATCGACATGAAAGGCAGGATGTAAAATAACATCTCAGCACTGTCTTGTTCTTGATTTCTTATCTTTAAAGGGAATCTGTCCTAGAGGGTTGTTGTTTTTTTTTTAATTGTTCAGTTTGGTTGATGTTTAGAAAAAAAGTTTGTCTCTCCAGTGAAAGGAAATAGAGAGCTTATTGGAAACCATTTATTGCTGTGTTGGTGCATCTCTATTAATTAGCTGTTCTCAGCACCTACAGCAGGGGGAAGAAAGTCAATAGAAAGGGTCTTGCTGATGTCAAAGTCAAACTCAGACCAGGGCCACAAAGCAAAAAGGAAAACTGAGAGGGAGAAGGGGTTTATCTTTTAATATGAACCTCTGTGGAAGAACAATGCATGGCTCTGGGAGCTGTGATGCAATTCTTGACTCTTTGACATTTGCAATTTGAGGGAAAATTTGTGCCATCCGTGCCTGAATTGGGTGGCAGAGTTACCCGGGGCGTGTTTGAAGCATTTGTGGTGTGCAGTTGGGTTTCATCTCTGTCAAATTTTGATCTGAGGAAAACAAAACCTAAAACAGTGAATGCTTTTGCAAAGCTGTGCCTTTAGGGTTTTTTTAAAAATTATTATTATTATTATTACTTTTCTAAAACAGTTGCAGAAATGCTTGAAATTATCCTTAACATGAACTGCCAGGAAAATAGTTCAATATCTGGGAAATGAGGCAAAAGAGACAAATATTGTCAAATGCCTGACCTGTTTTTCAGCTTTTGCCATTAATGGCTGTTATCCCCTGGCCCTGCTGATCATTCATGAACGTGAGATTTCAGACAAATTCTATCACTGTATTAAAATGAAAAACAGCCTTTTCATGCTGGCTGAACTGTCCACTTTCCATGTGAATGATGTTTCATAACCTTGGGGCAGCTGATTGGAACCTCTGCAGTGTTTCTCTCTGATTGGTTTTGTGATGGCCTCACTGTCTTTGAGCCATATTTAAATGGCTCAGTGGGATTATTTTAATTGCCAGCTATCCCCCAAAAAACAAATAATCAAACGTGAATTTACTGATGATGACAAAAGGCACTGAAGTGTCTCAGGTTTATTTGGCCACACAACTGTTATTTGTGGAGAAACCCAAAGCAGAGCAGGCTGGAGTGTGTTTGAGAGTGTCAATCTCATCAGCAACTAATGATTTTAAATGAGGATGGGTTTTTCATAGGATAGCTCTTCATGGCCAATGGCAGAAGATGCGTTGACAGCACAGGATTATTCACCCTCCTAAAATTAAGAGTGAGTCAATATGCTTTGCAAATTCAGACCTAAATATACATTAAAGGGAGGAGACTAAAACAGTCTCATTTTTTCCCTACTCCTTGCAAGGTTGCTCTTGTTGGCCTTGGGCTAGAAGTATTCACCCTGCACTGGTGACCAGGTGCTGGGCTGGCAAACAGCAAATCAAGGACAAGGGGAGCTTTGAGCATCCCATGGCCCTGCTCCCACTGCACTGGGGAGTAAGTCCTGTGTTAGGAGGGAGCAGGAAAGTCCACACTGTCCCTGGAAGGTTCCACTCAAGGAAGCTACATGATGATGGAGTGTCAGCACTGCCTCATTCCATGCAATAACCTCTTTTCAGATTTTACTTGTATAATGAGATATCAAAGAAGGGCAAACATAGCACAGTTTGTTTGCTTTCTGGGGGAAATCACAGTCCAGCAAATTCCTCCAACCCCTATAAGGATAGCTGTGTTTCAGCACAGACCTAGAAGGAGCTTCCACTCTGAGGACTTAAAGCAAGAGTGTAAATAAGGTTGAAAGCACACGAAGCCCTTGGGGTCTTCGGGCAGACTGTGGATTTTGCAATGTTGACTGTTGCCTAAGAGCTCCTCAGTTATCCCTTGGGAATAAATGCTGCTTTGTAGGGCTGCCTCTCTGTCCCTGTCCCCCTCTGCTTTGCTCAGTTACTAAATATTGAGGATGAACATGACGTGCTCACTGCAGCTCTCCTGGTTTGATGTTCCTGCCACAGGGTGATCTGATTTTCCACAGTTGTCACATGATTTGCAATCTTGGTTCTGACAGCTAATTAGAGAAATGGGGACCTGACAGTGCCTACGTTTCACAATTAGGTAAACTCCCTAAGATCTTGCCAGTTATGGGCCAGCCAGGAGAGCAGGAGCTGCTTTGGGGAAGCTGGAAGTGCTGTTTGGAGGGTGAGACACTAACTAGATTAAACTGGCAGGTTCCTTCAAGCCTAGGTGACTTCAAACAGCGTTTCTCTACAGAGAGGGATGCTCTGATTGAATGTTCTATCCTTTTCCTTAGGGGAAGACATTTCCTGCACGTTATATAAAATGATTATTTTCATGCTTTTTTCTCCTTGTTAATCCACTTAGTTGAAAGTGTTAGAAGTCCATTACAGGTGATAACTTTAAGAAAATGGGATTTTACCCAGACAGCTACTCTTGTGCTGATTTATTTTGTTTTATATGTCTTTTGTAAGATGTGGTTTAAGCACAGACCCATTCCCAGGAGACCAGCCTCCCAGACAGCCTGGTTTTCTCAAGATGAGCAGAGAAAGAACCAAGTCCCTAAGGTCTGCAGAAGTGCTCCAGTGGTGCTTTGCTCTCAGGGGTTATTCTATATGAGACAGGGCAGTGTCCAAAAGTGAATAAATGCATATAGCTCCCTCTGCTGCAGCAATTGCAGAGATATGTCCCCAGATCATGCAAGCAGAGCCTGAAGAAGGAAGTTTCCCCAGTACCAGTCACAGCATAAGTGTGTGATAGTGTGAATTTTGGGAGTGGAATGGCTGGATTGTTGTTGGCTGGCTGGTTGTTGTGCCCAAAACTCAACTAGAAGTGGTCCTGAGTGATTTTAGTGGACACTCCTCAAGCAGGGCTTGGTCCAGATGATTTCCAGAGGTCCTCAAAACCACAAGTGCTTTTGTGATTTTAAGGGTCCCTTTTCAAGATCTTCAGAGGTCTCCCAAAACCAAACCGGATATAGTGGGAGGTGTCCCTGCCCATGGCAGGCGTGTTGGAAGTAGATGATCTTTAAGGACCCTTCCAACCCAAACCATTGGGTCCAGGCAGCTGTATTCACTAAGGAGTGAAATGATGGGGATTCTCCCCTTTTCTTTCCTCTTATCCTGTCGTGGACTACTCTGCATCTCTTGACCCCATCACAGCTGGACCCCACATCCACCCCATTCCAGTAGCTGTTATCTTGGGCTCTTCTCTTTCTCCACACCTGTGATTTGAATTGGTACCTCCAGAGATGGAAGCAATTTGTCACTGGATGCTCCCATAGCACCTGGTCTTAAATTTGTCCCTAGGTAATAGTAGTGAGAGTACCATCATAGAATGGCTTGGATTGGAAGGGACCTTAAAGATCATCTATTTCCAACCCCTCTGCCATGGACTCGGACACCTCCCACTAGACCAGGTTACACAGTGCCTCATCCAGCCTGGCCTTAAGCACTTCCAGGGATTGAGGGAGCATCCACAGCCTCTCTGGGCAAACTGTTCCAGTGTCTCACCACTCTCATAGTAATGAGCTTCATCTATCAAAAAGTTCTACCCCATTCTTTCTGTAGGTTCCCTTCAGGTGTTGAGAAGCTACTATGAGGTCCCCCCTGAGCCTTCTCTTCTCCAGGCTGAACAACCCCAACAGCCTGTCCTCATAAGGGAGGTGCTCCAGCCCTTTGATCTTCTTTGTGGCCTTCCTCTGGACCTGCTCCAACAGATCAATGTCTTTCTTATGTTGAGGGCTCCAGAACTGGACACAATACTCTAGATGGGGCCCTGTGCCAATGGGGATGCTGTTGGGAGGGGAACTTGCTCCCTGGGCAGATGCAGATTGATTTGCAGAAGTCCTTTGTGGGTGATGTGAGCTGTTGTTTGTTGCCAACAGTGCATGAAGACGTGCGGGGAGGCATCTCGGTACCGCAAGGTGGTCTGCATGGATGAGAACAAGGGGGTACAGGACAGCAGCTACTGTGATGCCAGCAAACGACCCCCCGAGATGGAGAGCTGTGGGCTGCCACCCTGCGAGTATGTCTGGATCACCGGGGAGTGGTCAGAGGTGAGTCCCCATCCCTGTCCCCATACCTCTTGTCACCACACCACCCCCCTCCTCCTCTCAGCATGCACCTTGCTGAGACTTTGCAACCCAAATCAACAGTGTCAGGGCAGTGCTGCACAGTTTAATTAGTATTTTGGAGGTTGTTTCTGTGTGCAATTTCCCCACTGGAGAGAAAGATGCAGGGCAGTGTGAGAAGAGCAGGAGATTGAAGATTAAACACCAGTGAGCTTGGTGTCCTAGCTAATACCTAGAGGCAATTTTTCTTCCAAAGCACAGCATGTTCAGCAGGCACTCTTTTTGGGCTTGTGCCATTTTATTTCATTTACTAATTTATTTTGGTTTATTTCCATCCCCATCACAGGGGAATATTCCTATCCCTCCCCCCCCCCAGCCCTGTGAGCTGTTGGAGAGCATCATGAGGGAAAGGCAAGCCTGGAAGTGGCCTTGAGGGCACGTCCTTTCTCAGTGCTGTCTTTGGCAGGAGCGAGGACCCAGCATGAGTGAAGGCAGCAGGTTTGCCCTCGTGGCTGGAAGAGGGCTCAGAAAGGAAAATAGATGAGTTTTCTTTGCAGCAGCAGGCTCTGCATGCAGGAGGACCTGGGCTAATCTCAGCCTGTTTCCTTCTGTGGTGGGTGAAGGATCACTTTCCACTTAGAGGAACCACAGAGGGAAATGACAAGGCAGCTGCTGACACAGCACTGATTAAAAAGAAAGAACAAGAAAAGGGAAAATGGAAAACATGTTGGGATTGAGGGGGAGGAGAGACAAGCAACCCAAGATAATACAGGAGGGGGAAATGTGGAGAGATGAGAAGTTCTCAGAGCAGCCTGGTCTCCTGGGTAGTTTTCTAAGAGAAATATCAGGGTGCTTGTGAAGCTGAAGCCCTGATTGTCCCTTGCCCAGGCACCTTCTACCCATTCCCACTACCTGTCATCATCTGGGAGCACTCAGACCCATGAAGATGAGGAGGAGGGTGAGGATTTGAGGAGCTGGTCCTGTCATTACACAAAAAACCTTCCAGATGCTCCCAGAGCTTGCAATTCAGAATCAATCTTAACCATTTCCTTTCTCTGTGTATCCCATGGAAGAAAAAAATAAAATGCCAAAAACAAGTCCAAAAAATAGAGGAATTTCTGAGTTTCCAAGGATCTTTTGTTCCTTCTTTTACCCTTGGGGAGAGATACCCAGGAGCCAAGCTGAGGCAGGGGATCCTGGAACAGTGTAGGGAGGAACTGGATGCTCAAAGGCAATGTTGTAGCCACTCACATCACTTGTGGTTGGCTTAAATAGTGACTAGTGATCCCTCAGAGCAGCTTGCCATGTTAAAAAACATAAGATGGAATCATAGAGTTGGAAAGGACCTTCAAAGGCTATCCAGTCTAACCCCCCTGCAGTGAGCAGGGACATCCTGCGCTAGATGAGGTTGCTCAACGCCTCAGCAAGCCTGGCCTTGGTTGTCTTCAGGGATGGGGCCTCCACTACATCTCTGTGCAACCTCTTCTAGTGTCTCACCACCCTCATGATGCTGAATTTCTTTGCTTTTTATCCCCATTTTGGGCTGCCTTTCTTAAGTGTTAAGTGCTGACAGGCTTTTCCTCTGCCCACAGTGCTCTGTCACGTGTGGGAAGGGATACAGGCAGCGCCTGGTGTCCTGCAGTGAGATCTACACCGGGAAGGACCACTATGAGTACGGGTACCAGAACACTGTCAACTGCCCTGGCACACAGCCCCCCAACATCCAGCCCTGCTACCTCGGGGAGTGTCCTGTCTCAGCATCCTGGCGTGTCGGCAACTGGGGAAGTGTAAGTTGGGCCAAATTCATTCTTTAAATGAAAAAAATTGTGGGAAAAAAAAAAAAGCACCTTATTTTTCTTTGATAGGTTTGTCAGGGAAATGTTTGAGACCTGCATAGATCGATGGAATGAATACTCTCATGTCTTGGCAACCTGATGCAATTAGGGCTCCTGCTCCTGTCTGAACCCCATCCTATGGGGGAGTCTCAGCAGCCATGAGTGGAGTCACAGTCTCCATGAAAATTTGATTGTAGCCAAAATTTGTGGCTGAATTGAGAGACATACTGAATGCTTTGTTGGAAAGATCACATCAGGAACATTGTGTTCAGTTCTGGTTTCCTTGGTTCAGGAAGGACAGGGAACTGCTGGAGAGGGTACAGCACAGAGCTGCAAAGATGATGAAGGGATTGGAGCATCCTCCTTATGAGGAAAGGCTGAGGGAACTGGATCTCTTCAGCTTGGAGAAGAGGAGACTGAGGGGTGACCTCATTAATGTCTATAAATATGTAAAGGGTGAGTGTCAGGAGGATGAATCCAGGCTCTTCTCAGTGACATGGTGCAAGCTGGAACACAGGAGGTTCCACAGAAATATAAGAAAATATAGTCAGGGTGAAGGTGCCAGAACAGTGGTGCAAGCTTCCCATAGAAGGCAAGGAGTTTCCTTCTCTGGAGGCATTCAAAGCCTGCCTGGACATGTTCCTGGGTGACCTGATCTAGATGTTCCTGCTCCAGCAGGCAGATTGGATTTGATGATCTTTTGGGGTCCCTTCTAGTCCTTGATGTTCTGTGATTCTGTGTGAAAGTGATCTCATTGACAGAAAATTAGGGGGTTTCAACTGCCATGTGCTGGAGTAGAGGAAGTGATGGTAGTTATCAGCTGGGCTTGATGATCTCACTTGCCCATGTGTGTGAGCAAGACTTGGGAACCACCAGTAGGCCAAAAACACTGGTAATTTTAGCCTGAAAGGGATTTTTCTTGCTCTTTTTTTCCCATGCTCCCCCATCCTTCCTTCTTACAAATGCTGGGGCAGGAAGGGGGAAAGGACTTCACCTTCTGCTAAAGTTATTGGTGTTGAGCCTTTTCTGCAGCTTGAACTACAAGATGGAATTTTAGTTAAGGTGATAACATTTCACTTCTCTGGGTTTCTGACATTCTTTGAAATGTGATGTTTCTCCCATAAATTTGATTTATTAACCCAGCTCAGGCATTTGTAGGAATTTGTCAAACCTTTACAAGGCAGCAAGGGTCTAGTCAAGCAGAATGCAGTGGAAGTTGTCACAGTAAATGGCAGAGCCATTTGAAACCTAGGTTCCTCCTGCCCCAGAAGAAGCCTTAGATCCTCCCTGGCGGTCAGGGCAGAGCAGCTACACCAAAGAGCTCAACCTCAATTAATTCTCCCAGAATTTCAGTGCAAACTGTCCAGCTCATTAATACAGTTCCATTGCAAAGAGTATCCATTTCAGGGAGCAAGACCTTTCTCTTCACTTTGGGCTGCTGAATCTCTCGGTGACTACTAAGTGCCATGATCCTTCTCCTGTCTCATTTTCAAAGGGATTTAATGTAAAATCATGTAAAATACTATTGCCTTTGATGGGCACAGGGAGTCCTGCTAAGCTCCTTAGTTAAGTTTTAAGGATTTGGACCAAGTAAAGAGTAAACACCAAGTTGTAAACACCACGAGCTGTTAAAGACCATGTCCTTCACAGTGTTCTCCTTTAGAGTGAGCATTTCTGAACAGATGAGCATCCTCATTTTCTTGACACCCCTTACCTGATACCTGTAGAAGGAGCTGATTTTTACTTTCCAAGTACTGAAGGAACAGATTGGACAGAGGAAATAGCCAGTATCATCCAGCTCAGACAAGGTCCTGCTCAGTGGCTCTAGTAACTTGTGCAATTTTATCTTTTAGATTGCCCTTGATTTGGGACATTTGAGTATTCTTCAGTGTTTGCATAGTCTTAGCCAACTTTTCCAGAGGTAGGGGGACAGAGGCTTTGGAGGTTGTGAGGTTTGTTGGTGCATTTTGGATAGAAAATAACAACCCATGTCATGTTTGTTCAGAAGGCTCTTCTGTCAATGGCCCAAGCAATGTCTCCCAGCCATCAGAAGATGATTTCTACCATTCAGACCTCCTGGTGAACATTTTTTTCTTCCTAGTGTGAAAAATATACAATTTCACATGAGCACATGGTTCACCTTAACCAGATGGATCTCATCCTGTAAAGCATTTCAGTACAAAGCAAAGTTCAGTAGTTGTCTTGAAATAGTGACAGTGATAGCA
>VZTY01019120.1:0-49555 GCA_013400935.1 Turnix velox
CCTCTCCGTGGCAAGGCTGCGTCGCAGAGATGTCAAAGCACTTTGCAAGGAGGAAAGGAATGGGCTGTGAAAGGCAAAAAAAATTAAGCAATCCCCTCCCTCCCCCCCCCCCGAAAAAATAAGCCCCAAACCTAAATTGTTTAAAGGAGGAGGAAAAGACAGTAGCGGAGTATGCTGTCCTTCAGAAATGATGGGGAATGCTGGTTGAAGGGATGCATAAAAATCAGTTGCTCAGTCAAGGCTGGTCTGTCTCTCTCTAAGGAAGGAAATAAAACTGTTCTGGAAGCCAGGGAATGCTCTGAAGCAGCCTCTGGTAGAGTCAGAAGAGGATGATTTTATTTAAGATGCCATATTGCGTTTCACTGTTAAAGAACTTGTGAAGTGATGTAGAGCAAAAAGCCTGCATCCCACTCCCTTTTTCTGAATTAGTTTTATTTATCCGGATCTTTGGCATATGCTCGAGTTGCTTTGTAGAAAGTACCTTCCACTTCATTCAGACCAAAGAGGCTCTGACTCATACCGTCACTGCACTACAAGACAGGCAGGGCTGAACCACGCATGTTTGGGTACTAACTCCCTCTGGATTCCTCAGCACGCCTTTCAGCAAAGATCTCCTCACATCCCTTCCAGCTCTACACAGACCACAGCCAGCCTCTCCCAAACTCCCAGCTCATGCTTTCCTGGTGCTCCGGTGTCAGCTCCCCACTCTCTTACTTCTCTCAACCCCAGTCTCTGCAGCACCATAAACCGCAGTGATGGGCAAATAGCAGGCAGGGATGTAAAACCAGAGAAACTATCTTCCTTCTGGATTGGGTCGGTCTGGTCTTCAAGTCTTAGAAGGAAAGATAAAACATCAGGTTACCGTGGCAGGTGCCACTTGGAGAAGTAAAACAAATTATGGAAGCAATGAATGAGAGGAATACAGCCAAAGCAAAGCAGAGCATGCAAGCAGAGCAGCCAGACAGAGGTCCATGAGGAATCATTCACTTTGGCATCGGGAAGTGTGGTACAGCACAAAGAAAGCCTCTCCCCACTCCAAGAGTTTGCAAAAAATGTTGCATAAATACCAAAAAAGGCCATTATGCACCAGCTCCATGGAGCCAGGCCATGTGGGGTCACAGGCCTTGGCTGCACACTCCCTGCAATGTGGTCACCACCTGGACCAGGATGTTTATAGTAGCATGGACCAAATCATCACAACCATAAGGTCCAAAGAAAGGGGTTTCTTGTATATCTCAGTGAATGTCCTATGTGTCCATGATATGTTAGCAATAGATTAGAGAATTGAATCTAGTATTGGAGTCCAGATGCAAAGAATGCTAGGATTCAGTCTGTCATTATGCAGATCAGCAAAGTACTTCTGTAAATGGTTGTACTAATTCACTGTAATTGCTAGACAACGTAATAAAAATATTGTAAGCTGCAATGCTCTTAATTTAGAGTTAAGCCTGTGATAGACTAGTTGTATGAAGCATAAGGATCTTTCACCACAGCAACTTCTGCACCTTTAGTTCAGGTTCATTATGAAAGGCAGCATGATTTTCTGCTCTAGGAGTGGTCTGGGGACAGGAGGAGCAACAGGCAAAGATGTCTGGACAAACATGCCACTCAGCACCGCAAGATGGTGAATCGACAGCAGCAAAGCAGACAGCAAAATTATTTTCACCCAGCTAATGCAAAGTTCATTGATTTAATAAAAGGAACCAAGGGAGAGAGACAGAGATGGGAGATTACTGAAAATCAAGTGAAAGCCATGCAGAAGCTGCAACCTCATCACCAGGGTTTAGTTCTGGGTATGCAGCACTCTCCTGCCTGACACCTTTTTTATCCCAGTTGTACAGAGTGCTACCTCAGGAGAAAGGAATCTTCCCTTCTCAAACGTTCACCTTGCCAAGAGGTGTGGCACGCGCAGAGAAAGAGAAGCCACATTCATGCTGAAGCAAGATTTGGGCAACTTTCCCTTCTGCAGCAGGCTCATGTAAGAGGTTTGTGTGTTCCTCCACTCTGTGGCTGTGGTGTTTGCCACAGGACCCACATTTTTTGCCTAGGCTCTAGGTGTTTACATCCTTGCCAGTGTTTCTGCTTCAGAATTGGAAAGAGACCCCTTAGTTGTAAGTCAAAACAGTATTTTCCCGAGGTAGCCCAGCAACCTTAACCCATAGCTTTGTGAAGTGCCATAACTACCTCCAGCCATGACAGGTTCATAAAGTGTTCCTTGCCTCCATTTTGACTTGACATGGTTTGTCTGCCTTAACAGATGAGGGATAAGGGGACAGTGCCTCCATGGACACACAAGATATGCACTACCATGTCACAAGATGGCCTTGTGCCTCTCTAATTCCCCTGCTGAGGGCCTACAATGGGCCTCAGTATATTCCCTCTACAAAGAATACCACAAAATACGGAGGTGCTAGTAAGGCAGAGGGGGTGAAAAACAGTCCCTGAAAATTACCTTTGCTGAAGGGCCAGGATGGGTCTCTCAGTATCTATGAAGGGAATGCAGCCTATTGTAACTATGGCCCCCTATGGCAGGGGGGTTGGAACTCGATGATCTTTAAGGTCCCTTCCAACATGAACTATTCTATGATTTTAAGTGCAGAACTATGCTAGAAGAGGAAAGGAAAGTAGACTTGGTCTTACTTGCCACCAAGACAATTTAGAGAACAAGAATAAAGAGAAGCAGCAGTTCAGCACTGAAGCTGTCAGGTCCTGCTCAAGCGACCAAATACCTGCAGTCCAGTTGCACAACAGATGAAAACCACCCTAAACCCCATCACCATAACCCTTCTGTCAAGGAATGCGTACAGAGAAGTAGCAGCAAACTTCCAAAACAAACCTCTTCCATTGCAGACCTTTGTGCCTCTGGGGAGAGAAAGAGATATGTAACAGATGCTAGTCGGCAGGTTGAGGACTATACAGATAGGGCCTCTGTGACCATAGTGCTGAGTTGGACACAAGAATCCACATTGACTCAAGTATTTTTATTTAATGCTGATGGCATGCTGAAACTGATACGAGTCCCAGCTGAATACAGTCTTGACCGAAATATATTAATCAGTTTGACATGTAAGATACACGCTGTCTAGGAGAAACAGTCTTTTAGATCACTGGATGTTCCGTCTCATCTATACTGCGTTGTATGCAATTACTCTGTCTACAAAAAATGGGAGAATGAGATACAAGAACTTGGATTTAATTTTTTTTTTAAGAAAACATTCACATTCAGAGAAATCTAGTGATTGACGATGTATTCAGTGTGAGAAGTAATTTCAAAATTATTGATCATTACAGACTAAGTCTTTAATCTGTCATAAAATGACATTGTTGGTCTCATTACAGCCTCTAGTGGACAGTAGTAATCCACTCACAGACCTGTCATACAGTTTGCTATATGACAAGCAGTATCAAGGTGGAGTTTCCTCTAAGAGAGCATGAACGTTCAGTCATCCTTATCCCCTGGCAAAGAAGATTTCTGAATACAATCAAAGGTTTGTTGTCATTACTCATAAGGTGCCTTGCTTTACACTTCAGATATTAATAGTGACTTGTAAACAAACAGAGAACTTTTGCTATTAATTTCAGTTTCAGCTAGCTTCCATAAAAACTAAATTAATCTCAATATTTTTATAACAGAAAATACCGGTTGCCATGCTTTTGGCTTAAGTAAGATGTTTTCATTCCAGCTCTGAATCTACCGACTGTCCAATCCACCTTTCTATTTATAGCTCTCTTGAATTCAGATAATTTTTGCTAATGCAGTTATTTTCATTGTTATTTCAGACCTATGCAGACTGATTTAAGGTATTTTAACAGCTTAAACAGATGAGAAACTATAATTTGGATTACAGCTAGCTAATTAAGGTATGGCTTCCTCAGACAACTGAAAAATGTACAAGATTTGAGCAATAATGTATTTAGAATGTATTCTTTAACTCGAAGTGCTACTTGAATGAACATAATAAAATATGATTAACATCTTCATTTTTTATGTATTTGCTTAGAATTGTATCTCCTGCCTGAACTGGGATGTTGATGATGTCCTCCAAAACTCTGCAATTGTTTTCAAATTGAAGGAAACTAGATTGGTAGAAACAGAGAGGCAGTTCTGTCACTTTAAAGCCACGAGTACCTCATGCAAGTTAACATTTAGTGAAAGAAGAGCAAAGCATTCATGAAGACTAAGCAAGGATGTATTAATACACTGTGACTCAAAGAGAAAAATCTTATGGTCTAAAATGCTGAAGTCCTTTGCAAGGGAATTCAAAGGAAGTGCTGCCATTAATGTCTTTATTTTACCTCATTCTGGCTAGGTATGGGTTGCAACGTTGCTGAACAAGTCATTATTTATCACAGGGATAATGGGATATTTAGGAATAAAATTACTTTATCATCGTCTCGATTTTTTTAAAAGAAGCAATTGAGTTCAAACCTCTTTAAATAACAATAGCTTTAACAACTTTAAAGTAACAATAGGTCCTTAGATGCAGATCTGAAATAATACGCTCTCTGTTGTTGTTGCTTTTTTTAAACAGGGAAAGCAACTCATCAAGGGATTAAGAAAACTGATGAATCCTCTTAAAATCAAGACTGATTTAGTCTTTTGAATAAGTTATCAGTGAGTTAAAGGTTACTGATTTGGAAGGAAGACAGGTAACCAGTGACCACACTGGGATGGATCACAGCTACAGTTAGCCCCATAAGCTGTTCCAGCAGTGACTAGTGGAAAATAAAAGTGCTAAGCCCTTCTCTAGAGGAGATTAACTGGTCTAGACACCTCTTGAGAAATAACTACTATGACTTTTCAGGTGCTGTACGGCCTGTGGTCTTAAGCTGTCTTGAGGTTTCCATCCATATCCCAGTCTCCCTTTGACAATGCAGTTACCCTTATGGCTGCTGTGAGCAGAAGGGCCAAGCATAAATGGAAACTAAAGTGCTGTCTTATTCCTAGAAGTGATCACTTAGTGTTGGGGTCAAAGTACACCAGCAGGGAGCAGAGAGGAAGTTCTACCTTGTGGAAAATGCTTGGTTCCCAGGGCTGTCAGGCAGTGCTGTTAACAAGAATTAACATTCAACCAAAATGATGATGCAGACCCAAGGAGAATTCACCAGCCACGTTTGGGGAGAGGGCTCTTGGATGCTGACAAGGAGCAGTAGTATGCAGTCAGCCCTTTTAAGAGACATGTGTTGTCCCTTTAAATCATACCTGGTAGAGAGACTTATCTGGGAGTTCATTTGCCAGGGTTTTTTCAGTCTGTTAAGGGCGTTATTGGTTTAGACAGATTAGATTAGCATCTATCATGTAAACACTTAGGGTTGGGAAATAACTCTTCACCTTTCTTAAAGTATCTTAACCGTATATAAGGCAGCGTGGTTTCTAAAGCCTGTTCAGCCTTTCTACTTAATGCTACACATATTTTGACAAGGACAGCAGATTTCTAGGAGAGGAAGGGAACAGGCCAGAATGAGCTTGTTACCTGTTTGAATAGCCCCATGAATTGAAAAGATGGCATTTTTTTACTACTAAGTCCTCTAATGACCCCGACTGAGCTGTTCTGGTTTATTGAACAAATCCATCCTACCTCATGGATCACTGACCTACCAGACCTTCAGAGTCAGTGTTCTCAATCCTGCTCCAAGCCTGCAGGCTTTGTTCACATGCAAAAAACTTCTGTTGAGAAAAGGTGCAACAGCTATTTTTTACCCTCACTGTCTCTTCACAAAAAATTGTATTTTGGACCTTGGTCCAGAAGCTCTCATGCAAATTCAGAACTGAATTTTACCAAATACAGCCAGTACTGGTAAAACTGGACCAATGCCTTGATCTCAAGACAGAGATAAACACAAGTTCCTTTTTTGTCCAAGTTCGGCATTATTTTGTATCTATATTTTCACTGTATAGTCAAAACCAAAACTAATAACAAATACAATATTAACCAGAAATACAGAAATAGTGCTGGAATATAGGCATCTTCAACACAGAAAAGAGCTATATTTCTTTGTTTTCAAGATGTATCATACGTTACAAAACTCCAGTCATCTGCACCACAGGAATGGAAACATAAGCATAAAACTTTGTTGGGAAACAACATCCAATTTTGTTGTGAAGTAACTGTTGTATCCCCTTAGATTTGATCCATAGTCATGGATATATACCAATACCACAATCAGTGGTAAATCCACAATAATTGGTAAAAAGGAATTGGCAAAATCATTACCATAACCACTAGTAAATCCTCAGGCTGAGGTGGACTGCAGGCATGACAGTGAATTGCCTGAAGGGTAAGGTGTCCTCAGCCTGCAAGGCATTGATCAACAACCTAGATGAGCATGGTAAACATTTACATTCCATCAAATTACAAGCTATGGGGCTACTTTTCCTGTTTCTTCTGCAAGGTCATAAGGGTATATGCAAAGAACCCCAAAACGCCATAGTTTAAAAAATAACTGCCCTGGGAAAAGTGTCAGCAAGACTAAAGTAGGATATTACTTTAGATCAGAATTATTTCTGCCTGTGCAGGCCATTTGCTAACTAGACTGGCATTGCTTTGACTTCTTATTGAAGACACAGAAGCAGCATCTTTCCCTCAGAGGTTTCCCAGACCTTCATGTTCTCTCTTTACCCTTCAGCAGAGGCCTTTCTACTAAAGGCAGTAATTGTTCCCATATTAGCTGAAATGTCATATTGTGTCTCCCTCTTTCACCTTGCCAACTTTTTCCATAGGAGAGCTTCCTTTGATATCTGTCTTCCTACTTTGGATCTGCTCTCATATCATCCTCATATGATATTATTAATTTATTTATACTTAAGCTGATGAAAGATATCCAGAGCCCTAGAAGCCCTGGTGTGTGGCAACTACAAGTGAAACACAACGGTGTGAAAGCAGTTTTCTCAAAAGGAGCCTAGCTGAGCATCCATGTACACCAGAAACACCTGTCCTCTGAGAGCACATCTTAATCCTTCTCCCAAAGCGTCTGTCTTTTGCCATAGGGCCTTTTCAAAAATCATAAAATTCTGACCCTTGTGAAGCCTAGCTTCTATCATGGGGATAGAATCGCTTTAGTATGGATTGTTCTGCCATGGGGTGAAGTATAGCCAAGTGGAGTGGTGTAGGCACCTGGGGGCAGGGCCATCTCATGGCAATCTGTTCCTTCTGTTAGAGTTACTAGTTCTGATATGGATTTTCACTATAAAGTTCTCATGGCTTATATTCTCATTTTCTTTGCTCATAGTGGCCATAGAGCAACAGTTGTCCTAAGGAGACATTAAAAGGAAACATGGGCATTATATACTATTTCCTCCACATACTCCCCAGCCTCCCAACTATTTTCAGCTCAAGGGACTTCCTGAGCAGGATGTGGTTTTAGCCTATTTAGTAACCCTCAATGGATTTATCTCCCAAGACTTGCACAGTCTCCCCCTCAGCATGTGTAAACTGTAAGCATCCACAGCCTCCTATGCCACATTGCATAGGTTGAGTCCCTGATACAAGAAGAATCAGCTCATCCTGCCTGCTTCATTCAACACTTTCAGCTCTTGCAGTGAGAGAGAGAATGGGCTGTCCCTACCCATACTCACTATGCTACCCAGAACTTTGCAGACATCTATCACACTAATCCTAAATTATTCTTCCAAGCTGGAAAAGTTGTTACACAGCCTTTAATACCTATTAAAGACTTCACTGATTCTGCCGTAATTCTAACCACGTTTTGAGTACCTCTGTCTTGGTCTTAGTCCTGTGATACCATCCCTCCCTCCATTCTTCTGCCTCTGGAACAGGGAGAGTAAAAACTTTCCTTTACATCTCCTGGAACCATGGTGACACAGTAAGCACAAGTATTATTACTAATAAAACAATATAGAATATGTTCTTCTCCTGAGGCTTAGCCAAGAACTCAGAAAAGCAACAAATGCATATATCAAGGGTAAGAGAAAATTGTATTAATATAAACAAAAATAAACACATGATTCCTTTTACATTTTTCTCATACCCATTTATCAAAACAGACTGACTAAAACCCTTCCCATTTCATAAAGTATCTCTGTCAACCAACCCACTCTGCTGTTAAAAATCTGAAGAGATAGGGCATCTCCCACCAATCTCAGAGATTATTTCTCATGCTTATTTGCAAGAGAGATCTAAAAAATATGACATGCTACAAAAGTGAGATTACCACATGATCTTACAACCATTTAATCTGTCTCTCCTCTTTTTGTGATACATCTAATTTCTTAGAACACTAATATTAAGTAATTTTCCTCACATATTTGGCCCATCTTCAGATAGGTGTGTAAACTCGGTGTCTGATTTTAGGTGTACAAGTTGTCCTGTTGTCTTCATGATTCTGATTCATACATTGAAAGTGCTTGAGGGTATGTCTTCATGAACATGTTTTATGGTGAGGTAGTCAAGGGTGTGGATTTACAGGATACCGGCTACTCTGCAGTAACTGCAGAGATGAACACCCTTTGCCTCCTGATAAATGCAAAGTGGGCTGGGCCTAGAAAGAGTCCTAGCCAAGATCACCTCTGCCTCCCCACAGCTGCTTTTGCTTCTGTACTCTAAATACTGCTCTTTTTGCCCATCTCCCCAGCAGTAGTGCTATGCCCAGACATAAACACTATAGATCATCACAGCCTCCCTTGCCTCCAAAGTGATCCACCTCCAGACACAGCTCAAATAACAAGCAGCTCAAATCATGGGGTTTTTTAATACATCCCTATAATCTTGCATACTGAAGCCATATGTAACAAACCTTGTTTCTGTTACTGCATTACAGTTTCAGCTTCTGTTTTAAATTTATATAGTAGTCTTTGTCATTTATCACAAGAGTCCTCAAATTATTGAGCCCCTCTGTTTCCCTCTGCTGGTTAGCAATATATAGCGGGAGGAGCAGGAAGGGTGGGAAAAACATCAAGCAACTCTTCAAATAATTCTCATAGTCAAACCAGTGTGGGAGGAGGGGAAAGAGCTTGCAAGTATTATGTACCAGTTGCTGGCCCAAAGATATTTCTGAGAGCCTGTAGGTATTGTACTTTGCAGGGTCCCACACAGAATTTATCAGCTGTATAGAAATTCTGGCATAGTTTACAACCTGGGCAAGCATCCCAACCCTGGTGTTGTCTCTTGCTAGAGCCTCTTCATAGTATCAGAGGTTCCCAGGAATGCTCCCAGAGGCTTTTAGCTCAGAACAAGTCACTGCCAAGTTGAATGGTTCTTCAAGTTCCTTGTAGCAGCCATCCTGAAAACTACAGAAGAGAAGCTTGCAGGCTCTGTAAAGAGTCCCTAAAAGGCTTGGCTTGTACAGGAATCATGATCTGGCCTTCAGCAACATTTATGTGAACCAAGACACATTTATCTCAACCTTGCACACATTTAAGGTCTCTCTAATGAGATCACAAAATCTCTGTGATGCAGCTTGAAATGAAAGCCTTCTCATGAAAGTTATTTCTTTGGTGATTACCTAAAATATTTTTTATGTTCTAATAATTGCTCAAATCCCTAAATGAGGATCAATATCCCTCTCCTACATTTGAGGATAACTAAGTACTCAAATCAGTTATATGAGGCAAATTTTCTTCCCTGGGCAATTTGCAACATAGGCACACAGGTTATGTTGTCTCCAGTAAACAATGCAATCAAATACTCCATTATTTGACATACCTCTGAGAACAGTTATCTCCTGAGAAAAGTCTGCATTTTCAAGACCAACTGATTTTTCAGATAGAGCAAACTGTCAGCAGTAGATTTCCCCAAAGGTGAAAGAAGAGTGTTTTCTTCTTTTAGCCTACAAAAAATACAATTTGCCCAAAACCAAAATGAAATGAAAGAAGAAATCCCTGCAACCATCAAGCCCTTCTCACGCTTCATTGGAAGAACTGTAACCTGATATTCCCTACTTAGTGTGCTTTCCAAGGATTTGCCTATCTTCTTACATGTTATAATTTCTTTTTACTAGCCAAAAACTCATTGGATCTCTTAAGTTCCGGTAAGTTGCTTCCTCTAAATCTGCTACCCTCGCACTTTCCCTTAATAGCATGTTGAATTCATGTAGTTCACAGTCATCATTTCCTAGGTTCCTCACACTGCTCAAATCTTCAGTGAACATAAAGATAAGCCAGGAATGTTTACATGCTTGAAATCTGTGATCTAGACAACAGACCAAAATTGTTTCGTTACTTTCTTCTAGGCTTCAAACTCTGAATATCTGGCCGTAAAATTAAAATCTGGATAGTTAAAATATGCTGAAAATATATTTACCATGAATATGTTTCACCTATTAGTTACTCTGCTTCAAACTCTTGTGCTCTGCAGCGTTACTATTTTGTTTTGTTTTGATCCTTGCTCCTTTTAAGCTCACGCCAGAGAATTTCACTCTCACACATCATGGTTATCAAGCTGTACTTTGTCAGCACTGTAAGTATTTGTGATACAAGCCTCTCCTCTTCTCAACTTTTTCTTGTAAGTGCTAATTAACAGTCCTTCTGTATTGATACTTCTTTTAGGAGAATTAAGAATGCCCACCAGATAATCATCTCCATCACTTGGTAACACTGCTCCTGGTCTGTTGTATAACTCTTCTATAGGGATGCTGGGTATGTAAATGCTCTCCTTAGTTTTCATCTTTGTTTCAAGGCTAAAACAAAACAAAACAAAACAGTAACAAAAAAAACTCCTTTATTTTGCATGCTGGGAGCACATGCCATTAATATTAATTAATTTATTTATTTAAAGTTGGTAAAAGAATTTGCTCTTAGGCTGGAAATGCGACTGCCAAGTTTCCTGCCTGCAATTTGTTACGGCTCAGTAGTAAACTCCTGAAAATAGGAATTTGAAATGGAAACAGTGACAGGCCTTTTAACTACGCTATAATAAGAAGGGTGTTTTATCTTGCATACTGTATGTTGTTACACAATGGCAGCCTATCATAATGTGCACGGAAAACAAACAGGGTCTCTTTAGATCACTCTCCTGGCTAAAACCAGGCAGACAGAGGAAGTAAAACAGGCTGGAAAGACAAAAGACTAGAAGGTCAAGAGCACCACACCCAGACCTAAGCCCTTCTGTTACGCAGCGGAGCACTGGGATCTTAAAGAACTCGAATAATTTGACTTTGATCAGCTTGCCTTTAAAAAAAGAGTTGCAGTCTGCTGCACTGCTAAAGGGGATAAAGAAGACTTTCTCTGAAGTCTTACACTGCAAAGTCTTACATACACAGATTTGCCCTGTTATGCAGAAAAAGCTCCAAAAAGTATCCGTTTCTTGCAAATGTTTCTTATCTGCCTATATAATTCTATGTTCCATGTAATTCTGCATTTATAATGCACACGAATTTTAAATCTGGTTTGCATACTAGCTTGCAAGTGTCAGTTGAAAAATGTAACTTTTCAGAGTTGAGAACATCCAGAGTCCTAACAGCCAGCTGAGTTTCTCCAGATTTACACCTGTGCAAGCGACAGCAGTACTACATCTTTGTGAAAATAACATACTGTTGTCATTTTTACAAGGTATTTGGCAACCAGGAAAATAACTGAATAACTCTGTACAGAACAGAGTCTCTGGGACTTGAACTGAGCACTTCTGGTTTGTAGCATGCATGCTTAAATGCCATATATTGAACTGCCACATCATGTCTATTTTTACTAATTGAGTTTACTTACTTGTGTTTGGGCACTGTACCAGCTACTCAGCAAGTCCAGGAGATTAATGTAAAAGCCTCTCTGCATTTAGAAAGTATAGGCACTCTAGATTTACAGATGCTTATTTTGAGGGTGGCTGGCTGCTGATCCCAACGTCTTCGAGTAACAGATGGTTTTGTGAGCTGCACTGATAATGGAAATTATACAATTTACCTCTTAACAGGAAAATAAAGCAGAGAGGCTGAATAAAAGAGAAAGCAATGTATTCCCTTCTTACAAATAGCATACCTGAGCACAGGGCCAGAGTGGAGGGTGGAGCCCAGGCAAAATTTAAGGCTGTCAATAGTCTTGGAAATTCACATAAGGCAAAACTTGCATAGAATAACCTGGCCTGATGTGGACTGTGAAAGCATTGGCCTCTGCAATGTTAGAATTTATAGCTCTAATCTTCTTAAGAGCTGCATGGCTCTTCTCACATGCAGGGAAAACAGATTTGATGTTTCTGAGATGAAAACTAGCAAGCTGAACTTTGCTTGTTATTGGCCAGAAGCATTTGGAAAGCTAATAAAGCATTCCATTAAAATCTTGGCATTTTAGTAACACAAAAGAAATAAGCTTCTCAAAATGTGAGTCCGAGGCAAAAGGACACTTGGGTGGTAGTGGTGGTGAGATGTTGTGAAATTTGGATATTAACAAAGTTTGGAATGACTTAAAAATAGATCAAAGGAAAAGCAAGGTGGAATGGAACAATAAATGCTTGATGTAACTAGCTATGTGCAATTCTTTTATATTTAGAACTCCGTTACGTTTGAAGACCTTTTAATGTTCTTTCAAATCTCATACATTGTACTGGGAAAAACTACAGCACTCATCAGCCGTGTGGTCTCTAACACGTAACATAATGCCTGATTACTCCAAATTACGAGAATCCACAACCCCAAGCTAAGATTCAAGCGAGCTACCAGTATTCTGAGCTTTAGATGATCAGCTTTACTCTGAAAAAGAAAGCTCTGTTAAGGCTGGCGAGGTTACAATTTTAGCTGCACAGGAATCCCACGCTGAACAGTTAAGCACCTATAGTCAGTGTAGGATTTCATTTCATCTATGAGACATAAGTAAGATTTCTGTAGAAAGAGTCATAATACTCTCAGAGTCTGTGAGTTCAAAGCTGTAGCATGACAGAACAAGTGTGATGATCTTGCCACTAGTGGTTGCCCTTTGGGCAAATGAAACGAGCTGCTTGGTGTCAGCTTGGCTGTCAAGAGGCCTTGCTTGCCTTCTCAGCCAAGATGCAGTGAAAAGTTGCCTCCTGAACCACCACTTTTACTGTGCTCTGCAGGCAAACAAACAAAGAGAAATAAAGACTTCTAATTGAGCATAAAAGAAGTAAATCTTCATCACCAACCCTAAATCTGACAGGGCTCTCGCTAGGATTCATTGAAAGGGCTTGGGGTTTTGTCACAAGGTAAACAACATTAATTCCAATGTGCTTTGAAGTGTCCTGGTCCTGTCTGTACTGCCAAAGCCAATCAAGAAAGCTATCACAGAGTTTGCCTGCACATGCTTATGTGCAATTCAGATCTTCTAATTATGGTCTACTTACAAGTTTTTCAATAGAAGCAGGCAGTACATAGGCTATCTTCTTGAATGCTCGTGGTTAAAACCTTGGGATGCCTGTAGTGACAATCAGGTAACAATCAAATCCCTACAAATAAATTTTAGCCAGGATTTGACTCTATCCAGAAAACCAGTGTGTTGAATATGGTTGATATGGCAGGTGTGAATGAGTCTCAAATAGGTAACATGAGCTCATCCCACTGAAAATGTAGATGATTCACTTACGTGATTCCATTTTCTGCCCTTTCAAAAGAAATTCACAGCTGAACATTGCTGGGTGCTCATAAACTGGCTGCTGTCGTGGATGGTGTGCTGTATTTTTTGTGGTGCTAACATATGAAGAGCTATCTACTATAACAGATGCTCTTTGACAGTGCAAAATAATAGCACTCAGACTTAAACTGTAAATTATGAACAATCTCTCTCTAACTACAAAATGAACATACAGAATGTGGGGTCTTGTCGACTAAGATATTAGTAAATTAAGTTGAGAGAGACAAATTACTCAAGCAAAAGTAAGTAAAACTTTATTCAGTTAACACTACTGTCATTGGAGTTCTCCTGTTCTTTGCCATAATTAGTAAATAAGAAAGGGAGCAATTATAAGCAGCATACAGTAAAATTAGTTATGTGTTTCCTTGCTATGTAAAAGCAGGATTTCTATTATTCTTCTATTTCTTTTATTCTTCATTATTAATTTCTACCAACAGAAAGATGCTATATAAATACTTCTAGTGAGATGCCTGGCCACATCAATACAGTCCTTTCCCAAGAGTGCTCAGAGAACTTCCCAACGTTGAAAGGGTTAGCTCAGGAAATGCAAGTGGTCAGGACCTGCCCTCCAGAGCCCGACAAAAGGGTGTACACACACACAGAGGAAGGAGACTCCCTCTGTTGCACAGAGCTGGCTCCACGGCTCTTTCCCATTTCCTTAGAGATCCAGGGTATGTGTGTAGGAGTTTGAAGGAAACCAGCAGACCAGTTACCACACAAAGGGAACTGTCAGTCTTGATCAAAATTACTTCAGGGAACAGCAAAAAGGACCACTTTCCCTGGCCCTGGTGCTCCAGACCATAAGCCTCCTACATAGGATCCAATCTAGCCTCAGGTCGAGTGGTGGGAAGGTCCCTCCATCCTCACTCGTTATAGCTGACAAGTGCAATGAGCCCATTAGTCTCTTTTTAATGCACACAGCAAAATCACTGTGCAGATCTGCCACAACAGGCAGTTTGTGTTTGTGATGCAAACTGAACCCAAACCAAGCAGAAGGTTCATATAATAAGGATTAAAGTTCAACGAGGAAGTTGATAATGAAGAAGCCTGCCCAGACTATGCCCTATTCTAGCCAGCATTACGTTATCTTCTAATTTTAGAACAGCTGACAATTTTTCCCAGACCAGAAGTTGACAAGAGGCTGAGCAGCGCCAATGTAGCGAAATCTTTGTTTTCAGGCACAGTGTTGTCTCCACACTGCAAGAAGTTGTTTCAGCATGTGAAATTTTGCAGGAAGGCACACGCTGTCGGGTGGATGCCCATACAGGGAGCTATGTAATATGTTGAAACCATCTGGCATTTTGTGGTTTTGCAGTATCAGTCAGACACACTGTCTGGAAAGATGGGACTCAAACCTAGAGTTTTCAGTTCAGGTCAGATACCTACAGATGCCGGCAGACACTTGGTGGACTACTATATGGAGAATAAAGCACTTAATTAGGCAGCTAAAGTTTATGATTACAAAGCCACCCAAGCTAGAAGCCTGTTACTGCTTAGGAAGTTTTAGTAAATGTAATTATTATGGCATGTTTGATATAACATGCAGTCTTCATGAAATGCTCCAAAATACCATCTTAAGGACTCGTTTCGTTGCTGTTATGCTTTGTACCTTCTGTCTAGGGAATAGGCCAGATGATGTAAATCCTGATGAGAGGCTTACTGAAAACCACCAGTAAAATTAATAGAGCATAGTTACAGAAGAATATTTTGTACAGAATTACCTTCTCTGGAGTGTGAACAATGCTGCTGAAAGCAAACTCTGGGTTACATTATTCTTGTGATCCAAATTTTTTTAACCAGCTGATGTCACTAGGGAGATATGAAGTCTTTATAATTACCGCTCAAGGCCTAGAGGAAGGGGGGGGAGGAAGGACAATGAAATTATGTTTCATATGTTGATTCATAGAGTAACCTGCAGTGGCCTGTTAACTTGTTTCATCTATCAGGAAAAGCAAATTAATTCTGTATCCAGTCAGTTTTATGAGTGGCAGCTCAATTTGCTTTCCTAGTTAAGCAGGGAAGAAAGTGGCCTTTTGTCACAAACAATTGCTTCCCGCAATGCTGCAGAATAAGACATAAAATAGGCAAAGAGCTTTGGATACAGCTTCCAACATCCTACTAAGAAGTAAAATTTCTTTCTTTCATCTTCCCTCAGAGAAGGAATTCAGGTTATGCTCTGCACTAAATTAAAGTGTTCTGCTCAGTTATGTACATGTACTGCTTTGAAAACTGTTCCTGCTTCTAGGTCAAGGGCTCTCCCTGTGGCTGGGTGCCAGCTTTATCCCTGGACTCCCATAATCCCTTGAAATAAATCAACTTTCCATTGAAATCCTCTGCCAGTTCCACTTCAGACTAAAATGTGCTGTCTGAAGCATGATACTCTTTTATACTTTTTTGGGGAGGGGAAAAAAAAAGGAGGAGAAACAATGTTGTCATTGTACACTGGGTACAGTTTGACATAGCCTGCGTTGTGTATATTAAGGGCTATCTTTGTGTGTCGCACTAACCCCAGATTTCAGCGTTTGCTATTAGAACTAAGAAAAATACCTTCAACCAAAGGAATAATTCAACTGGTTGAAAAAGATCCCAGCTTGCATGTGTGTGTACGTGTATCTCTTTACTGCCCTGCTCACATGGACTGAAAGGTGTGGGTGCATTATAGTACCTGGGCAGATAAAGACCTCTAAGATTCTTTTTTTTTCCTCTTTTCTCCTCCTCTCCCACCCCCTCCCCGAATACATTCACACGTTCCTGTGGAAGACTAAAAGCTGTCACTTCATTTCGTGGAACCAGGCAGCTTTAAACTCAGCTGCAAGAAAGCCCAGATGCCATTACATCTCTGGGGGGAAGCTCATCTATTCAGAAAGGGGGAAACTTTTGAACAATAACAACAAAATATAGCTTAAAGATGCTGTTGCCGTTCTCCTGCCGGTGCTGAGGTCAGTACTTTGGAGAGAGGGTGCCAGTCAGAAACTGCAGCATTCTTCTCAGAAGACTGACATTTCTGAAAAGCTCTGCTTCTCCCCAGATCTCAGTAACTTTAAATGGTCTGCCAGTTAAATCAGAACAGCCTGGTATAAAGCCTCCAATTTTCTGACAACCTTTATATTCTCTTGGCTCCTACAAGGCCCTAAAGCTGATCGTGTATAATCCTGAACTGAATGTAAAATAAATATGAAAACCTGTCATGATTTTACAGTTTTCCAAGGGATATTTCACTAAATAAAAAGAGCTGTATTTTTGGCACGCGAATGCTCCACATAAAAATCACAGTTAGTTCTTTAAAATAAAGTTACACAATGCTGTACCAGACTCTGCCCTCCCAAGTCTTCCCCAAGTGCTGGGGAGCAGCTGGCTAGATCCTCATGAGCTGGCTGGCCCCAAAGGACCCCATGCTCCTTTCCCCTGTGCCACCACTATGTTATTCAGGGCGATGACACCATCCTGAGCCAGCAACCAGGTGACTGCTGAGGGTCTCTCCAGCATGGGAGGGAAGGGGGTGGCAGGAGCTGGGTGTCACCAGAGCTGGAACACAGCCCACGCAAGACCAGCTAAATCCAGTGCTGGCAGTTGCTTCCATGTTTGTGGTGCAGATACAGCCGGAACAAATCACAGCCCAGAGCTCACCCAGCCTTCACACCCTTGGAATCTGCAGCTTAAGAAAATAACAATCGTTTGTGGAAATGTCTTCCATAAAGCCTGTGCTATTTAGCTATCTGTGGGACAAGGTGTGGGCTATCGGCTGGGCTGTCCACAGGACCAGAGCGTGGAAATTACTTTAAATGAATGACAAAACTGGAACTGATTTTAATCTCCACCAACTTTTCAGACCATGGAAAGATCTGCAGGTCAGAGCACAACTACACAGCCAGACAGAGACACATAAATCTAGCAATGGAGGACCCAAGCACAGCAATCTGAACAATAGACATGAGGTGCATTTTGACTGAGGCCATGACCAGACAGACAAAGTACAGAATCATAGAATAGTTTGGGTTGGAAGAGACCTTAAAGATCATCTAGTTCCAACCCTCCTGCCATAGCCAGGAATACCTCCCACCCCACTAGATCAGTTCAGTGCCTTGTACAGCTTGGCCTTAAATCCCTCTAGAGAGGGGGCATCCACAACCTCTCTGGGCACCTTGTTCCAGTGTTTCACTACCCTCACCATAAAGACTGAATCTACCCTCTTCCAATTTGCATCCATTATTCCTACGGACTTAGAAAAAGTTCCTATTAAAAAGTCCTACCACTGCCTTTCTGTAGGCCCGCTTCAGGTATTGAGAAGCTACTATGAAGTCCCCCCTGAGCCTCTTCTTCACCAAGCTGAACTAACCCAACTCCTTCAGCCTGCAGTTGCTCCAGCCTTTTGATCATCTTCGTGGCCCTCCTCTGGACCTGCTCCAACAGATCAATGTCCTTCTTATGTTGAGGGGTCCAGAACCGGACACAATACTCCAGGTGGCCTCACACAGGAAGAAATCTAAAACATTCATCCTGCAAGTTTTGAGGTAGCTCACAATTAAAATAACTTCAAGATTTTTTTTTCCACTTTACAGTTGGGATGGTTGTGAAGAAGGAAAGGTAAGAAAATTCAAAAAAGGAAAATCTGTGTTGTTGCCCACAGCATTTCCAGGTTTGTGCACAGAGAACTTCCACACCTGCCTCTTTTACATTCTTTGGGAACAGGGGACAGGCAATTGTACTGAATACAAAAACCACTGTAAACTATGCACCCGAGGCTTTAATTTTAAATCACACTGAATGAAACTAACTGGTTTTCCCCTAGAAGCCCTCAGCAGACAGTTTCAGCAGTTACCCTCACCACCTTCAGGCCTTCCCTTTCAATGAGGAGTGCAGCTGAACCCAAAAATTCAAAGCAAAACTCAGATGAAACCATTATGTTTCATCTGGTTACATGTCAAAACCTCAAACCTTGTGTGCACAGGGCTCAAATTATAAACCCACCAGGCTCAACGCCAGAGCTGGACCCAGGTTTGCACAGAGAGCTCACAAATCTTTAAGAGGAGATGATGAGTTTCAAGTTCATAATGAATTGCAACCCCAAAGTGGTCAGGGGACTTTTTCAAGGTCAAACAGTGAGTAAGAAGGGGAGTTAAGTAGAGGTCCACAGCCCCAGCCACTTCAAATACTACTAACAGAGATAGAAACTCACTCTGCTTGAACTTCTTTCTCCATAGCCTTTGCCAAACGGCTGAAAATAACCACTTTTTTTGCCTGTTAATTGTTTTAATAAGTCACATGGCAATAAATGACTAAAAACTACATCATCCCTCTAAGGATTCAGCTGTGGAAAAAGCATCCATTTAGCTGCAGGGTAGTTATTACTGCATAGCTTTGATTTTGCTACACAATGCTCACCCTGTTTATTGAAATGCTTACACATTGCTCCAGCTGAAATCATCATCATCACTTATAGGTATGTTCTGAAGATAAAAGAATGAGCTCAGATCCACTCATTTGGACTTCAAATGAGCCCTGTCAATTTATGTGTATCTCCAAAATGCTCTCAGATGTTATTTAATGCCCCTTAGGACATTAAAAACACAGCATCTAAAACATGAAAATAAAATTTCCAGGTAAGAAAATGCAATTGCAGCTAGAATACCTACCCTTTGCAGTAACTGCTGACTGCCATGGCCCAAAGCTAACTGGAGAGCATTGGGATGGTTTCAAGTTCCTGGCACAATATAATGTAGTCCATTTTCAATCTAGACCATCATGCAGTGGTGACTTGTTTGCCTGTTTCATATCAATACTACCAAAGCTTTAATCTCCAAGACTTTTGGCAATATAGCAAGCAACCATTCCAGGATCTAGTAACCCAGTTATTGCTGAAATACTGTCAGGGCTGAGGACTGCTACACATTACTTTCTCATAGTCCCTGCTGTTTGACACCTGGAATGGCATTAAGGAGCTCCAGCACTGTACCCAGAGTTCTCTACCAACAATTGAGAGTACTACTACAAGATGGAAAGAAGAGAAGGGGGATGAGCACTCAAGCGCTGAGTCTATCTAAGATATTGAAAACATTTCTGTGGGTTGGAAGGTAAAGTATAGCATTTATATATGCAGCGAAAAACTGAGATTCCAATACTTACCTTTTCCCCATTCAGGTTAATTAGGAGTTAGATGTACTCCCAGCTAGTTTTGCTTGCAGGCAAATGTCTTTTGAGCTCAGCAGACAGGACTGTATCTAAGGCTAAGCTTTCCCACCATATCACTCCAATATTAAAAGAATTTTTCTGGCTTCCTGTAAAACCATGCACTGATTATAAAATTCTTTTGCTTATTTAAGGCCAGATTCAATAAAAGTTCTGTCCAGCTTCCGCATCATGGAAGGCCACAAAAGCCCTGAAATATTTTGGTTTTGAAGCCTGTGTGGGCTTCCATGGCTTGGATGTTGGATAACTCTTCCAGTGAATGTGGTCCTCATAAAACTTTTCAAGGTCCCGCTCCATATGGATCTAGATATTTCTCTATACTCTTTCCACTGTGGATTACAATCTACTTCAGAGAATCTCCGATTTATTCCTCTAGCTACAAGCTAAATCCTAGAGGAATGGGTCCTTTTCATATCAGGTCACACCCTCTGCAGAAGACTGACAGAGAAATTAGTATTTCTGAAAAGAAAGCACCACTTACAAAAATGTGGTATGTTTTGCATGCTTTATATGAATATAAGCGAATGGTAAAATCTAAAAGGAAATTCAATAAACTACTCATTATCTATATTCATATGACTAAGCTACACATGGAATGTAGCTTTTATCCTCCATAAAAAACATACAGATGTTCTATAGAAAACTGTATGAACAAACTTTAACCTCACGACTGCTATTATTTTGTAATAAAAGGCTTACAGCATAATGTGAGCTTTTTTTAGAATGTAAGTTCCATGTGAGTAGTGTGTTGTTAATTTAATATTAATGCAATGCACCAGGAAGAAGTCTGCACAGAATCTCAAAGAGAGAATCACAGCCCTGCAGACAGGAGATTGATGGCATGGATTCTATTTGTATCAGCACTCAGCACAAAATTCATTGACCAGGATTCCCATTGCCACAGGGCAGTGGATTCATCTACAGGCATTTTCACATGCTTTGGCATGAGGATTTTGCTGCAGCATTCCCGCTACCAATCCTAGGAATCATGTGGTTAAGTCACCTTGCGCTGCACTGAAAATTTACCTCTCACTGTCAAGTGCATATGAATGAGCTTCTTTTTTGGGAGCAGCAAAAAAGTAAAGAACCTACTGAATAAACTTTTGAATTTCTTTTGCTGAACCATCCTTCAGGTAGCAGGTGTGAAGGCTTTCATCAAACTTGCAGATTACAGATGCAATGCCTGCTTTGCTTGCATCACAAATGATAAGTGGAGGAGCAGAACAGAAGCGCATTTTTATGGGTACAGTCTCCCTTTCCCAGTGCCTGAGCCCTCACCTCTGCAGTGTCTGCCATTCAGAATACCTATCCTGTATTTCTCCAAGGAGTCAGTTCACTGTCTCATCTCCAAATGCATTGGTGAAGTAATTTATGACTCCCATTATTATAATCGCTTAGCAGCTCCCAAGCATGTAAAAATAGCATCAATAATCTCTCCCACTTTTCCTTCCTTAGCACCCCATAGGAGAAAGAGCTTGATTAATCCTGTAGGGGTTATACATGCACTTCTGTGTTTCTATAACTTGCGAGGGAGTCTGACATTTTCTGAAAGCAAAGATGTCTACAGACATCTTTTTCACTGCAGAAATATATTTCCTTTTGGGAAAGTCTTGTGTCCAGAAGCTTCATTCTATCACTTGACAGTTTCATTGCTTCTGTGAATGTACTTGCGTGCTATCATGATCATAAAGGCAGGCTCAATCTCAGGAAAGGCAAAGGCCATTTCCTTGGAAGTCTTCCAGGATGGAATTTAAAAACCCACCCAGGACACCACGCAATGAAGCAAAACTTCCATGCACAGCAGACAGAAAAAGAAAAAAATGGGGAGAGGTTTGTTAGCAATAGGCCTATGGCAGTGTGTGTGCGGTAAACTGTCAGATTGCTCCATTTGTTCCAGTTTTCCAAGCATGTGATTTCAAATGCACTCCTCATTTAATCTGGACCCTGTGAAATGGAGATGGAGCTTTCCTACTTGTGTGCATATTCTGTGGCTCTGCACTAAAGCCCAAAAGTTCATGGAAACACAGCAAACATCAAAGGCCCTCAGCACCTGGAATAGTTACAGACAGAAGAATTTCCAAACACTCCTCTGCTTCTACAGTCATCATCTAAGTCAAAACCACTATGAAAATTTGTATTAGTTTCACTAAAGGCATAACTTAAAATCCATTTTAGTTAAACTGGTGTAGAAGACAAAGTGGACATTCTCATATTTTAAATCACATCTGGTTTGGTTATAAACTTAATCCTATTTATGAGCTGGTATTTGCAAATAAGTTGGTGTTAAGCTAGGACAGTCAACTTCATTTACAGTTGATTTTAAGTAACACTGATGCTACTGCTTAATACAATTGAGATTTGAGACTTGTCTGGTTCACTTCTGGCCATTTGCTCTACAGTATAATGGCTACTTCAGGTAGTAGCTAAGACAATTGGGGAAAAGCAGTAATTAAGCTTGTAATAAGGAATATGAAAGTTAGATAACACAAAAAAGCAGGCACTTTAGCTTACTGTGTGACCTCACCAGCTCTCCAATGGTTTCACACATGCATGGAAGAAGACTTGTCAGCCTCCAGATATGAGGAGTTTGGACACAGGAAAACTATTGCTGCTTGTGACTCCTCTGGCTCTGCTTTGGGGAAGGAACAGGATAATTTCAAGGAGCTTCTGCTGCTACACACAACTCCTCCACACAGGTTAATAGCATTTGATGATCAACAGTATTAAATATCAAGAGTGATCCAACAAATAATCATGCACTACTATTTTTCACTGGCCAAAGTTACAAGGACAGTCTTGGTACTCTGTACTGCCCTGAAACCTCAGTGTCAGGGATCGAGTTACTGGCTGCCTCACAGCTGATGCTAGAGATTAAGTTTTGTCAACCTGATTAGCAGAGGACAGTTAAAGTTTGGGTGGTAGCTTATAGGATCTTTTTCTTTGAGAGACAGATCCATGAATGAATCTTACCAGACCACACATTAGCTGCGGTAGAAGATTCCAATCAAAGGAGACGATCGCAACCTGCATTTACTCATGCCCAAAATAACCTGTTTCCATAGCCACTTGCTGAAACCTGGAAAGACTGTGTTACATTTGTTCTCCTGGTTTAGCTTGAGTGCTTGGGATGTTTCGGCAGAGGTTGTGAAATAAGATACCTTTCACACAAGGTGAGTAGTGTCAGCTGAGGTTTATAAAGCAACATTAGGCTCCTCCTGTAATGTCAGTGCATTAGGCATCTGCTGGTGGCAAAGTATGTGACAGCACTTTGGTACTTCCAGTTCTGCTGCTCATGTCTTCCCTCAGTTCTGGGAAAGACTGGGGGCTGACAGAATAGCAAGAGCTGAAGGCTGAGCATGCCTAGCAATAATCACATCTCTATCTCCCTGTTCTGTTACTCTTCCAGTGAATGTGGGTTTTTTTCTCAAACAGTAGGCAATACAAAAACAAAAGATGCATTGGGTTGGCCTGCTTTGTACTGTTTCAGCCATGTTCCCTTTCTGAGATCTGCTCATTCAACAGACAGACTGGCTGCTTAGAGAAGAAAACCCCAGAAGATGATAGGTCTTCTCTTTCAGTCAGACTAACGTGACTTATCAGGGGTGGAAAGGATCTGCCTCTTCCCTGCATCAGTGACCATTTCTTCCTTTAAAATTAATTGTACAAGCAGCCTGAGAAGAAATGTTTTCTGTGCAGTAACCTGAGTCTGCATATGTATACTCCAGTACCCTTTATCATAGCCAGCAGCTCTTTAACAGGGACAAGAAATGTCCCCCTCCTAAGCCCCCCACCTTTGGCTCCAGTTTCCCCTGGTTGCCATCACATATTTCACTGTAACAGAAAATGATATAAGCATGTTATTCTGCCCCCTCCTTTTAGGTGAGGAGTACTGCCACATTCCCCAGAAAGCTCCACATATTAAAAGAAATCAACAAGCACTAAAAACTACTCAGTTCTTTCTATGCCAGAAGCAACAACTCATGGGCAAACTATTCATCTATTAACATTTTTCATTAAAAAAACCCACTCCCCTAAGAGACTTCTGAAAGACCCTGCCAGGCCAAAATGTCATCCCAGTTACAGTATTTATTATTACAACTGTCAGACCAGAAGGGTTTGCTGCAGAGGATCCTTCAGACGTGCTCAGACAGGAGCTCCTGCCTGTGGGACAGCCACCTCACAAACAGGACTGGCAAATGTCAGATGTCAAGTTCTTGTTTCAGGTCTTGCCCTCTTCCCGCTTTGACCACTGTGGATCATTTTATCTGTTTAGCAACTGGCAAAGACCACATCAGGCAGAGTAAGCATCAGTGTTGTCTTGCTGGTAGAGCTAATAAAGTTCTTTGACTCAGTTTTCCCTATTTTCAAACTCCTATAGCATGGTTTCAGTGGCTCGTGACTGTCAATAATCAGGGGAGGGGAAAGCTGGAGAATGAGGGGTACTTTCCTCAAGTTAGTGGGTGCTCCCCATAGCCACATGCTTCAGGAAAGGTGGCTGAGGGTATCCGACGGCAGGTGTGCACTCAGGAATCATGAGCTGGTCCGGGTGCAAAGGGAGGCTTGCACTTGGGTTTCATAATGGAGTTCATGGAATTCAGTGGAAATTGAACTGTAGACAAGGTGGAGAGCCATGCAGAACAGATGTCTTTACAGAGGATAAAACAAACAAAAAGAAATACTCAGAGCCCAAGTTGGAACTCTTGGCCCGTGCTAAATCTGCAAAAAGCCCTGAAGTGCTCAAGAGGGAGGCTGTCCAGCACACTTAAATTCCACATGTATAAAGTAAAACACATTTGCATTGCTAATTTAATAAAAGACTTCTTGACCCAAAGTCAAACACTAGAACAAGTCCTGGGCATGGAAAAGCTCTGATAAGCACACTCTCTCACTCTCTCCATGAATGTTCAGTAATGCTCCTTTTCAAAAGTACATTTGCTTCTCCCAGTGTCTGATGCTAATTATCTTATCAGATAACAGGGAGCCCTGTGCTGAGTAGGTATGTAATATATTAGCCCTGGGGAGGGGAAAAAAAACCCCTTATCTTTCAAGCAGATTTGAAACTGCATATGATCTTTCCGAGTCTGTGGAAACTTTCCTCTGCAGCACAGAGCTTATGTAAGGAAGAGGAAAAAAAAAATGCAGCTTTCAGGATGCAATTCTCCAAGCTGGTTTTTTTTCTGTTGAATTTGCTCCTTTATCAGTATTTTGGAATGACATACAGGTTAAACTGTTCATCTGGCATGGAAAGCAGCTTTGGTAATTGCAAATTTACATTACACTACAAATGACCAGATTATAGTAAACAGATGAACTGTGTAAATAAAGTATCACTGCTTAGCTCTTCTTTATGACTTGTATTCTGATACCACTACTACTGCTTTTACGACAACTACTACTACTACTGCTAGGCTCCGGCTGACAGCTCAGCCTGAAATCCTTTATTCATTGTTATTACTATTTCAGCTGTTTTGAGAGCAAAATGGCAGGGAGGACTTATTGGCCAGAGACTCTCTAGCCTAGCAGGCCTCCCAGGGAAATCAATATGTCACACTCGAGAGCACAAAGATGGATTGTGAAGCCAGGGCTGGCGAAGGAAGGCGAGTGTGCTGCATCTGGAAGGGCAGGGAGACAGCCAGCTCCCCGCCGCTAGAAGCCTCCCAGACTGCCGCATGTTTGCACACCAACCCCGTGGCATCCTTCCAAGACAATTTGTGAACCTTGGTTCACACCACTCTCAAAGTAGGTCACACGCAGTAATCTCTCAGCTGAGGAGAGAGATACACTGTCAGCAGCAGCCGCTGCTGCGAGGAGGGCGATAGCTACAACCAATGAGCGAGAGCTGGGGCGAGCAGAGAAGCCCCACGGTGATGGAAACGCGCAGGCTGGGGCCAGCTGCAGCAAGGTGCTCGCCTTGCTCAAACAGCTGGCAAGCCAAGCTCCAACACACCCCGTCTCCTCCTACCATTTATAGCTGGCGAAAGGACCGGCTGTTCTCCTGGACGCAGCCACCAGCACGGCTTAAATATTAATCTGAAGAAAAATACAGTAGGAGAAGAAGCCTAACCTTTACTTAGCATGAGCTTCTGACAGCAGGAATCGTGGCTAATTCTGAGTTATGAGATTTAAATTTACTATGAGCTTCGGATTACTGCTTCCTAATGTACTTCCCTCACCTGCCCCTGCACTCCAACAGACAAAACAGCCCTGAAGTTAGATGTGGTTTTGACAGAGAGGATCCTTAATGCACTTGAAGTTTCCTTAATTTTCCTGCATCCCTCACTTGCGCCGTTTTAGGGACTTGGAATTAGAAATGGGCACATTTAAAGGAATATTTTGGAAAGAAGATGTCCAGGAAAATAAATGCTGTAAGGAGTGAGTGTACTTGTTTCCACACTACAACAATATAAAGGCCGTCGAAGAATCAGCAGCTTAAATCAACAGCATGAAACTTTGCAGGCACAGGGGCTCTTAGGAATGTGTTGCCTTTAAAAAGCCTGCACATCATCAGAGACGACTTGATGCTCAAAAGCTGAAGGACTGCCTGAAGAATGCTACTGCCATATGCAATTTTTTTTTTTTTAAGGGGGTTAATTTTTAAACAGGCTCAATTTCATCTTGATTCTGGTCAACAGTAACGCGAATCTGAATGAAAATGCACTCTCTGAAGAAGTTCTTTTTAATACAATGTATGTGCATCACTTTTAGCATGGAAACATCAGAGCTGGGCAAGCATTTGGGGTTTTTTTAATCTGTCATGGAAAAGGACTTTCATTAATTTTAAAAGTTGTGCTTTTTCCTTCTTTTCTTTCTTTTTCTGTGAGGCTGGAAATGTGATACAGAAAGAAGCAAGTGATTTCTGAAATTATCTATGCGAAGAGAGAGAGGGAGACAGCACGTTGTAAGCTAGCAACAAGACTTATCTCATCTCCAAGAAACAGCACACAGAATGACTTTCTGCTTCCTTAGGAGTGACCTACCTTATCAATAGCTTGTCCAGGGAGTTGTGAGACATGCAGAAACATGCAACAATGTTCTCCTCCAATCAGCCAAAAGAGTGCTGTAACGACTTCCTATGCAAATACTTTTTTTTTAAAATCCATAAATCCAGAAAGGGTTATCCCTTGGTGTACAATCAAAAGAACAATTTATTCGCTAATACGGGACGTGATACTTCCCTGCCAAAATCACGCTGCTTGCTTGTTATCACTAAGCTTTGAAAGAAAAGTAATGACAAAAATCCCTTCTGATGTTGCTTCCTAAATTAATATCCCTTTAAGAAAAATTATTACAAACAAAATGCCCAGACACTTCTCTATTTTTTTACAGAATGACAAAGAAATCTAGCTGTGGTTTACAATGAGCTCAGTATTACAGTTTCAGGTCATGTGTGTTTTATTACTTTTCAGGCTAACTTTTCCTCTTTCTCAGCCAGCTGCTGGCAGTTGTCATTTTGGGATTGAGAACAAACTACTTTGAAACGAATGTGTTCAGAAACCCTTTTAAAATGATACGGGAGAAAAAAGCCTTTTGTATTTTTAATTTCAGCTTGGATATAACCTCTTTTTTTTTTTCCTCCAGTCTTTGAGGGGAATGAGTCTGAAATGCTAAACAGGTCACAGAGTAATTATGCATCCACCTGAAAGTTAAACACATATTCAAAGGCTTAACTAACAGGTATATGTCACTCATTTTTTCAGGGCTGATGGTTAGGGTGTAAGAAAACCAGATCCCATCAAACATGGTAAAGAAAAGCTATAACCTTTCTGCAGAGTTAAGAGGAGACAGACAACAGCAAGATGATACTGGTGTTGATGAAGCGGATATAATACTGTAGGGCAGCCACAGCAAATCTTGTGTGTCTGACACCCTAGTGTCAAGACTGAGGAGGTCTCCAGGGTTACTCAGAGAAAGAGTAATCCTGAGGCCTGGCCGAGCTCCTGTGCTTGGGCAAGTCAGGTGAGTCACCCCTCATCTGAGCCAATCTGAGATCAAACCTGGATGGCTACTTTCAATGTTGTCAACCTGCATCTCAACTCAAAAAATAAAGATTTAGCACATTTTTTTATGTTCAGTCCAGAGTCAAGTTTTCTTTCTTGGAAGCACACATCTTCTGACTCTGGTATTACTGAGGGGTTTTTATTAGTTTACTGTGTTTCCCCAACCTTCCGTAACACAGATTTGGCAGCAGTATTTCAGATGCACAAAAGGAATTGAATCTACATTTCCTGCACAGACTGAAGGTGCTTGGGCTAGTAATACCTTTCTAACAGATTTCCTTGGTGGTAAAAAACAGTTTCTTGAACTGCTGGCACAGTGCTGGCAGAGATCAAAGGCCCAGGGAAGAAGCATAAAGGACCTCAGCATGGCCTTTACAGAGATGCACAGTGGTACAGAAGAACTGTGAATGAATGTAGCTGGTTTGTACATGACCTGCTCACCTCCAGCTGAGCACTTGCTGCAAGTGAGTTTTGGATTTTTGCAACAAAAGCTGCAATACTGTCATAAACTTGACACTAGTTGAAGGGGATCTTTGGCCAATGCTCAGATTGAACATTGATTAAAGGTGACTTAGGTCAACACTAGCTTCCTTATCTCAAGATCAGCACAGGTAAGGACTGAGTGCTAAGCTATTATATATTGCCATTTGGATCTGCTGTTGCAGCAGGTTTGAAGAGCAGCATGACCTGGCTCTTTCCAACTACCTTTGCACTTAGTAGAAGTTCTGGTTTCACAGCAACCCAGATACCCACTGCATCAGGTACAAGACCAAGAACCCTACACATCACCTCCCAGATAACTTCTACACTGTGCTAAGGCTTTTATCCTATTTAATTTTTTTTTTTTATACTATGGTTTCTGGAATGCTTTAGTTATGTTTGGACAACTTCAGATGTTCTCTATTGCCTATGATCAGCAGATAGCTAGATGGGATTCTGGTGGAGATAAAAAAATGGTTTGTTACTACCACATGTTCATTAGCATGCATATACTTACATATTAGTGAAGGTTTTCCATAATATCTCTAATCTACTGGTGGTACTGCAGAAATCTTAGATCCTACTAGTTGTTTTCTGTGGCCAGGAAGAATATCCTCTATTAGACCCAATTACTGAAATAGAAGAAAGATAATATACTGTGTGCACAGTAAAATTACAGACTGCATTTTTGCTCCATTTGCTTCTTTCTCCTCCTTTCTGTCCCCTCAACTTTGCTCTCAGGAGCACTGAAATAAGCCAGATGTGTGAATTCTAGGAAAGTCAATGGATTTATAGTGATGTAACTGAAAGCAGTAGGTAGGTAAGAGGCTCAAAGATCTGCACTTGTGTATTACCCCTGACGTTTCTGACCAAACTGCTTAGCTGACCACCGTTGGATTAGCAGTCTTAGGATAGTGTTTCACACCTCCTACACTCAGAACGTCAAATCATGTCAGCTCACTCTTAAGCTGAAAGAGCCTGCTCCTCCATCCCATTCATTCATGACATAAAAGTAGCTGGCTCATCCTGAAGTCCTTCATGCCCTAGGGCCATAAGTGTACCTGGGCTTTTTATACCATAATCTACACCACCTTAGCTGAGCACTGCCCAGGTAAATGTAACCTTTCATTTTAAAGCACATGAGGTTTTTTAGTTCTGGCATCAAACAAAACAAACTGCATACTCTCCTGTCCTTCTGCTGTTAGTCAAACGGAGGTTAAGAATCCGTTCAGATGCTCTGCAGTTGCAAGATGCCCTGGCAAATGCAGACACTGTTCTCAGTCAGGAATTCCTACAGAAACTAAGCTTTTAAGAAAAATAAATAAATAAAATTAAGCCTTATAGCAGCAAGACTCACCTTTCCAAACTCAACCTGAGTGCAAAGTGATGCAGTCAGGGTTTCCTGAATAAGCAGAGGAACTGCTCCAGAACTTGTTCTGCTCCTCCATCCTAGCACTGCCAGCAGGCACCCACTGTTAGAGACTACCCAGATCTCAGTCTATTCTACTGCAGGACCCCATGCTGTGCAGAGAAACCCAACTACCCCTCTAATTTCATGATGATGCAGAAGCTAGAACTGGGGGCAGGAATGGATGCTGGAATGATTCACAAGAGCTAAAGATCCTGAAGCAAGGAGGCTGAAGGAAAGGATAAGTAACAGAAATAGCTTGCTTGCTTCCTCTCCCAGAGAAACAAGGAAAGTGAAGGATGCTGAAATGAGAACACATTTCTTTTTTTCCCTCGTGGCCATCAGGAAGTTGACAGGAAAAAAAATAAAAAAGACCAGCTCTGGTTCAACAGCTAGAAATGGGAGTTTCACACTGAACATACACTCACTAGCTATAGAAAGAATCGAGGAACTGCATCTCCAGGCAGGCTCCTGCAGTAACTTCCTTACAGAAAACCCCAACTCACAAGTGCTGGGAGGAGCAAGGCTGAATTTCTCAGGAAGACACAAATAGCTTGTGATAGAGGTTCTGTCATCTTCTTCTAGTTTGTATACTCACATCAGTCTTGGTGTAATTATGTTTCTTGAGAATATTTAACTGTTCTAAAATTGTACCAATTTCCTTATGTTTTCTACAGTGAAATGGTGAACATCAGCTTGGTGTTTATTTTTAATTCTACCATGTCACATTTTTTTATAAGAAAAAATATAAAATTATAACAAAACGTTTGTTGGAATGCATTATTATGTACTTTTGTCATGTCTTGAATAACACACATTTTACTAATTCGGGGTACTATCTGGTTTAGTCAACAGGAAAGGCACAGCCCTGCTGTATCTCAGTGATCACTGAGACTCAAACAATCATGAAAACTAAGATTTTCCTCAATGTAAATAATATATTTAGGATTTTTTGGCACTCCCCTTGATTTAAGCCACATAATGCGGAGTTCTGTCCCACCTGTCCCATTTAATTATGATAATTGCAGATCCTAAATTTGCTTCTAAACACCACTAATTAAAATTATACTACAGGCTGGGTGGGTAAGGGGAGGAACTTCTCTGTTTCTGATTCCTAAAAATCCCCAGCCAAACCAAAACAGGGCCTGGCAGATTTTTCAGTGTCAGTGCTGAAGACTTAATAACCGCAGAATGTGCTCTGTGGTCTTTAATAATTTCATATTATCAGCAAACATTGTTTGCTGGCAAACAAGTTGCTAAAGCATTTTAACTTGAATTTTTCTCTATTTGAATGTACTGGAGGTTTGCTCCGCATAGGAGAACTTATATCACAGGATACATAAGCTCTGTGTGCTGTACGTAATAAGAAAATTCTGACCAAAGTGTTACCAGAAATAATCTGTAGACAATATAATTTTGGATAGGTTACATTTCATTCACATGCTTTGTCAGGTTGCAGGTAGGGGGAAGAAAAGCCATCTAGTGGACAAAAACGTAATTAGATATCAGAAAATATTTTCAGACATAAAGCCCTTACCAGAGAGCTCTTTTTTAATTTTGCTATTCATCTGCAATCCTGTTTATCTAGGAATACTCTAGAAGTCTCCAGGAAATCATGGTTTACTGGAGTGCAACAGCCTAGATCACCAAGCCTATGTTTTTGGCAGATCTTTTGATTATTGATCGTCATAAAATGTAAGACCTGCTTCATCCCTCCTACCTCTCACAGATAATTTATCAGCATATTTCTTACAACACTGCGAGGGTCATCAGTCAACTGAATATCTTATCACTAGATTCAACGCTATGTGCCAAGCAGACTGGCATTGCCACAGGGTTTAAATAGCTGAGCTAATATTTAAACTTTTGTCCCTTCTCTGATCCCTGAAAAATAATGAGAACAGACTTTGAGACTTTGTAAAAAGATGAGCCAAATGTGACCCAGAATGGCCCTTTAGTAAAATTAGTAAAAGGGACAGGTGAGGGGACCACAAAGCAGATGAGCTGAGGAACCTCCCTCACAAACACATCCGTGCCACTCATACAGCACCTAATGTAAAAAGTGGGGAGAAGGGAACAAAATCCTCTCCCCAGTGTTATTTACAACACTCACTGGCCTCTGCTGAAATGCTCCCTGCTAAGGTTGCAGTGGCCTGTGCAATGAGTTAAGTAACTGAATATACCTCAAGCAGATAGACCCAGCTTGCACTGCTCTCCTTTCATTTATGCCAGGGAGCACAGCTGAATAAACACCAGAAGTTTTTTTTTAATGCAACGAGTTTGAGGACCCAGCCGTCAGATTCATCCTTTTCTATCACAAAGTTCAGAGCATTTAACAAGGAACTTTAAGCTAATATCCTGAAGGGCAGATACTGATCAGTCCTGCCCAGACAGGCCAAGGCATCGAAGCCAGAGTATAATTTCTGCAGGAATACAACAACACAAACCACCATCATCAGAGGCTATACTGTCATGATGCAAACAAACATCTGTAACTCTTGCTGCTCCAGGCAAAGTACTGATGTGGGATTAGTGGCCAGTCACTTAGAGAATGCTCTGATGGTAAAACAACAGGTTTTGTTCCCTTTCCTGTAATCCTTTTGTTTGAGATAACACAACCCCAGGCAATTTTTGTTCCTGTTAAAATAAACCCCACAACTCCTAATTAATCTTTTGCAATAGTAGATTTCAGTAGTATCCCATGCAATGATTTCCACCCAAGTCACATTTGCAGGGACATCCATTTACCCAGAGGTTTCAATGGCCTTCCTTTCCCATTAACCCTGCATTATAGATGCTTAGACACATCATAAAAGCAGCACACATCTCCTTACATTACTCCTCTATCCGCCTCAGCATGAGGAGTATTTAATGCTTTACTTTTGAGAGAGCCACCATTTGCTGTGCTCAGATGACCTCTGCATCTCTGCGTTATGAGACACGACAACAGAAGCTACCTTGCATAGAACTTCTCTGCAGCCTCTTATTCATCCCCCTCCTAATGAATCACAGCCTTTTCTCTCGCTTTTCATAATAACCCAATAAGGATTTAAGAGTTTGGCCCATCCACTACATTTTGTGTTTTAATAGACAAGAATGGAATACAAAATACTGCCAAAAGTTTAACAGCAGGGGCAACCTTTTTGCTATTTTCATGTCTACAGTTCCCAATTCAACAATGACAACTTGCTGTTCTGCACGACTGCAAGGCAAAGAATTCATAAACAATAATACTAATAACTGTCCAACAAGGCTTCATCCCAGTCATGCATAAGTGCAGGGCTGGCATGGAGCATAAAAATGTTGCTTTGCTCCTTTACAAAGCTTGCAATAGAAACTTTGTACTGTCAGTTTAAAACTCAGGCATTTCTGTCTGAAAATGGGGAGGAACCCATTCTCAGATACTTGTGAAATATAAACTTCAGTTGTTGCCAAGCTCCAAGATAGATTTGCTCCTTTTTATTTTTAAAAGTTTCCTATGTGAAGAAACCCACAAAACCATGTTAAAGTCTTGTAGCTATGAAAAACTTACACGCTTATGCTTTTTATTTTCAAGAAGCATTCTCAATCATTGTAATTATTCCTTGAGAATGCTTTTTTAAAAAACAGAACCGCGGCTATTTTTCACAGCCACAAACCCCTTAAAACAGCTCTAGAGCTTTCTGTGAAGCTTAACAAAAAAATTGCCTTTCAGCTAAGAACAGTAAAAATAGATCAAAAAGCAATTAGCTGGCCCACATGGCAGAAGACAGGTGTGCTTTGGATGTGGTATTTATACAGAATCAGGATAAGCATTTTTTCTCTTTTGCACAGATTCCTGAAGACTATAAATATCACAAGCCTCTTCTTGCCAATGCCCATCACATCCCTTTAAAACACTGGCCACTCAAAGAATAACCTTAGGATGCAGCCTGAAAATTTCATCCTGCCTCCTACGAAGTTATGAAACTGAATCAACATTAAAAGCAGTAGACTGATGGGTGAATTATGGTAATAGGGAACCTTCAAAAGCAAAACCAAGCAAACTCCTTCAGAAAGTACAGCCAGAGAGGAGGCTGGGAACACTGAAACCTATTACAACTGCCTTCGTATTACACCTGTTTAAATGAATGCCAAATTCAGCACAGAATTATTTACATTATGTTACTAACAAAGAGACAGATGAGTAATGGGAAAACAGAAATGGTTTGTGCAAAGCAGGCTCTACTGAAACCAGTTAAAAACTTCAGGTATTTGTGGTGGAAAGAAAAGGCTGTGGTTAGACCTGCTGCTCTGGCTGCCCCTGAGTTGGGCAAAGAGGGTCCCTGCTTCTTGAGCCCACTTCAAGCTGCTGATCACTGCCCCCACACTGCCTGACTTATGCCAGAGTAAACACTCATGCAATTGCTCCTTATGCAATTTTGTCAGAATGATCTTCCCTTCCTTCAATGCTTATAATACAGACTGCTTTTTAAAACTATATTACTCAAGCAGAAACAGATTTAGGGAGTAATCATACAGTGAGTTTTGCCAGGAGATCTGAAAAGGGATCTTTGCAGGCATGTGACTGGTGACAGGCAAATGAGGAGAACATCAGCTTCTCCCCAGTCCATAGTTTTACTGAAAATGGAGAGATTGTGAGCTCTTTTTGGAGCTTTCAAGTCTTTCTTTCCGCTTTCCTTTCCCATTTTTGAGCATTTATGTACATACATAAGGATGGTTCCCCACCGTGCAAGATACTTCATGCGTCTTACTTCATAAAACATGCAACAGGCAAGAAAATAATGTATTTTTAAACAGACCAAATGCAAGGCTGGGAGCTAGAGGTGGGTGAAGGAGCTGCAGACCCTGTGTCACAGCTCACTCTCTAAGGCAGGTCTGCTTGTGTATTCTGCCTTCCTCTCACCCTCATGATCATGCCCAATTCCTGAAAGTTTGAGCAGGGGATCATTTATGGAAACTGATAGATCATTACAGAAATAAGTTTTAAAAAACCAAATTCCATTCACTAATCTCATTCTCTCATTGAAAAATGCCAGGCCATCTCAGGCAGATGGCTTTGGTCAAGCTTTCCTGATGCTGGTTTTAATCTAAATTCCCTTTTATTTTGCTTTTATGATACATCTACTTTAAGCAGTTCAGAAATAGTTTTTCAAGCCAGTGGAAAAATCAAGCTGTCTCCTTTACTTTCAGCAAGCACATTCAATGGTTTTGCCCTTGTGATAACTATTGTCTGTTCTTCTCACAGCCAGGATACTTGTAATTCACTTTGATCATTTGTATAACTTAGCAATATGAAAGAAAAAGACATCTCTCTATTTTATACCCCAGAAAAACCTCAACCCTTACCAAAGGACTTCTCCCGTCGAGTTTCACTAGAGCAGCAAAATGAAGGGGTTCTCCTCCATTCCCATACCTAACGCAAGTGCTATAGAGATAAGAAAACAGAGATTTCATAATGAACTGGATATACTGCTGCATCCCAGCAAGGCTCAGGAAGATTAAGAACAGAAATAAGAGTTGTATAACAAGTAGCAGAGCACAGCACAAAAATGTTATGTTCCACGCACATCTCAGAGGACTTTGCCAGATCCTCTCAGTCTCTAAAAGAAACAGCCATTCCTAGAGTGGTTGAACACCGCAGAGTGACCATGGGCTCCAACAGAAGTCTGCAAGCCTGTTTCCAAGAAGCTCCCAACTGTGCTTCAAAACCCAAGATGACTGCCATTTAAGGTTCTTCAGGACCAAAAGAGCTTACACATAAGATTTTCCTCTCACAACCAAGAACATCAGGACCCAGAAAGAGTTCCAGCTGATTTTCCAAGCAGTAAGTGACTGGCTTTCTCAAATGCAGCTGTTTTCTTCATTAGAAGACTATAAATAGTTCTGTTTCTAGCAGGCTGACTTCCTTTTAAGCATTCTGCCATATCCATGTGTGTATTTCATTCAGGGTTTCTTCATGTCTATGCCACTGTGATTCTATTTCAGCCTTTAAGTACATTCAAGAAATTTTTCATTTCCCTCTCTCCTATTCATTCCAGATGTCCTGAACTGTCCAAAACTGTTTCATGTTAGGAGAATTTGTAAGGATATTCTGGCATTCATGCTGCTTGCATCTGCTTCAGTATTTTCAGGAAAGATCAACTTTCTTCCCCAACTATTAGAGAATATGGATAAGTTTACAGTTTTAAAAACCCCACAATCAATGATAGATATTTCGCTTGTACCTTATGCAATAAGAAGAATGAAATACTGTGATATCAGGCTTCAATTTTTCCCTCTTGAAGAGATGCTGGAATAAGAAACTCGAGGAACTGAAGGTTATCCTGTCTCTCAGAGAACATACTGCAGCAGCAGGAAAAGCTTCTTCGTTGTGCTGTGTCACCATTCAAAAACCTTATTTTGAAAAGATAAACTGAATGTGAGGTGGGGGAGACTGTGGGAGCACATGTTGGAGTGGTCATTTCAGTCTCAGACACCTTGTTTTCCAGATCACAGGAAACTGGGCACTGCCACTCTCTTCTGGCTTGCACAGTGGGTGTGAAAATCAAAGTGCAAGAGGGGTTATAAGAAGGGAGGAACCAGGGGAGGGATATACCCCTTGAATCCCCTTAATGTTAAGTGAGCATATGCTTGGATTCATATTGTTGCAGAATGTTCTGGATGTCCCAGTGTAGATCTAAGGAAAAGCCTGTGGGATATTCAGTTCTGTATGAAAATGCCCAGTGTTGGATAGTGTATTAAAAATTCAGCTGACATACACACCAGAGGAAGGTTGCATGTGCTCCTACCCCAGGAAATTTTCAAACTAGAAGCATCATACACAACCTCTGAAGTCAATGCAAAAGTTCCTCAGGCTTCACTAACCCTTTCTGCCTCCACAAAACTTAATGGATATGCCATTGGTTCACTGAAAAGACAAGCAAAAGGATCATTTGGGATGAGCTCCATGGAATATAAGGAGCATAAGTATAAAGTTCAGCAGAGTTGAATTTCCCCCTTCAGCAAGGGCAAGGAAATTTCAGCCCTTCTCAGTTCTCTTTCTAACTCTGCAGCATGATCCTCTGCTTCACTTGACAGCTCCAAACAGCAAACTTTGTAAGGAAGGGAACACGAGCTGAAAGAAATAAACAGTTATGCTTTTAAAATTCTAACTTTACCAAAGTTTGGGTTGCAAATATGATGTATTTCACCTAATCTTTGTAAGCATTTATGCCTGTTCTTAATCCTCTTACAAGTGTAGGTGAGTTATCTGATAAATTTAAACAAATACAGCCTTTCTAGTACAGATAAGCTGGTTACAAAATTTTTATGCCAAGGAGAATAATTAAAAGAGAACTCCAGGTCTTCTTTCTTCTTTTTTTTTTTATTTAATCCTGAGTTTCTCTAATAATGAATTGATAAATGTCTGATCCTATTTACTTCAAGAAGAGCTGAGGTTGGTTGCACCTCACATTCTCAGGTCAAAGGTTGTTCTGAGGATGTATCACTTTGTACTTTTGAAAGGGAGAAGGAAAATACACCAATATTCAGATAGCATTATTTAAAATAAAATATGAGAAATGGCTTGTAACTCCCCCATCAAATGTAGACTAGATGGGTTTCTACTTGGTAAATAGTGTAGGTTTCAGCCGTTAGTCTTAGTAAATAGAAAACAATAACTTTCAAAAAGGAGAAAGCAAGTAGAAAGTCAGTTAATCTGTCCATGTTTGGCTCAGAACTGTGCTACCGCACTCCTATGGTGGCCCTAACCAAGAACAAAACTTGTCTTGCTATTTCTTTTCCTTCTAAATAACTCATTTTGACTATACAACTATTTTATTTTCTTTTTAAATATTATATGGAGTGTGTGAATTTCTGCTTCAACTAATCTAGCTATACTAAATGCAAATGCTTCCTGTACTTATGAATACAATCTGTTCATAGTGAATAGTTCTGAAGATCTGGATGAGTTAAAACAGCAACAGTATCCATGTGGGAACAATCTTCCTTGGACAACTCGTATGCATTGATTCATAAATTCTTTCCATAGAAAATATCTGTGGAAAATCTCCAACACATCCAAAAATGCACAACTCAGTTGCTTTAATTATTATTAGTTCTTAATGCTTCTTTTATTTCTTAATTTATATAAGCAATGGCCTTTAGGTTCACATGAGACCCTTTTATGCTTATTTTCCATTATTATAAAATATCTGTTTTTAATAGCTGCAATAACATCCAACATTAGTACTACCACATGAGCCTATTAAATAGCAACATCCAATCCTAAAATGTCTAATTTCTGTATTTAATGGGTGTGTTAAGGCACCTTTTCACCTGCTGGTACTGTTCTGCATGTCCAATTTCCTTTGCAGAATAAAGACTTGGTTGTTTGGTTATGAAACAAGCCTGTCAATATCTGACATAGAGCAGAAAATTTCAGGGAATCTTGAAAAAAACTCAGCCACCTGAGATCTGAGTGGTGGTAGGAGAATAGTAAACCTGTGACTAAGCTTCTGAGACCCATTGCATTCAAGATACAGAAAAAAATCAGAGCAGAAAAGAAAAGGGAGCGAGTATGATTACTGGGATGTCAGAATGTGCCCAGTTTGTCACAGACATTGGAGGATGAAAGTTTTTATTCCACTCCAACAGTGTATTTTAGAAATGTGAGCCCTGTGCTCAATTGCCCAGAGCAGAGAGCTTAAGCGTACCTGGGTGATTGTCTGCTCATCTCTGGCAATTCGTCATGGACTGCTTCCAGAGGAATTCAGCTCTTTATAGTAGATGTTGCAGACCTCTCAAGTAGACCCTGTCCATCCAGACATTGGTGCAGCAGTGCCAGGTGTTGCCCTGACAAGAGCAACAAGAGGAGAAGTTCTCACACAGCTGAGTGTAATTTCACCAGCCTGGCTTCTGATGTGGTCCCACCAAAGGAGGGATTAAAACTTTCAGAAACTTTATAAGAACTTTAGGCAACTGGCAGTAAATTGCAGTTAGTCAAGAAGAAAGAAGAAACTAGGACTTATGGTGCAAGTGGGTCCAACCATAAAGCTTTTTAGTCAAGCTGGCACCACAATGGTCAAAGAAAAAGTTCAAAATCTTAAGATGTTTTCACAAAGCATTTGTCTTCTGATATTTGTATTTGACAGACTCCAGTTTATTCAATATTTTTCTCTCTCTTAATTTCTGTCTTCTTCACATGGGATCTCCTCCTCATACCCAGGTGGATGTTGCAGCCCTCATCAGTGAGCAGCATTTCTCTCATGTTTTGTACAGTTCTTGACTGGATGTTGCTCTCCAGATTAGACCAGAAATTGCAATTACCATCAGATTTTTCACCTCCCAGACCAAGACAAGACTCCAGCTCATCCTTGCTCCTAGCAGCAATGCTGGAACAGCAGAATTCTTTGGGTGAGCATTCTGTGAGTTTCTTTTAAAAAGCAAATTAGCCACATGCAGAGTATGTATGTCTAGAGTGGAAAAAAAAGCCAAAGATAGAAGGCCTTTTTCAGATGTAGCTATGCCAGTGGAAGATGATCTTTTCAGCTGCCTCTCACCCTTGCCAGAGGTTACAGCAAACTGACCTGCTTTTGAGTGACTACACTTCAGGCAATATGAGTGAAGTTGACTTAAGATGCTTAAATGTTTAGTCTGTGTTCACTCAATTGACCCTGACTTGAATGAGTTTATGGGACTTCAGCAGGTTTATGAGTGGCCCCCGTGATGCTGAGCTACAGGTCAGAGGGGACAGTAATCTCTGGTTGAGTAATAAATATCCATGTAGGAGAGTGATATCAATAGTAACCTTTACAGCCAGCAAGGCAGCATGCAAGACAGAACATGTTTCCACAGTTTTGGACTAACATAAATATTCTCTGTCATCAGTATATTTCCTTTCTTTCTCTCATTGGATTGACCTAGCAACTTTATCATTATGTAAGCAGGTTCTGGTCAGCATGGGGAACTTCAGCCACCCCAATATCACAGAATGTCAGGGATTGGAGAGGACATCAAAAGATCACCTAGTCCAATCCCCCTGCTGGAGCAGGAACACTTAGATCAGGTCACACAGGAGCAAATCTAGGCATGTTTTGAACCTCTCTGGGCAAGGACAAATCTGCTGAAAGGAAAACACAGCAGGACAGCGAGCAATGTGAGCAATCCAGGAGGTTACTGGAGTGCATGAATGACACTTTCCTCCTCCAAGTGACAGAAGAGCAAATGAGGAGAGATGCTCTGCTGCACCTCGTATTTACCAACAAAGAGGAGCTCATTACGAATGTGAAGACAAAAGTCAGCTGTGGTTGAAGAGACCATGAGATGGTGAAGTTCAAGATCCTTAGGGCAGGAAGGAAGATAAAAAGCAAGTTCATGGCATCGCACTTTAGGAGAGTAGACTTTGGCATCTTCAGATAACTGCTTGGAAAAGTCACACGGGAAAAAGCCCTGGAGAGAAGGGGAGAACAAGAGAAGTGGATAATACTGAGGGATCATTTCCTCTGAGCTCAAAAATGGACCATATCAATGATTTCTAAAAATGCCAGGAGGCCTGCATGGATGAATAAATAGGTCTTAGCCAAACTCAAATCCAGACAAAAAGGAAGCATACAGGGATTGGAAGCAAGGATGGGTAAGCTGGGAGGAATACAAAGACATTTTCAAAGCATCCAGAGACAAAGTTAGGAAAGGCAAAACCGTTAAGAGATGTCAAATGCAACAAGAAGACCTTCTTTTATAAGTACATAGGCAACAAAAGGAGGGCTAGGAGAAATGTGGGCCTATTATTCAACAACACTAGGGACCTGGTGACACAGGATGTGCAAAAGGCTGAAGTACTGAATTCCACTTTTGCCTCACAGCAAGACCAGTCTTCAGGAATCCCAATCCAAGAGACCACAGGGAAAGGCTGGAACAGCAAAGGTGTGTCCTCACTGAAAGAAGACAGCTGGACATATAAACTAGTCCATGGGTCACAATAGGGTGCACACATGAGTGCTGACGGAACTGTCAGATGTCATTGCAAGATGACTCAGTAATTATCTTTGACCAATCATGATGACTAGGAGGAGTGCCTGAGGACAAGGAAGAAAGCTAATGTCATTCCTCTCTTCAAGAAGCTCAAGGAGGAAGACACAGGGAACTACAAACCAGTCATCCTCACCTCGAGCATGGAATGGTAGCTGAACAGCTAGCTAATCCTGGAAACCATTTCCAGGCATGTTCAATACAAGAAAATTATCAGTAGTAATCAGCATGGCTTCAGCAAAGGGAACATGTAGAAAGCTGCTTTTTGATTTATTCCACATTATAAAGAAGTTTAAAAAATTGAAATCTCTTCGCAAGAAGTTGTCTCTGTGCTTAGTTCACAGAGCATTTTTCTTAAACTCTCAGTAGATTCTAAGTAGTTTAGCACAATATTAGTAGCTTTGATTTCATGGGTGAAGAAGACTGTTAAGAAATGTCAAAGATTACCTTCCATTATGCTTGTCAGTTTGTAAACATGAAAGCAAGCACACATGGCATTTGACTGTGCCCTGATACTTGCTGATCAGCCTAAGCAAAAAGCAGGTATGACAAGTGTTCTCATTTAAGTTGTAGTCATTACCTCATGCTTCATGCCTTCTGTTGATAGCAACCTTGTCACGCAGCCAAACAAACAACAACCAGCATAAACAAAATCAGTCATTCTCGTTCATATAGTACAGAAATGTACATAATAAAACCCATCAATTCCCACAGAGATACACTTTAAAACAGTTAAGTTGCAGCTACAAAAAAGAGACATAAAACAAAAATAGGCTAACAGCATCTAAAACTATTCTGTTGAGATGTCTGTGGCTGTAAATGGGTTAGTTTGGCTTTTTGAGTTATAGTTTACAGGCACATCTATACAAGATTATAGTTATGAGTTACTGTTGTGTATGTTTAATGTATTTTTCTATTCTGTGGTTTCACAAGTTTCTAGTCTGGAGTTCTACTTTTTGCCAGATCTAATCAGCTAATATTGTGTTTTGCAATATTTACTTGTTAGCTACTAAATTTTGGAATTTCAGACCAAGGAATGAAGAAGTGAGTGATACACATTTGATTTGATTATGTGAAAACTGTCTCTATTTTCATTTGTTTGCGCTGTAGATATATTTGTCTTGTGAAAGTCAAGAGGCTTATGTTTCTCCTGCATCTCAGAGAAATATTTTCATATCCCTATTTAGATTTCAATTTAGCGTTGCCTTAACTTTACATATTGTTGCTTTCTTGGTAGCCCTTAGACAGCTTCTATTACCCAGTCCAAGGCCCCATCTTACAATCTTCTTTCATTCAAATAACTGATATCAAATACATGAGAACTCTTCCTCACTCAATGACTGCCTTAACTGATAATGGCATTATGAAAAAAACTGAAACCATACCTTTGAATGGTGTCTATATATATTTTTTTAATTCTATACCACTCTTACCGAATACATTGCTACTGCCCAATGGGATATGTAAGCAGTTTAGTTGAAAGCACTTTGCATTTTCACCAAATTGGAATTTTAGTGACTCCAGGAACTGGAATTAGTAAGGTATCTTTGCTATGGCTCTACTTATTCATCCTTGTGAGGCAGCTCTTGAAACTTAATCTCAAGTCTTGAACTAGTATTTGGAACAGTGCAATGACAAAATTAGTGCCAGTCATAGAAATGATCTCCAGGGTAAGTTCCCTGTATGGAGTTTACAAGTTCAGGCTTAATTTGAAAAAGATTGTTTGTATTGATTCAAGAATTTAAATAAATAATACCTATGTCATCAAAACAGCAGACTACTTACACCACCTCTGTGTAAGACCAGCACTACCAGAGAGAACTGAGGAATTCTGATGTGGAGTTTGTAAGAGATATAAACAGAGCTTTTGTGTGGTGCAAAGGACAGCTGGAAAAATCAGCGTGAAGGTAAAGGAATTTCTGATGGCAGTCAAGCAGCTTTTAGCATTGACTGTAGATGAGCAGTGCACTGATAGTTTGATGTGGTTTTACGGGCAGTAACCAAAGACGAGCAAATATCTGTGAAAATTTTTATCCATTTTGGTAACTCTGTTCCTCTTTGTACTGCTTGTCTCTCAGAAGTGTGTATTAAAGTACCGCAAAATGCAACACATGACACTGATCAGCTTCAAACATCTGTTGTGTAGCACATGGAAATGCACGCTACAGAATTTCTAAAGAAAGCTGCCTTGCAAATACTCAGGAAAGCTTTACTGATTCAATTCAGTAGGGAATTAAATTCAAATAAAATTCACAGTTTTAAAAAATCAGAAGTATATATGGAAAGAAGGAAGCAGCAGAAACTTCCCCCTCACCTCATACCTTCCTAACTAAGCACAGCAGTTATTTACACTCAGCAGCAAACAGTTGCTGTTTCCATTGCACCATCAATCACTCTTCAGGGCCTGATGAGGGTATTTTGGTGACTGCTTTGTTGCACACAGATGGAGTCCAAGAGTGATACCCATCTCTTGGGCCCCCGCTGTCCATGCCAGCAGCGGCTGTCAGCATTTCAAAGCATGGTCCTGAACCATCTCCTCCAACCCGGACTCCAATTCCCACAGGAAGGACATTCAGGCATGAGGTCAGGGCAAGGGATGCCGGGAGCTCAGTTGAGCTGTGTCTGCCTTGGCTGGCAGCAAACTGCTTCCCTACTACATGTCTCACCAGTTAAAGAGTCAAGTTACAGTGTGATTCAGAGGCATGAAGCAAAGCAAACCCCGGGGTACTATGTAAGCCAGCTGAGACTCAAGAGGTGATCAGCCCTGTCACTGCTACAAATTGAAACCATGATGTAAGCAGAGGAGGGAATGACAGCATTACTAATAAATGACAAGGTGGCATCTGGAGAGTAGATAAACCCAACTAATCAAAGTCGCGCCCTCTCCGCTGACCTTATCGCCTGAGGTGAGCCAGCCAGAGGGTATAATCGCCTCTGACATTGCTTCCATGTCCAAATTTCCAGGGCAGGCCCTAAATACAAGCCGAACAGATGTCTGTCCTGAGCAGCCAGTATTTAAAGGCACTCGATAGGAACATCTGTAAATCCCTTGATCACCTTGCTATTTCAGAGACTGCCAGGGTGAGAGCACAGCTGCGTGGCAGCGGCAACAGCATCACTGCTCCCAGCAGCACCACCATCGCACCTCACCAGCCGTGCAACTAAATGTTGGCCACTTGCCAGATCCCAGGCAGTTCCTCTGATGCCTGAACTAAACTTTCATACCCATACCATGTGCAATACAACGAATTTTTTTTCCCGATAAGCATTTGATATTTATATAACCAGAGACGAGAGAGAGAGAGGGGGAAAAAAAAATCAGTCAGAAGTAGCTTTACAGATGAGTCTTCTCATTGTCTAACAAGCTTTCCGTTGTTTTTAATTTTCATTTCTCTCCATGGTTCAGGGCGCTTTGAAAAAAAAAAAATCTATTCAGCAGTATCCCACTCATGATTCAAGAAAGAGAGTCGTGTATTATAATAGAGATAATTAGCTTTGACTGAAAATAATAAGCTTGGCACCAAATATCCCCCACTACTGCACAGAATAACGATTTATCGTCTTATATACTCTCCATCAAGCCTAATTACTGCAACAGTAATTACTAACCTGTTGAAAGAACAAAAGAAAATGCAACTAGCTTTGCACTGAAATAAGGAGAACATTGCTGATTCTGATAAGCAGCTCTTGGTTGCTCCCTCTTAGAACACATTCACTCTCCATTTAAACCCTGTCTCAACACATATGCTTGTAACCCCCCAAAAGGAAAACGCATCCATAAATAGTCTGATTGCAAGGGTTGGGTCACATCCGTCTGGGCCAAGCGTCTGTTTGATTGGACTGAAAGAATGAGATTGATTTTTCAATTTCTGGGAAGAAAAGACAGCAGGGCCTGTCCCAGGCTGAGAGCTGTGACACTGCAGACTTCCATATGCTGGACAGCTTTGCTTGCCTACTCTTCTGACCCACCAAATCTCTTCCTGGCTGTTATTCTGACTCTTCTCAACAGATACGGTGCCAATCACACTAAAGTGTGACAAATGCATCCTTTTATGTTCAAAGAATAACATGTTCTTAAAGGGTTTGAAGTATAATCTTTAACTGCAGAAGCGTACTGTGTTCATGTAACATTTCTCCCTGGTTCCACCCTTTCCTATTGCTTAAGTTCACTTTGAGCATCACTCCTGACAGCTGAGTAAGGCCAGAAAAAAAACAGTGACTGTTAGCACCAACCCCTTTTGCTTCTCAAGGTATTCCCCAGGCCATAAAAGAATATGTACCAGGGAGAGCTTGCACAGAAAGAAGAGGGAAGCATTATTGATTTCTTTACATCCTCTTTCCTCCAGGTCCCCGAATGCGATCTGTCCCTCTTTCTCTTGTCAACAGGGGCTGAAGGAACCCAGTGGCTTCCAGACGCCATCAGTACTTCACAAAATCTGGACTGCCAAACTCATTACACTCATTGAATTCAGGCACTGGAACAATGCCACTCAGCATATGCAAGCATTCACAGCTAATCAACCCAGCTGAAATTTCAGATATTGAATATTCTCTTGGAAACTGTTCGCAATCAATCCGCAGCATGTAAACAACACAACCCTCCCACCTCCAAAAGCCCCAACAAACTATAAAGTATTTAATTGCATAAATACAGCCAAAAAATACAACCTAGTAAACCTCAGAACAAATAATCTGAAGCAATCAACAAGCGTGAGCTACATTCAGCCTCAAATAATGAGACTGTTTTAAATCAGGAAAGGTTTGTGGCTTTTTTAGAGTTCTTCACTTTTTGCTGCCCTACAAAAGCCTTAGGGGTCATTATGTTTCAGAGCTTTTTCATGAGAATGATGAGGTTTCCCCCCCGCTTTTAAAATCAGTACATTTCCCTCAGTTGCACAATCCCAGATGGTACAAGCTTTGCTAAGAATGCAACAAGGACTCCAAGAATCACTTCCAACTGGTGTGTTCTCTTCCTCTGATGGAAGGTTTTCACTGCTAGAAGGCCTTCAAGTAACTAGGAAGGGGTTTATGAGAATACCAACAAATGCAGAAGCCATGACACTCCTGGTAATCCCATGCAGAGTGGGATTGGGATGATATGGGGATGAGTGGGGATGGGATGAAATTTCATAGCCTAATGGCTATATCCTTGGTGGGTTTGGAGATAGGGTTGGATAAAATCAGTGTTTTCTACTGCTTTTGCTTGGCTACAAACATTGCATCAACATATTATTAATAACAGCAAACACATTTTTCCTTCCCAAAACCCCTTTACCTAAATGGGATTTGATTTTGTTTTTTAACATCTCAACACTGAGTTTAAGAGATGCTTAGAGCAGGACTGAAGCCTAGAAACTAGTTGTAAATGAAAATTTAAAACATCAGTAATATTTTCTGGATAAAACAGCTGACAGGAATTATGTGATCCCTAACAACAAAAAGGTCTGGAAAAAAGTTTTAGTATGGTATTCACTGTTCAGAATAACACAAAGCCAGGCCACTGCATCAGAAGCTCATGGAATGACTCCATTTTGTCCAGCATCAGAATGTTCATTTATGAGGTCATCCTGCATACCATCATAATTTTCTCCTCCTAATTGAAAAAATAAATTCCCACTGATTTCACTTCAGTGGGGTTTTTTAATAAAAGTTCCATTTCCCCACCTTCCTGATTCATTCCTTTTAACCACTGAGCTGCAAAAGGAGCACTTTTCAAACCAGTGCAGCTCTTCATTGCACACCCTATATTCACTAACTGGACCACAAAAAAGATTCAGTTGTGCGGTATAGGCATTGCTCCAGCCAGAGAGTGGCTACACAGGTCTTCAAAAACTACAAGTCTTTAGTATGTCTAGGATTTATATCGTTTGACTCAGTACTTTTTGTGAAACCTGCTTTCCCATACTACAAACTAGTTGCTTTATCTTGCATGAGTCACAGTGAAAAAGCCCACTCAGGAAAAATATCCAAAGAAAACACCAGCAAACTAGTTAGTTGGAAGTAGGACAAGCCTATGCCAAACCCAGAAACTCAAACATAACCTAACTTTGGGAATATAGACCTTAATTTCAAATGTATTCCTCATGTCTACAACTGGTCTCAAAAGGATAATTTGTGTAATTATTTCTACTTGTAATTGTGTTGTTTGGTCACTAGTGCCTTTTGGCTGTTTTGATGCTTTCAGGAAAGGAAGTGGTTTCTGGAGACAAAGAGAAATGGAGCATAACTTATTCCATTTGGAAATGTTGCTTTCCTTACTAATAAATACTTCTTCAAGGGCTTTGTAGAGTCTCACACACCAATTCCCAAACACTCCCCAAAGAAGTCATAAAAATTATTCTGACGTACCTCTGTCATGTACAAATCTGGCTTTTTGCTGAACAGAACAAGAAACTCACAAAGAATCTTTGGTTTTGCATGCATCCATTTTTTTGGTGAAATCTAGAAGAGAGAGAAACAAAAAAAGTTTTATTTTCATTACAAGCACCCTTAGCATCTGATAATCTTTTGCCAAAATTTTCTCTTCAAGGCTCATACCAATACCTCTGCTCACCAAATCTCACCATATTTCTTTTTAGAATAGGTCGATTATTGGATTATCTGATACAAACACAATTTTTATAACATTATTATTTTACAGGATAAGCCACAATTGGAGAGTATGTTAAAGATTTATTCTTACACAAAAAGGCTGAGCAACTTTATGATTTCATCTCAAATCCTTCTTTCCCTTTTAGAAAACCTCAATGAGAATATAAGATTGGCTACACAGAGAATTACATTACAAAAAACTTCTCCCAGATATAACTGCCTACACAGCTGATTCAACAGGACATACAGAACTGGATATGGAAATACCCACACATCTTTATAGATGGAAATGAAAGTTCTCACATTCTCAGTTAATACAGATCTCTTTCAGAATATTTTTATTACTCAGCTTGGAACATTTTGACAATTTCACCCTCTTCTGGCTTTGCAACTAACTTCACATAAAAAATGTAATGACTGGACATACCTCTAGGATTTTATATGCATTCTTTTAAAAAACTTTAAATGTGGTCAGAGGTATTGTAGAACTCTTCCTGTGAACAAAGTTGTGAGCCAGTCTGCAATTTCTTAGTCACAATAAAAATACATAACCAAATTATTTAATATTTGCCATTGTGAGATTCTGTGCTATGTATAAATATTGAACTACAGCCTCTCTTTATCAGGTAGACCATTACTACGTATAAATTGGCTTTGTCAATGCTTAGGTGTTGCTGACCACCTGATCTATATTCACTCATTCTCTTCCACTCCTCAAGAAAAGTTCGAACATTAAAGCCCTTGTTTGGGTATTCAGACAGCAGCACCTTTCTCAACTTAAAACCATAGCCTGACTGATGCCTTTTGCTTTAAGTGCATCTTAAGGCAAAAACTGAACCTGAACAAGAACTGATCAGTATGCAAGGAAATGATGCCATCCCATCAGTTTCTCAAAAAGCAACTTAGAGTTTTCTTCCATTCCGCCTTGCCTTTTTAACCACAAAACATTACAATTTTTGCCCATGAATTTGCTGGATAAATCAAGCCCTACTCCTGCTGCAATACACACAAGACCCCCAGGCTCCTCTTCCTCCCAGTACTGCAACTATCTCATCCTATCTCCTTTTTCAGTTTCTTTGCCCAGATAGGTCAAGACTAACCAAAATCTTGAAATCTGTGCCTGCTCCTTGGCACTAAAGTTATCTTCTGCAAGGAACACCCCAGAGATAAACCTCAAGAGCATATAGATGTAAAAAGCTCTTTATATTTCCCTGCTCTAAACAATACCACACTGCTCTGACACAGATATATAAGGGTTTCCATTGTCCTCTGTGAGAACATTTAATGCTACCCCTTCTCTCCTCCAAATGAGAAATCATGTGTTCCTTGAAGTTTGTTGACTCATGCTTTAAAGCAAACATATCTTTCTTGATTAATGTGCCTACATCAGCCAAGAAAGCCTGGCTCCTTTCACTGGTGCTCTTCAGCTTCCAAGTGTCCTGAATGAATAATTTTTTCTTATTTCATGTTAAAGTAATTATGGATCTGTAGCTCCTTCACCTTTAGCTGACAGTTCAGACATAAAGTCAGCTCTGCACAAAAAAGACCAAAACTCCTGTGTCCATCAGGTCCACTGAAACACTTCAGAAACTCGTGTATCTGGCTCCTTTTCTCAAACATTATTAAACTTTTGCATTTACAGGCTTGTTTGATCTGAACCAGATATCCAAAAAACCCTCAAAATCACTGTCAATAATATAACTTCTAGTGATAACACTGTAGGCTTCACAGTTCAGTGTACACAGTGCATTTGTTAAAAGTCTGGGCTGCTGTGGCACAGAAAGGGAATTAACACCTCTCCTCCCATCACAGAGTGGTTGCTTCAAGCTATTACTGACCAACACTAAACACAGTCTAGTAGTGTAGCTTGTAATGAGTAAACAACTGCAGCTCTGCCAGTCCTACAACTTTGCCATATAGGAACATCCAGGAAAAATATTCTAGATCTCCTACAAATACCATTTTGAAGGTACATATTTCAGTTGTGCCAAAATTTCTCAGTCATACAGCAACAAGTCCCGAAAAAGCTCCATAGATTTTTTCAAAGCTGTATGAAAGGTAGCTGGATTTAGGATCTTAATAGGTATTAAAAACCAACTGCATGAAGGAAGCATAAAGCAGAGAGAAGCTTTCTGGGAGCCATAGGTGGGTGAGCTACAGCTGGTTTGCTACATGCAGGTTGCATGTGACTTTACATAGGGATCCCTATGTAAAGTTTACATCTCTCTGTCAAGGGTCATCAACTCCAGTGTACAACAATTCTCTGAAAGCATATTCTGAGCCCAAATCATAGAATCATAGAATAGTTTGGGTTGGAAGGGACCTTAAAGATCATCGAGTTCCAACCCCCCTGCCATAGGCAGGGACACCTGCCAC
>VZTY01019120.1:50664-100978 GCA_013400935.1 Turnix velox
TCGGGTCCCATGGACTTGTGCACCTCCAAGTTTCTCAGGTGTTCACGAACCTGCTCTTCACACACAGTGGGTGGATCCTGCTTCCCCTGGTATACGGCCACATTCTTCAAGACTTCAGCTGTGGAATCAGAGGTCGTACTAGTGAAGACTGAGGCGAAGAAGTTGTTGAGTACCTCAGCCTTCTCCAAATCCCCTGTGACTAGCTCTCCAGTTTCTTTATGGAAAGGTCCCACATTTTCCCTAGTCTTCCTGTTTTCATTGACATATTTGTAAAAGTTTTTCTTGTTACCCTTTATGTCCCTGGCCAGCTTTAATTCCACCTCCGCTTTAGCTTTCCTAATCTTTTCCCTTGTTACTCGGACAACCTGTTTGTACTCCTCCCAGTTAAATCACTTGAGTATGTTGTAAAACTTTTTCAGGAGGTCACCAAAGACTCAGATACTATGAGGTAAGATTCCCACACACAGTTTCTGGTCAGAATGATACCCACACAGTTCATGATACCCCACAGGCTGATACCCACACAGAATGATACCCCATGGGCTACATTGGCTTTCGTCCCCTTATGTGACTGAAGTCAAAAGGGAAAATAATGCATACTATTTGTCTCCTTCCCCTGCACCTTAAAACCTTTCTGTCCAGCAGAAACACAACCATGTGTCTAGAGAGGTGGCAACCCAAAGCATTACCAACCTTCTACTTGCCACATGTGTCCCTATGGTGCGTTAACCCAAAGCCCACCCAGAAGTCTCTTGATGGAACCATGTTAATACTGAACCCTGCCTGTCCCTGTCCAATCCAAGCATGAATATTGCTTCCAAACAGGGCTTGCTCCACCTGGGAAGTTGAAATAAACAGCATTAGAAAACAGCTCCATCTGGAACTGAGATCACTGAAACATTTTTCTGTATTTTTCTTCACCCCCAGAGTATCTGGTACTTCTGATGCATCAAGAAGTAGTCTTTTAACCCACCAGTTAGATGGAGGGGAAAGGTCAAAATTGAAGTCACCTAACAACAAAATCTGTGAACTCTGACCTTTTATCTGAAGAGAAAAGCTGAGTTAGATGATTTTTCTATAAATGTCATTAAGGCAGCTTTTACAGCTACCCTGTTTGAACTCTCACTTACACTTCAGTACTGTGAACAACCACAGGAGGAAGAGTTAAGTGAGTGCAAGTCCAAAAAAGTAAGGAATGTTTTCAGCAGTGGAGAATATCGATCATAGTGAGAAATCATTTGTGCCCTGAAGGTCCATCAGCTGTCACTATTTCCCTAGCTCTGGAATCATATTTAGGTGCCTAATAGGAGTAAAATACATATTCATTAATAGGTGGGTGGAGCTGCATCAGTCTCAACAGACAGGGAACAGAGACATCAAAATAGATTTAATTAACACAATTTGAACCTGCCTAAACTCACAGTTGATAGCAAACACAGAAAATGCATCATATCAGCGAACTGTTATAAAATTAATTTCATTCATGCTTCCAATGCTTGTCCAGAAACAAGTATGCAATATTATCTGAAGTGGTCAGTTCATGAATAATTAGGGCATAAGAACAGCAGCTAATCAATGAAAGGCCTATTTCATTTTGAACTCACTCTGAAACAGCTTGAATCTTCTATGGATGATCTTTTTAACCTCAGAAACATGCATATATAGCTTGTGGCAACACCTTCCGCAGCCTTAATATGTATTATATAAGGCTGAATCGCTTGAATCAGCTTCATGTTTTCTGCATTCAGTTGTCTCTTCATGTGAAAAAATTAAAAGCTCCATTCAGTTCATTCTTTTATACCTTTCAGTAATTCATCATCAAAATGCTGAAATTTAGTTGTTTAAATTCAGAGAGATCCTGAGTACCAGGCTAATGGACAGATCCACTTCTCCTCCCTTCTGCTGAACTCACAGTTGCCTGATGCTGCCTCAAGGAACAGCAGGTCCTGTTAGCAACATTTTGCTTCAGCAGATACTGCATAGCTTCAGCTTTTAAGTCCGCTGTTAGGATAAGCATTTTAAAAAGAAAAAAAAAATAAAAGAGTTCCATCCAAAACCAGCAATTATAAAAAAAAAGCTGCTAGCATCAGATGCTGTGAAGGAGCAGTGGAAAGGAGAGAGAAAATGGACCCAAAGTGAGATCCTAGCAAGTGGGAATGAAATCTTAACTTTCTGGCATGGGCTTTGGTAAACAGGTTGCGTACTACACTCAGCTTCCCCACCACACTCCAATTCAAACGCTGCTCACATACGGAGTGTGAACGTTCTTCTTCAAATCCCATAAGGTTTTTATTTCCTTTGCTTATTGACAAAACAGTAAAAACACCATGTTGAACAATTTTGCTAAAGAAAACAGCAGTTTGTCAAAACCATCGAGTAAGGCATCCCTCAATGAAGAAAACCACAATGCTATTAGGCAATGGAACAGAAGAGATAGTTCATTATATGGATACTGAGAGATGGCATTATTTTCTCTTAAAAAGTAGCATTCGTACTAGTTACACAGCACTAGAAGCACATGATAATTACTTGAAAAGGGAGAAGAGAATGTTGGTGAGAGGTTAAGTGGGGTATTCCCTTTTATCTCCTCAGACAATACAAAGCAAGCTGATACTCAAGGAAACTGAAAGACAGCAAATTTACCAACAACAAAAGGATTTTTTTTTATTCTGCACGTGATAAATAAGCTATGAAAGTTGCAGTCCTGCAATGTTATTAAAGCCAAGAGCTTATCGAGATTAAAAATGAGATTTTTGTACACAAAAGAAAATCTGGCAGTAGCTCAGAGAGAAGGGATCTTCAGAAAATTTCCAGTGAGACCTAGAAGCTACAGTTCTGCCTTCAAAACTGATTTAAGCACACAGTGATTACCCTCATGTGATTAAACCCTGCTCCCAGAATTGACTTTATCATTCATGACTGTGCTGGTGCCAAGAACCTCTTAGCTGGAACTTACCCTGCTCTTGTCCTGCATCTCTGGATGGTGAATCCAGACAGCATTCATCTGTCTGCTCCTGCTTTTCTATGATGACAAAATTCATGGTGCCTACATGTGTTGTAACCTGAGGGGTCATGACCAGAGTGATTATTCACTGGTAAATTCTTCTCCAAGATACAAGTTCTCTCTATAGAGATCAGAAAGAAATGCAGTTGAAGGCAGAACTTGGCCTCCCACATTCTGTAGCAATAGGCTCTGTATCTATGAAGGGCTTGAAAGGCCATTCTGGATTCTTGTCTTCATTTTTAGATGGCTTTGACAGAAAACAGAAAAATATTTCCACAGAATGATCATAACATGAGGTGGGACCTGAATTAGGTAGGAATTCAGCAAGTATCAAATCCACCACTGAATGCAGCTTGGATTATCCCAAGTACTTGCAAATGCTTGTTGACCTGACCAGCTGGTTTCATCTACCAATGGGTAAACTGTTACTCTTGATTACCCAATATATAAACTACCCAAAGACAACATACCCCATGTTTTGGAGCATCACTTTGCCGCTATCCTAACAGCTATTGCCACTGTGCCAGGACATCCCCAAATTCTCCTCCACTTTGTACAAATTTTCACTAGCAGAGGAACCAAGGTTCTTTCCCCCTCACAGAGAAGGGCCCTGAACATCAGGTTGCTTTAGTCTCTGATCAGTTCAAATCTCTGCCTCTGCTCTATGTAGCATAATCTGAAGCTCTCCTTTTTTTCTTTTTTTTTAATGCAGACAACACAAATGCAAAGATAATTCTCTGGCTATCTCTTAAACAATCAGGAAAAAAAAGTGTTTATTTGACCAATTAGAAAATCACAGAACCTGCTCAAGTCAAAACTGAGGCATTATCTCTTTTTGTTGAGGCTAAGCCTTTCCTCTGTGAAAGTAACTACAGAAAAAAACAGATTAATGCTACTTATTTGTTTCCCAGTGCTGCTAATGGGCTTGATCAATTAATGTTTGTGCATGGTTTTGAAGATGTAAGTACTCTTCTGAAAGTCTGTATCCATCTCTGCTGGCAAACTTTAGCACTGAGATCACATCAAAATAGCTAAACAAAATTTAATGCAACAAGGCTAGAGAAAAGTGAATGTGATTATCTACAGAGCATACATATAAGGAGAGTAAATGGTTTAGACACAGGTACTTATGAGACAGATCCCGTCTGCTGCTCAGAATTATAACAACATTTTGGCAAAAAATGGAAATTTGCCAGAAAGGGTAGCAACAATGCTGTATGTTTGACGTTTTTATAATGGGTCCCTCTCCCCCCATCGTGCATGCCTTGACTGAATAACCTCTAATCTGCATTTATATTCTTGTATCTTTATCTATTATGCATTACATGCACATGAAGCCAAGTCTCTGATCACACAGAGATGCTATTTAGAGTACACAAAACTTCCCTGGAGGGTTTCCATTTAAAGAAAGAAGCCGATTATCATAACTCTCATGCAATGGTAAGAACAGAAAAGGCTCAGCCATTTCCACTGCAGAGTATCAATGTCATTCATGTTGTCCCTATTTTAATATATTCAAGTACAGCAGCAGCTGATGAAGAACTGGGAACAGGTTTCCAAGAACACCAGGTAGGAAATAGCTTTTGTTCTCTTTCCTGCTGTTGTCCATCTTAAACAGAAAAGAACTTCAGATCAAAATTTACAATATTCTGTTATTCAACTCACTTGCTGTACTACAATTTGTGACTGCAGAAGGTTACAAGCTCTCTTTCATTTTCAGTATGCTTGGTCTGCACCAAGGGATAAAAAAGGGCAACATAATTAAAGAATACATTAATAACAGTGCAAAGATGAGGTGAGGAACTCAACTAAAGGAAAAAACGTAAAACAACTTTTGTCCATGTAAACTCATGCTGCTTACCAATTTTCCTCATGATCAAACAGGAGATTGTAACAAAACACAAGTAACAGTCATGCTGAAGTACTTGTGACTGGCTTTTGCCAAGGGCTGCGGAGCAGGAGGGAAGTGCACGTGGGGGAGAGTTTCTGAATTCTGCTGGGTCTGGGTCTTATCCTTTGCCACTTAATTCAGTGACATTTATAGGAACACACTTGCATGTGGGGTTCTCCTGATGGCCCAGATGGAAAGTAGTCCAAGGGGAGTTTGTTCCAATAGAAGAACACTTAGTCTAAGTACTGTATATAGCCAGCTGGAAGCTCAGCTCTTCAGGCTGCATGGTTGGAACTAATTCCTTCGGGACTCTATTTGTATCCCTGGAGTGACACCAAAGATAACTTTTTTTTTGTAAGATATAACTGGTTTGCCTTAATACACTTATAACACATATCATAATAGCCTTCTTTTTTGTATTTTCATTTGTTGCTGCTCACTTTTCTTCAAGGACATTGCATCCAGTTAGACACAACGTGTCAAAGCAATCCGCTCCCATTGCTGATTTCATAAAATGACTTGCAAATAAGCATTATTTATTGATCTTGATTGGTCAGGTCTCTTACCAAAACAGGTTATCAGATGTTCCTCATTCAAGGATTGTCATTGAAGCAAGCTTGTTAGTTTAATTGTCAGGGATAAAATTTCTGTCTGGCAAGAATTTTCAAGTCTGTGACCACTTCTGCTAGCAGTTCCACCAGATGTTGAAAGCTGATGACAGGAACCTAGAACTGTACAGAGAGCATGAGGCTGACTCAATAAAAACTTGCGGACATGATGAACTGAAGTAAACAAAATATCAGATCAATCTGTCTTCTGAACCCTATAGTTGATTCCTTCCCACTGAAAGAGTGATAACTGAAATGATCAGTGCATATATATTTAATGAAAGACAAATAGGTTTTTTTCTTTTCTCAACATTGACAAAGGGGAGGAGAAACTACAAGCCTTATTTCTTGTAGCTTTGCTGAAAAGTCTTGTGCTATTCTGAGCTAATTGCTATATGCAGGATAGAGGGAAGAGGTCTGTGCCAAAGGAGTTTTTCTCTCCTGCTACACCACCAACCTTGTCCCAGCAAGTTTAAAGACCTCTAAGTCAGGAGAGTGAGTTCTGTCATCTCAGTCTGTGTGGACAGTGCAGCTATAATAAGTTAGTTCAGCAATGTGTTCCTCCCTACAGACAAGTAGGAAACTTAAAATCAGTAAGAATAAAACATCAGCATCCTGGGAGGTGATGGGGCAGCTCTCAATGCTGCAATTACATATGCTATGATTGACTATTGACAACTCAGACAACTGAATTTGTTGGCACCAGTTCCCAGTGCTTTGAAAACCAAAAGGCTTATGACTCTCTATCATAGGGGCCATGGTTCACCTTCTGCAATGGTGGAAACCGAGAGCTTCAACAACTTCTGCTCTCCCTCAAGGCCCAGATTTTAATTGATGCTTAACTTCCAGCTGCAAGGTGGTATTCACAGCATCATCCACATAAAAGTGCAATTGCCTTTGCCTCTATCCAGTTATCCTATGCTCCATCAGGATGAGATGACACATCAGGACACCCTACAAGGTTGCATTCTTTTGGTATGCTGCAAAGGTAGTCATGACCGGTCACTCATTTTGTGGCATCTTCATAGGATACTCTGACCTATGACGAGGATCCCTTCTACTGCCTGCTTCTATGACTGAAGTGATGGAGGGGGACATCTGGCTCTTAGACCATCATCTCTGACTGCAGAGAGTCGTAGGTGATTGGAAGCTTGCTGTTTGTCACCCCGACGAATCACGACGCTGCATTGAAGCACTGCTGCGTCTTTCAGAACGGCCCAACAGGTCAGGTTCTGTCTCTTTCCTTAATGTATGCAGCTTTTGATATTAAAAAAAAAGAAAAAATGAAGGAGCACCATAAAGAGACTGGCATGAGCCCAAGCTTTTCTAGCTTTGCTGGTATTTGCTCATATTTCTGCTAGGAGTTTCTCACAGTAGTAGAGCCATAGAGCAGGACACACAAAGGCTTGGCTGCACCCCTCAGTGCTGATACGCACAAGGCATGTCTTTATATAGCATCACCTTGGAGATGTCAGGCCTAATGAGATTCTTCTGGTGACATTTTTTACTGGTTGGGGAATTAGAACCTTGGTGGGAGGTGGATGTTGTGCTGATGCGAAAGTACCAGAAAACTCTACAGCACTTTGGAAGGGCTTCAGTCCCTTCTCCAGGCACTAGCGAGATTATGATAGAGCCTGTATGAGGAAGCAGCCAAAATCAAAAGCTGCAAATAATCCCATTGACTCTGTGTGAAAGAACACGTGTCAGGACAGTTTAATCACAAAACTTACAAACAATTCTTTCATTTTCTTCTCCCTGTTTCCCTTCATTTCATTCATTCTCCCTCTCTTAGCACCTCTGTAAAAATGGAATTTTCCCAACATTTCAGATGTAGAAATCACAAAACATTGCTCATATGAATCATGCATTTGCCATACCCTATAAACGATGGTATAGTTGGGAAAAGATTCTTTATATTTTGACTCTGGGTCCCAGACCTTAAGCATATAAAAAAATGTCTCCCCTTTTCTAAAAAGGCAGACACAGAACAACTGTTAGAGATCTAATTCTTCAATGTACAGCTGCATATTGTAGGACTAACATGTTATAGCGTACAACAGGCAGTATAACACACTGGAAAAGGGAACACCTGGTAGATAACGAGGTGTTACAAGCTTGTATTTTCAATGAAAGTACACAAATTCGGGAGTAAAAACTTATGCAGCCTGAAGCCAAGAAAATCTAACTAGTGATGGATTGATCTTTAGGCTTTCAACATCAGTAGGACTATTCACCCTCTTAAGTTTTACATTTTTATATTTTAGCACCTGGCTTACTTGAAGCCTCAGATAGCAAATGAGGAGATTTCTGCTTGTTTTCAGCCTGCATAAAAGACAATCCATTTTGATATCTGCACTGAATATGTGAGTTTATAATCTTCTTAATATCTAAAGTTCCACAAAGATACATTTTGTTCCCTAGAGCTCCCCAGAAATCAGCTAAACATATGGACTGCTTGCTTACACCTACTACAGAAGGCTGAGTATTGAGGATTTATATATTTTAGTCTATGTGGTGTAAATATGTATAAATTTATATTGTGTTAATTTATGGCATACACTACAGAAGGTTTTGCATGAGCTACATTGCATTCCTTCCCACGTTTCTGCTGAAATATTCATCTTCGGGTCTTTTTCTCCATGTTTTCCTTAGTCTCGCCACAGATGTTTGGGCAGCTTGCGTTAGAAGGGAATGTGCCTTAGAAGTAAATTTAGGAATTTAGGTGATGAGAATACCAAACTCAATTGTGTGGCTAAAGCCTGACAGGACTAACAGGCTCGGTGAACTCACACCAGTGCCTCGGACTTGCCTCCTGATACACAGGCAAGCATTGCAACATGGCTTGTAAATTAACACCCTTAAGACAGACACCCAGAATGCAGAGAACTTCTGTCTCAAGGACTGCCAAAAGAGTGCCTGACAAACATTGCATTTGCACAGAAAATATGGATACATAAAGCTGCCATGCCAAAAGGAGGACTGATTCTTGCAAGAACAGGCACCTGTGTATCAACAAACTGCACTCAGCACTACCACAAGCAGTCCCTCCCATCTGCCTGCATGCAGTGCTATGCAATGAAAGTATATTAACATGCCCCACTCATTTTGAAATCAATAGGACTCTTGCTGTTGGCTCAACAAGAGCAAGGTCAAGCCACTGGGCCAAAGCATAACCCTTATCTCCCCTCGAGTTCGTATCACAACTCTATCAACACAGCCTTTGTGTACAAGGACTGGCAGTAACCCAGAAGTCTCAGTGCCAAATTGCAGCAGTATTAAGAGTCTGCTGCCTGCCTTAATGTCCAGCAAGAGATACGAAAACATACAGAAAACTTAATTAAAGCATGACCTAATCAACAGAAGTGGGGCCCAACACAGTGCTTGTTTGCTTACATTCGAATTGTGCATCAGCACATTGCATTTCAGCGACTTACTGGAATATGAAAACGCTCAGCTACATAAATAGCACCAAAGGGAGTTGCCTAAATAAATAAATAAATCTTATATAGCTAACTACAGCGATTGCAGAGTCCCAAATGCAACACGTAGTACTAACTGCTAGAGAGAAATGAGTAAGAGGATGCATCTGCAAAAATTTTCTTACACACAGCTGCGAGTGACTTTGAATTTTTGACCCTTTTCAACATTTGTTGTCAAAAAGCATTTCCATTTCCATGCCCTGTGTTTACTGCAACTTACCAAGAGATTTGGGTTCAAAGTCCAGCACTGCTTAAGATTATCTATTTAATTCTGGGAAAGTCACTTTCTCCTTTGAGGCTTACTGGAAAAGAAAAAGTTAAGGACTTTCTTCTCTGGTTCTCTTTGTTTTTCTTGTCTATCTAGGATCAGGGGCAGATTTTAAAAGGTATTTTGATGTCCAACAATACTCTCAGTACTCTCAACAATCCCATCAGTCGCTTCACTTTGCACTTCAGAATGACAGCAAATTTCTCCAGCCATCTGCAGATCCTCAACAGATCTGGCCCCATGCTCTGTGACAGAAATTGTCCATCAATGTGTACATCATCTATTACAGGGGTAGCAATATTAAACACATGAATAAAATAGACAGTGATGAAGAGACAGAGATATTAGTAGAGTTTAATTTCTTCTTTCTGGATACCTCTTCCACAAGTACTAGTGCAGTTACACCACAAGTGCATCAAAAAATGCTGAAAAAGCATTTTTGCTGAGAGAAATGAACAATTCTAATTTAGCAGGCAAAATTTACATAAAGTCAATGAAGGTGAAGATTACATTACTGTGCTGCATTACTGCACAATGTTTTAAATAGACCATACATTTTGCTGGTTGGATTTATAAACAGACCAACTAAAACCTCACACATAAAACAATCCACAATCAAAAATACAACCCTCAAGTTACTGCCACTCCTTCTCTCTCATCCCTATTTGCCCAAGTCTTTTCCCAGACTATTGTTCCAGCACTCCTTGTAATACCTGCTAAAAGTATCCCACAATAGAGCTTCAAGTAGCTCAACAAAGGGAAAAGTCACCCGGACTGCGCAGGGGGTCCGGTCTCACCATGTGCTGATGCCTGGTTGACCCCAACCCTCTCCAATACATGAGAGGCACAAAACACTGGGAAGATGCTGTTTGGCCCTTTTCCTGGCAAAAGAGAATCAGATTCTTAGCTAGAGTCCTGAAATAGTCCTTAAAGATGAAATAAAAAGTAACACTCTTCAGAGTTCCCATGTGGCTGATTTTCCTATTCTCCTACTTTCCTCCCCCTTTCCTCACTCTCTAAGGATTTAAATGACTGAAGGATTAAAAACAACAGAAGATAGTAATCATCCTATCATACCTCAAAGACAACAGAGCACAGTCAATGACTGTTGATGGTTTGAATGCCTTAGTAAGCTGAAATATATTTAGAGAGCTTTTAAGTGAATTTAAGTAAATGGGGAGAATGGTGAAGAAAAACTACCATAAAAAATCCCCAAGAAGAAAAGTCTGATCTTGGATAATTAACAGCAGAAACAGGACTAAACTGAAATAAATTATTCAGTGCAAGAACTTCAGACAGCTCTTAAGAATAACACATGGATCTGTGGCACTCTTCAGGGGACTTTGTGCCTCTAAACTAATTAATAGATCTGACTTCTCCATATGTAGTTTTTCCATCTGTAACAGATAAAGTATGGATAGGTTTCTTCATGTAACAGGAAAAATTAAAACTAAAGTTATTTTTGTAAGTTGTAGAATATTCTCTAACTTATTCAGAATGCGAATGTGTGAAATACCATGACAGAATGGAAATTGATTTTGTAAAATGTGAGAGTGAACGACCATGCACTGAAACATGTGGTGCAAAGTCAGAGACATGGTGCTTTGCTTCCTTCCCCCTTCAACCACCACCAAACCTGTCATGACTCAGATAACAAAGAGCAGCAGAAAAGGCAGCTAATGACCCACTCCTTGCCATGGTGAACAAGCAAGAAGGCAGTGTCAAAAATGTTTTCATTCTGAAGAAAATTCCCTCCAACTTGCTTCATTGTGGAGCAAAGCTCCACTCAAGCCTTTGCAAGCCCTAGTCATAAATGGCTTGCCATAATAGTAGTCATAGTACTTGCCATTTTATTGCCTGATCTCCCATGTTGGGGAAGTGATTGGGTCTTTCTCTTTAATCAATCAATATGGAATATTCCAGTCACTTCTTGGGCAAGTCACCCTGTACTCTGTGTTTGTTGGAAAGCACCGTCCAGCTTACTAGGCCAAGCAGCCGTGGTACCCCCGGGCCCATCCAGCCTTTTCCACTGATTAGAAATCTGCCTCCAGCCATTCAACTCAGCCTAGGATTTGAATGCTGCTGCGACACAACTGAGAAACAGGTCACTTATATTTTTACAGAAAATACCTCACATTTTACAGGATTAACCTTGACACTTGGATTTCAGAAGTAGCTTCTAAAGACAAACTCTATCAGAGTTACCCACATACACTAATTGAATCCTATTTCTGAGAACCAACAATCTCTCCCATGCTTCTCTCCTAACGCCTGGAGCTCTGATCCATATGGGAAGTTGCCATTCATACAGAAGTTTGCATGCTTATTTATTTGTAAGTGCTAAAAGTTATTAAAATTTACTTAACATGACACCATCTTACACTTTGATGCTGTTTAAAAGCTGTTGTACAGTCAAGTCATCATCAATATTCACAGAAACCCCAAGCCCATTCAGGGGCTCAGAAATATGGAGGCAGGTTTTTTACCAGACCAAATTTACCATTTCTGCCAAAATAGTTCATGACTCCACTGAAAAATTTTCCAGCAGCAGCACCATGCCCAGACAATATCTGGACCAAGAATTAAAACCTCTTGATTTTCTCCTCTCTTCCCACATCCATCTCCAGCCCACATGTCATCACTCAGCAGCCCAAACATCCAGCCATCTCCACTGGAAACTGCCTCTTATCCAGCCTAATCACCACAATCTCATGCCCTGAAATATTCCTGCTCGAGCCTCTAAATGCACTACTTGCTTGACTGTGTTGACATTAGGTAACAATACTTAGGGAGAGCATCAAGAAGAGTTTCCTTCACTTCATCTTCTCTTGCTGAACACAGAAAACAAGCCCTGACATTTATCCTTTAATTAACACAAATAACAGCAAACTTCAGGAAACAACAGAGAGCTTCATCCAATCTAAATTTAGGCCTAAACCCAAACTAAATACTGCTCAACATTTTTGGAGGCTGTACTCAGATGTGGGGGCTTGGTTTCACTTCCCTTGTAAACTGCTAGGATATTTTCTTATTTTTAAGCTAGCTCACTTACAGAGCACTCTGCAAAATTGTCTTGTCTCATTTAGAAATAAGTACTCATGCTTCAGTATTGTAAGACCCCAACATCTGCATGTGGATTATTCTTCTGTTTGTTTGCGAGTTTGATTGTGGTTTGGGTTTTTTTGCAAACCTACATGCCTTTTAAAGATAGTTGGAATTAATATGCTCCTACTCTTTCTTTGTAGTTATGTGCATCTTCCTTTTGCAATTCCCCACACGCATCTCACCTTAGGAAGCTAAGAAAATAGAACAGTGTGCAAGAGATTAAATTTTGTTCTAGAAAATAGCTAAGAGAGCATTTCAAAAGGAAAAGAGGACAAGTTAGCAAAAGAACCTATTGTCCTCTATATTCAGTCCCCATACATCTGGACACCACATATGCAAAAGTGGCCTGGCCTTACACAGAGCCCTCCTTTCTCACACCAATTATGTGTAAATAGTAAAACAAAAATCACTTGACAATTTAAAAATCCTTTCACTGTTTCATTTACCCTTCTGTTTATGGAAATAAAACTTTACCTGATCTGTATTTATTGTGCTAGTTAGAGAATTAAATATACAACTGAAATGAATCACAGAATGGTTAGAGTTGGAAGGGACCTTAAAGATCATCTAGTTACAACTCCCCTGTCATAGGCAGGAACGCCTCTCACTAGAACAGGTTGCTCAGTGCCTTGTCCAACCTGGCCATAAACACCTCCAGAGAGGGGGCACTCACAACCTCTCTGGGCAACCTGTTCCAGTGTCTCACCACCCTCAAGGTAAGGAATTTCCTTCTTATATCTAGCCTGAATCTCCCCTCTTCCAATTTACATCCACTATTCTTAGTCCTGCCATCACATATCCTATTGAAGCTGGTGTATGTGACTGCTCCTTCACATGCCAGTGTCCCTGATGCTGAGGTGAGGGCAAATGGAAGCAAGCAAAATCCCATTTTCTCGGCAGTCGTCCCATGTATTTTGCTCTTATCATGGAGCTACTGTGCATCAAGGTGAATGCTGTTCAAAACAAGCAGCTTTCCCCCCTCCCCGCCTCTCACCATGGGGATATCTCATCTCTACAGCTGTGCAGTTAATAAGCACCTGCTTTGATATCACATACTTTGTTATTTGTAAACCGGCAGTCAGGTTGGAATCAACAGGAATGCAACACGAGGATTCAACCTCAGCCATTATTCACTGGCCATAAACACACACGTGAAAAAAAAAAATAATAAAAAGGAAAGCAAAAGAAAAGCTGCCCTCTGGGGGCTAAGCCTGTTTCCTATATAGTAATTTGAGAGAAGTGAATCTTTGGCTAACCTGGTTGGCTGACACAAATTGTACAGGGAACAACAGGAGGCTTGGCAGCACTGCTCCAGCATACAAATGAACATAACAGGCAGATAGCATTAAACTCACCTAAAGATAAAATTATGATCTTCAGTCATTGAGAAAGATGATAACTTAACCACAGGATGTATCGCAATTAGCTTCCTCAGCAGCCTACAGAAGCAATGTATACAAATTACAAGATAATCTTCCACAATTTGAAACCATTTAGGATCTTCAGCATCATATACTCGAATCAATTTAAATCTTAAAGTTGCTATCATCTTTCCTTCTTACTCGGAGATAAATATCTTCTCATTTTCTAGTGAAAGACAGTTGAGATGTTTTTTATCCAAATTTACACTATCATTTCTTCCTTTTAAATTATATGGTTGAACTATAACGAACTCCACAGTCCTGTGATTGCGAAGCACAAGCAGTACTGGCCACCCCAACGTCTGTATTAGATTGCCCCCAGTGGCAAGGAATTGTAAAAGACTTTAGCAAAGCGAAATGAAAATTTCCAACTGAGAAATAGGTTTGCAGGGTATGGGAAGAGTAGGGATGGGAAATAATACCGTATGTAGAAATCTGTTACGTTTTCTTCCATTTCTAGAAAAATTGAATCCCTCCTACTCATGAAGATATCTGCACTGTAAGGATGCAGGAAAATATTACAGTTCAAGCAAGGTTTCAGTAAATAAAGGGTTGTCAGAATCATAGCAAACTTCCTGTTGATCTGAGTCCACTTAAAATTTCATTACAATGCTGTGATTCTTTCTGATATTCCCCTTTGGATGCGTAATATTTGAAAACTAGTTCAAGAACCTGAGCAGCTTGATTCTCTGCACAGCCTAGGACTAGCCAAGATATTTCTTTCTATAGCATTCTCCTTCCTCTTCCTCCTCCCTTGTTTTTGACTTAGCATCTGGAAAAACTGGAAAAACCTTGGGACATAAAAATTTCCTTCACTGTGAGCTCTCATTATTACAACTTTCTTTATAAAATAGCTTTTTTGAGTAATGCTGGTTTGCATGGAAAATTTTCTCCTCTCCCTTGCTCTCTCCTGCAATTGCTTTGTGTTCTGTGCCTGCTTCAGCAGGGGGGAAAAGACAGTTACAGAGTTAAAACATGGCCTCTTTCTGAAATCTGTGGGACTTCCATTGTTCATTTCCAAGGCACCAAGATTTAACCCTTATTCTTAACAGCAAGAGCCTCCAACAGTGGCCTAACAGACCACTTAAAGTCTCTGGAGTGAGTGACCAGTCCAAAGTTGCTATTTAAAATACCAGTGATTTTTCAAAAGCCTGTTTAATTCATTAGGCTTTATCCAATTCACTCAGCCTTGTTCAGACAAATCCAGTAAGCTCTCTTGCCTTCTACGTGGCAGCACTTTCAACTCTGTACGAAGTAAGAACCTAAACCAAGTTTAAAAAATAAAAATCCTTCCCTGTTGAAGTCTGAGGCCGATACCTGATTTTAGAGTGACTGAATCTTTGCTATAGGAAGATAGCTTCTTAAAACATAAACAGAGGACTAGAACTTTTTAACAAATTAATCTTCCTTGAGCTTATGGAAATCAGTAACAGACTTGCAAACATTTACGTACTTGTTGATTTCAGATAGCTGTCTGGACTCGCAGCCAATGAAATTAAACATTTGAGAGATTGTGATTCATGATATAATGTGGTTATGAAGCTAATTACATCTCTTGTCATTGTTGACAATGTATGATTATGGAGACAAAAATCTTAATTCTACTGCTAGAATTCAATGGGAGGGTACAGACAGAGAGAAATTAAAGAAAAGAAAATAAAAGAAATCAAAACAACCTTCTCTTTAAGAAAAGATGACCTGAGTCCTGAAAAAAAGAATGTAGAAATGAAAAAAAATCACAACCAACAAAAGCACTAATGTTTCCTTAAAATGCTAAAGGATATTATGTATGAGTAAAAAATTTATACAAGGTTTAAACATGTAAAGACAAGTTTGAAATTTCCAGAAAACTAGAATGGAAAAAGAATTATGAAATAAAATCTTGAACATCATACACAGTTCCAGCTTTGCAAAAAAGGCAGTACATTCCAGTATGTCATGCAGATGCCAAAGCTTCTCTCAGAAAAAAAGCACATGTTTATTTGAGAACCAAAAATCCTCTTTTAAGGCAAGGACTGGAGTCTCTACCCCTTATGAGCTGCAGTATCCTAGTTCCGTATGACAGCTAATATAGAACTGAAATTGTAAGCCTTTCATATTTTCCATAGAATTCCTTATTCTGTATTAATCAAGTTAATTTCTTGTGTTATATCATAAAATCCTGCATACTCTGAAAGTGGTGTTTCTTTCATAATGATTTCTTTTTTTCAAAATTTCAATTACTATTGGACATACTTCCAAACTGCTAATTGAATTTCAGATATTTTTTCTGATTGCAATAAAAAACAAAGTTTAAGGAGTCTGTTTCCCATGAAACTGAAATTTTGAACAAGTCAAAAATTTCTCAACAACATAAGTAGTCATACTCATGGGAAAATTTCAGTGACCTTACTGGAAAGGAAGTTTTGATTGTTTCTGCCTTCAGAGAAAAATAGGGAGCGAGAAGTAACCAAAAACCCCCCAAGCTTATAATACACATATACAAAAAAATCTGAGAATTTTAGTAGGGAGAGAAAAACCTCATTAGGTTTGAGATTTTGATTCACAACCTGCTACAAAAGGAGGAGCAGGAAAGTGAGCACAGAGAGATGCTCATTCACAGGCTTCAAAGTAATCTACACTGCTCCCAAGGACTCTGCAGGTCACACTACAGACAAAGTTCACCTATTTGTTCTGACTTGTAGATTTTAAGGGTCTCTGTCAAAAAGTAAAGATAGTAGTATGGCTCACTTTTACTTTTGGTTAAGTGATGTGGGCACAATGGAAGCACCCAGAAAAACTGTACTTCGACTTTTGAATTTAAATGTAACTTTATTCAGCCTTCCAGAAGGTATAATTGAATTTCAATTTCACAAAGCATAAGGGAAAAAAAGTGGTACACCATTTTTGCCTTGGTCAATGTTTTAAATCAGGAAAGTGCTACTGTTAAGCAAGACTACTAGTTTTGGAAGTAATACAGGTAGAAGGTACTTAAACTAAATTATCTATCAAGCATAAATTTAATGTACATTTTAGAAACTGTAAGGAAAACAGAGCAGGAGTTTCTGTGGAAAGTGTGCTGAAGGATGCTTATGAAGATCAGTTTTTGGAAGAGTGAAGGTTCTTGCATGCCCACATTGTTCATTTTCTTTCATGAGTGCTAGTGCTGGGAGTAAACTTCTGATGCATATTTAAAGTGTGATGGAAGACAATTCAATTTTTTTTTCTAGGAATAATCTTATATCCTAACTAGAGAAATGCAAGCTGCTCACAGCTGGGCACACAGACAGCCCTGAAAATGCCACTCCCTTTGATGGTTGTAAACCAAAACAACAAACCATTTCAGTAAGTTAATTTTCTGTTTCTATCCCATTTTTAAACAATGAAAAATCATTTGGGGATTTAACAATAATTTAATTTGTATTAACCATGGTACAACATAAACATTTTCCTCAAAGCTAAGCACAAACAGCTTACGCACATTTTCCATGTGTGGCTTTTTTTGTGTCTATGAGCTGCTGAGACTGTTTTCATTAAAACACAGAAAAACCCACTTCCCGTATGAATCAGATTTTCACATTTAAACTGCAGGACTCATTATTTAATGATTTACTTGTTGATTGAATTAATATGGGTGTTTAGAAAAGGTGCAATAACTAGTGTAATAGAGTAAGAGGACAGGGAATACCATTACAGAATAGAAATGGGGAGAAGTGAGACTGAATTAGCAAAGTGCCAGAACAGACAGATATCACATGAGAACTTGTACTTTTTTTACACACAACCCCCCCCCCCCCACTTCCATCAGTATTAATTTGTGACATGCTGCCATGGTCCTGTAAAGTGAACATGCACTTTCAGGCAGGAGTATGAGAACAGCATTGCTTAGAACGAATGTCAGAAAGTGATAAAACATCAAGTATGTGAACTCCAGCTGAGGTGGTTGGTCTCAGTGCTGTCAGGACACTCTGTCCAAAATTCTGCCTTAGTGAAGCCAGTTGTTCACTTAGAATGAATTTGTACTTTATATAGCAGGGGGTTTTTTTGTCAGTAAGCTACATGGTGGGCTGCCTCCTGCAAAGACGGCAGGATGAGCTGGTGCTGCAGGACATACTGAAGGGATTCGACCATTGGTGTAAGAAGGGGCTGACCTCCACGATCAATATGATCTGCCAGAATTCGTTTATTGAGAGCATGAGACAAGCTTTTATACAGTGATGGCTACTTATCAATGCTACTAACATACTGATTGGTTACAGGTTACATTCTTGCATTAATGTCAGACCCTCCTCTTAGAGTTCTTCTGCCAACACACAAGGCCGTTGTTATCTTGCTCATTCTTGACTCCTTCTTAGTTCCCATCGAATAGAGGACTCTTTCCCAAAACAATGGAAGGCATAAACAAGCTCCAAGGCCTCAGGTGCCTCAGGCCCTGAGCTGAGCAGTTGTTAACCCTTTATGGCCTGTGCCCATACTGCAACAATATACCACTTGCTATAGCTGAGTCACTAGAACTACGAGAGTTCCCCATCAGGTGACACTTGAGAAAAGTAGGAGGAAGCTAAAGACAGCAGATCTGGATCCTGCACCATAGATTTGGTATCTCTATGTATACAGCTGAAGGGCTGAAAGGCAGCTCAAGACTCCACTTCATCTCAAAGCTATAATAACCTCTATATGACAAAACTGCATTTGCTGGTGTCCAAGTTTTTCTGGACACCTAGGTGGTTAACGCACTTTTGAACATGAGACCATGGTCTCTCAGTTCATCAGAATCTTTAAGTAGGTAATCTTAGTCTTTGCCTCAGGTGTGGGCTTGATAACTTTTTCCTCTGAATGCTTCTCCCATTGCAACAGAAATCACCCCACTGACTTAAGTTTAATAGGATTTTAACTCACTGCTGTTTTCTGCCAAGGAAGCAAAATCTTTCAGCTTTCTGTGCACAGGAATAGAGACATTACAATTAGCCACAAGCAGCGTACTGCTCTCTGAATACAAGAGAAATGTACTGCAGATTAAAATAGCGTTCTCTAGTTTGCTAAGAGAACTGCTGCGCATACAAACAGAAAAAAAATTGCATACTATTGGGTTTAATTTGATCAAAAGAGAACCATGGCAAGGTTATAGTGGATATCACTGTTACTTATTTCAGCATCTTACAAGTGGTGTGGATGTGCTTTTTAAGCCATGAAGCACAGAAGACACAGAAACAGAGAGGCTATTTCCATGCCTCTTTTTACTTCTGATGGTAGTGGAACCATTTTCGCCATTAGTACCAGCAGTGTTTCTGAGGCCAGTGGAGGGTTTCCCATCAACTCAGATTTTACCTTGTTTCCTACAACATGGCAAGCTTCAGCAATTGTTGTAAAATAACAGACAAGTAGAGAAGAAAATACTCACGCTCTTACTACAACGGATTCTGTTCAAACTAACCAGGACACAGCTGAGGCACAGTCACAGAACCTAGCCCTACCAGATCCCCAGTAGGTTGTTCATACTTTCCATTCCTAGGCCAGCAGAAGGGCCTGAATGTGCACCTGAAAGTCCTACCATGCTGGCAATTGAAAACTGCCACCGTGAAATTGGGCGGTGGCAAGGTTGACTTTTATCTGTGCGCTGGTTTGACTTACTAATCTATAGAAAAATGAGTACAGCTAAAAAGATGATGTTGGAAAGGTGGATAGGACTGGAGCTGGTGAAAAGGAAGCATGGTGCAGTCAGGGTTGGGATGAAGTAAGTAGCAGGGGGAACACAGGGAATGGGGACTTCCCATCATAGATAGAACAATAAAATGTGCTGAGTTAAAGTGAGCTTTAAAGACCATCTAGTTCAATACCCACCATCCAGCTCCCCTCAGTAAGCAGGGCCATCTACAACTACATCAGAAATGTGATCAGATACTGTGCTGTTAAGATAGGCACCAACATCTGCAAAACTACAGAGTCCTCTGTGTCGGAAAATAGGTTATATTTTTTAAATGTGGACTTTTTTAGAACCACAAACAAAAGCAGAATTCATCTGGACCATCGTGTTTTTTGCCTTTCTTACAGAACAATAGCTCTGTGAGCACCTGCATCTCAGAGTTGCCTTATGCCATAGACACTCAGACGTCTGATAGGCTCTAAGTTCTGCTGGATCTTGCTGCCTAGAAACCTTCTCCCTGCCTTCTCACTACCCTCCAGCCACCTGCTTTCAAGAACTTCACAGTCACTTAATACATCCCAGACCACTGCCAAATTTGCTTGAAGCAGACCATGAGTCCATACAAAGATTGGTTGCATCACATGGGGAGATTAATAATTAATTCTGTCTGTCCTAATGCACAATAACTTCAAGAAGCATGCCTAACAAAAAGAGATAAATATATTCCTGCTCTGTTAATAATCACTTACTGACCATCTTTTGATCCTGGGTATTTAGGTATAAGCCTAGAATTATTCCAGTTCCCCGGCTGTGGAGAGTAACTCAAAATACTGCAGCCCTCTATCTAGCAGGTAATGGTGCACATTTATGAAAAATAATGAGGGTAGCACACATCAAATCTTTGTACAACTCCTCACTTGTGTTTGCAAATTAAAAAATCTGAAATAGTAAGTTAGAATTCAGAGCTCTATGTAGTATTTTACTTTTCCCTTTTTAGCAGCTCACCAGAAATAAAAATACTTGAATACATTCTGGGAAAAACCTGTGCTCCCTTGCTAATATAAGTTATTTTCACAGGACACTGCTAATCCAAACAATGCAAAACAAACAAAACAAAATGAGCTTCCTTTGTTACTGACTACTGCTACATGATAATGAAAGAATTATAAATCTGGGTTCATTTTTTCCAATCATTGTTCTATGCCTAGTTTTGTATCCTATTGGATTAGAACAGATTAATTTTAGTTTTCTTTCTAGCAGCTTTTCATTTCCTGGCGCAACAACAAGACTTCATTTTTAAAAAAAGAACAAAGTCTTAACATCTTCCATAAATTTTCCACTCATGCTACAGTTGCCTAAAATAATAAATCTTAACAACTTTAATATTTGGATTTAGACTAGCTGGCAAAGCAAATTTCTCAGTAAGTGACAACACTTCATCAGATAGTTGTCTTCAGCCCATTTTTTAACACTTTGTACCACTTCATTGCTTCAAGCCCCAAATCATTCATTCTAGCTAGCTTGCTGAATTCTTGCTCTTACCCCATCATTGACTGCTCTGACAGGAAAACCTCTGTTACTGCCAATGGAAGAACAAGATGTAGCTTAATGTTTTAAAAAAAAAGCCTTACAGGCCTCCTCTCTTCCATCAGAATGCATCTCCTCTTGCTCCAAAAACCACCTTTCAGAGTGGTAAGGGTAGTCAGGGCAGCCCCATACAGGTAGCCTCTCCTAACTTTGAACTGGGAGGGAACTCATGCTGTTGTCACCCCAGCAGGTACCTTCTGTGAGGCAGGGCTCAGCTGCTGGGGCACACCACCACCTTCTCCCCGTCTGACCCAAGAACTCTTTCCAAAGCAGAAAATTCCCCAGGCAGGATGTCCATCTTCTGTCCTTAATTAGGTAGATTGCTGGTTTTTCATTTCACCAGCTGAAAGCCAGCAGGTAAGTCACAGCAGGCATTCTCCCAGGCAGATCTTTCCCGGTTTTGTGCCAGACTGGGCTGCGCTGGGCATGGCAGAAATGGGAAATGGCTGAAACTCTGAGCAATGGGAAAACAGGGATTGGTTCACCTCCATGTAACCTCAGCCAACCTGTCTACCTTACCTCCTAGCTGCAATTGGATAAAAGACATGACTTCTTTTGATGCCTAAAGAACAAAGTTAAAAATAAATCAAGACATTTCAGTTGGTACATGGTGGAAGTATCAAAGAATATACCTAACCCCTATTAGAATGTGGAACAAAATAATGTGTCTTACACACTCTTTTGCTTAGATACAACAAGAAAAAAAGTTATCTAACTTCTGGACCAAATTTGAGCCATGAGTGCATCCTAAACTAACTCTGGATAATTATAGTACTAAAATACAAACTCCATTGTGAATAATGAGCATGCTAATCAGGTAGCCTCCCTCAGTGTTTTAAACATGAGCTTAGATGTGTATGCATAGCTAGAAGCAGTGAATGAATCATCATTAACCAATCAGATGTATTTTATTATAAATACTGAGTGGATAAAAATGTGTGTGTGCTGGCAGTTGTTAAACGTCCAGCAACTGATTGTCCAGAACTGAAATAAAACCAAGTATCTATACTCAGTGCGTTGATCAGCTCTCATACACTGGATGAAGAATCCTTATTTAGGGACAATACTTTAATCTGCTGTTTCTATCACAGAGTTTTTCAATGGTTGGCATGGTTTTGCACAAGACCTGGCACAAAAGGGCTATGCTTTTGTTTGGAGTGTCCCAGCCTACCCTCATACAGACAACAATGACAATAACTAGAAACAAAGGTATTCTTAGGCTGTTTTACTTTAAAACCTATGCACTGAACATAAGCGTTCTCCCAGAGTTTCAGCTTTGTTTTCTGCAGCATACACAGCAGTGCACTTTTGCCCGTGGTAATTGACATTTGCACCATCCCACTTTCAATGAAGATCAATCTGACTCCTTCCTAATAACAACAGAGAGTCATCTTGGATGACAGACTTCAGCTTCTAACTTAATTGATCATACTGATAGAGGTTTTGGGAAATATCCCAGCATAGCAACACTAATCAAATCAGAGAAGCAGACAAAGGGAAAGGTGAGTGACTTCCCCATAAATGTGTTTTTATAATATTCAAGGTCTGTGAATGTTATTTTGATATAGGGCAAGGAAAGAAAGGGAGTGATACAGTAAGTCTAGAAAACGTGACAGCCACATCCTGTTGCCATTCCTTAAACTCCTTAGCTCCTTTCCCTGTGAAAAGTAATGCTGAAAATTCATGATGCTCTAGAGCCATAAAGGTAGCAGTTCCCTGGCATTTTGTTCATAGATGAGTGTCAGCTTTCTGAACACAGTTCAGGGCTACCACTGTCTTGTAATATCAACCTTTTAAGGCAGCATGGCTTTGCAGGCCACTAGTAATCAGTGGAGTGTAGCAAGAGTCACTGCTCTCAATAACATGACTTCAACAAATCTTGAGCAGCCTAACAACAGAGATGCCTATGTCAAGGGTCGAGTTGCTCTGCTGGCTGCAATTTTGCATTTGATTTCTAATGCTGGTGCAAGTGGAATGGTGGCAAATCCGGTATATCTTTGCTTAGAGGTCACTTAAATATCAAACCACCAACTTTTGCTGCTCCTCCTGGGATCCGCCTCATAGGTTCAAAACAGAGTGCCCTGCTTTAGCAGTGACAGCCTCAAGGAAAGCATCCAGTCTTACCCTAAGCCCTCTCCTGGAGTCAGATTGCACAGTAACAAGGAATTCCTGGCACTGTGGTACAGTAAACAGTTCTCTCATGTCCAGGATATAACACCAGAACAGACGATAATAAATAAGCCACTTCAACAGGGCTGTGAAAAATGATCCGTGACATATCTGTAGTGAAGCAAATGTCATCTGGGAACAGACTTGTCTGGATGCCTATAGGAGAGCACACCAACTGTCTGGCTCAAATTTGCAGCCCACTACTAGCACAGTGCTGTGACTGACTAATTCTGCACAGCAGTTCTCTACCTGCTGAGTGCTCTTCCCAGCTATTAGCGTCATAGCATATCAAACTGTCTGTCACAAACCTGTTTATCACCCCTTTCCCAAATTCAGGCAGGTATCCAGTAGCAACTGTTCAGTATGGATATATGCACATCTAAGTGTTAGTTTGCCATATGCTGGACCACTGTATCTAATTCAGGGCAGAATTACAGCCCTTGTGTATTTTGAGATCACTGCAGTCATGCAGGATTAGAAGTGCAGCTCCTTGAGTTAAAAGCCTCTCTTCATGTTCCCTTGAAGCTATTCACAAAAGCTAACTTCAGCCTGACAAGGCCACGTTTCTTTCTATAGTCAACAGAGAAGTGACTCCAATGGAGAACAACGTGATCCAGAACAGAAGCCTATCTTAACTTTTCTAGGAAAAAAAAAAATTAATTCACTCTTGCCTAGGAAGTCTTTGCAAATATGCTTTTCCTTTTACACAGCTAACTCCCAAGATTTTATTATGAATCTCATAGTATTTGATGTTTCTCTTGAAGGCCCTTTTTTAGAAGTAATTTAGTTATAAGATAATTTTGACTTTTGCTAAATACACATACATAATTATGATAATAAATATATGCCTTGCTGTGGTGGAGAAAACATTAAAATGTGAAGTCCAGAGATGAAGAAAAAAAAAAAGGAAATATAAGAAAATTAAAGTAAATCAGACTCACTAAAGCTTTTCTTCAAGGCCAAACTCAAGATATTTCAGGGCTTGACACAGCAAAACTTGACTCTATGTTACTAAAAATTCATTTGAAATCTGCAAAAGTAATACCTACATTTACATTGTGTTTTGCTCCAAAGGTTTTTTTTACAATACATTTTATGTTTGGTTTTCTCAGATTCCTACATGTATCAGAATTCCATTCTATTTGTCATATTAAGACAAAATTAGTTTTTTACAGTAGAACGGAGAAAAACATGCTTCTTTTTCATATCTGCACATTGTAATAGTTTTCCTAAACTTCATGAGCATTGCTTACAGATGACAGTCACAGTTGTTGTTAATAAAAAGTACTTCTAAAGCTATATTATAAAAATCTGTTAATTATCAAAAAACATCAAACAGAATGACTGGTTCAGAAGTAATATTTAATACTTAGAAGTAATTTTCATGTTAAGATCATGTTTAAAAGTTTGGATGTTGTTCAGAGAGAAAAAACAGTCTTAAGTACATGCTGCCCTTGTTAGCTTAAAATTTTTTGAGAATGAACCCAATATTTTCAGTTCACTCCTGTTCTTCCTCAAGATAATTTTGGTGGAATTCTTCCTATGTATGACTATGATCATTAGATGAAAACAGGGGAGATGTTCCACCAATTTAGAATAACCCATTTTTCCAAAGGCACTGATAGCACAACATCTGAAACAAAAAATTTGAAGTGACAGGGATTTGATTTTATTGGAATGTTAGATCTCTTTAAACTACCTCAGCTTCAACATTTAAAAATTAAGGTACAACAAGTTAATCCCTACATTCTCTGATAAGAATGAATTAATGGAATATGCAACTAATTTTTGGAAGAAAGTTCCACAAATTAATCTCAAAACCCCCACACTGGCCATTCAACCACTAGCAATAACTTGCATAACAGCCAGATGGGTCTCCAGCTCATGACCTGCAAACAGGCAACTGTATGGAATGTCACATCTCACCCAAACCTATGCAGCAAGCCCAGAGCAGGGCAAGTTCTAGACTCTCTCAACTGAGACCCTTGTCAGAATTGGGCTCAATGGTTTGACTTGATGATCTGAAAGGTCCCTTCCAATCTGGATGATTAAGATCCTCTTTGTTTGGTAGAGCTCCATGTTGCAACTTTGAGAATTTTCTGTATCACTAGAGGAGGGGAACAAAAATATAAAGAATGCATAAAGGAGACCATAACCTGTTTTCCTGACCCTATGAGTCATGTATCCAAACGGTTTCACAGCAGAAGACCACAAGACATGGACCACAGGCTATAGAGGAGATGAGAAGAGGATACAAGTGAAACTCTCTTCTGCAGTGTATGCCGCATATAAAAATTCCCTGGAATTAGTGGAAATGAGAACAAAACCTATTCATGTTTATTTAACATCCTCTGTGAGCCACAGAAGCTTATTCCACATACCAGTGGATATATCTATTAGGAAATAGCTCAACAGATATTTAGCCTAACTTTTTCCTACATTAACCTTTCTCTTAGTCCCAATCTCTGGTCTACACTAAACACAGCCTTTTGCTAATCTGAAATCAAAATCTGAGGCTGATTAGCAAAGGGCTGATGTAATCAACTTATACCAAGTAAAAGTATAATGATAAGTCTCACTAAGGACAAAAGAGACTTCCTAGCTCAAAAATAAAGTACTAGAGAATATATGCCTGGCTCATTTATAACAAAACACCATGTAAGAAATGATGGAAAAATGCATTTTTCCTTGGTCAGTAAAGTTCACAAACAATGGAGTATAGTCCATTCCAAGGGCAAAAGAGGGGAAGCTTAGCTTATACCTCCAGTAAAGTTGCACAACACGCCTAACCTTTTAACTTACTGTACCACCTCACAAGGCTCTGTGTTTGGGCCAGTTCCGTTTATCTTTACCAGTGATCTGAATGAAGGAATTGAATGCACCCTCAGAAAGTTTACAGATGACACAAACTTGAGCAGGAATGCTGGGCCGCTTGCTGAGCACTGCACTGGGTCACAACAATCCCATGCAGTGTCTGAGGAAAGCTACCCAAAGGAAAAGGACCTGGGGTTATTAATCAGTAGCTGCCAGAACAGGAGTCAAGTGTGTGCCCAGGTGGCCAAGAAGGACAACAAATCCTGTGAAGGGTCTGAAGAACAAATTCTGTAAGGAGTAGTTGAGGGAATTGAGATTATTTAGCCTAAAGAAAAAGAGGTTGAGGTGAGACTTTATTGCTCTCTAGAAGTACCTGAAAGGAGGTTGTAGATAGGTGGGAGCCAGTCTCCTTGAACACATGCAGCAGTAAGAACTTATTGACTGGCACATAATTAGTGAATTCATATCCCATAACCTATAGAACACTAACTATGCACTTCATCTCGATGGTTGATACATAAATCAGAGAAAGAGAGAGAGATGTATCAGAAATAATCAGTAAATACTCAGCCGACTTATCCAGTGTGCTCCAAGCTTCCACAGCTATAGGATTACTTATCTCCAAGCTAAATATGCCAGAAAGATTAAAGTACACATAAGCCATGCCAGATAACCCTAGTAATAAAGAAAACATGGTAGCGTTGTTTTAAAACCTGGCTATAATCCCAGTGGGAAAGTCCCACAATGATCATTCATAAGTATTCAGCTACAAAGGTGGGATTTTCTTCAAATTTAAGGCACTTCATATAGAATAGTGCCTGAATTCTTGTTATGGCCAAGGAAAACCACCTTAACATAGTCCATAAAGGCTACAATTCTGAAGCTATCCAAGATGTGTCCACACCAAGATAAACTGAATCATTTTGTTTCATTAACTGCATTGGTTAATGGAAATATGATTCTATGAATGTATACATAAGTATCTCCAGATACACTGGGTCTCATTTAGAAGCTTCATTAGGGTGTTTAATCTAGGGCCAAATTCCACTCCAAATGGCAGGAGAAATGTCCAAGTAAGAAGAATGTATGAAGCCAAAGGCTGTGTTAGGATTATGGGACGTTAACACTTGGATTCTGACAGTAAAACTTCTGAACTCACTAGTGAATGACACATTGCAGATATTGGCTGCACCCCGACAGGAGAAGCGTTGGACTGGACCTTCAAGAAGACTCTGGTAGAGACATACCCACATGAATGATTTTATTTAAATTAGAACACTGCAATGTTGCCTTCCCTGCTGTGTTTGCCTGTGCCAACTTAGAGCATTGACAGTCATATAGTGCTTGGGGTTGTAGGAATGTGACACTTCATATGTAGGTCCAGTGAACTGCTGGAGCCAGCCTCAAGTGCAACATCATTTTTACCTTCAAGACAATATACCTTACAGGGATATCCTATGAGTCAGGGCTCAAGCAGTAGAGCAGCATAACATGAACATCCTGCCACTGTTACGCCTAGGCCTCCTGCTCTGTGACAGCATCCTGGTTTGAAGTAAAATAGAGCAAATTTTCTAGTTTGTAACTTCACTTTTCAGTTAGACCTCTTCTGTCTTACTGAACTCTGAAATTAACAACTGCTCTCAGGCTGGTAAGACCTAATTATACCAAGGAAGGGTATGCAACAGGCTCTTATTTTCATTGATCGCTATGGCAATTGAGGTCAGAAAATTTATCATTTGCCCTACCAGAGGTTGGAAGTGGAAAAATGTAGAGGGGTCTAGTAAAGACTTTGTCCCTTTGCCTTTGATCCCAATCTGAGCTCTCCTGACTCTAGATCCACCATCCACCTCCTGACGGTCACTGACGCCAGTCTGGGACGTTTCCTGTGCCTGCTGAGAATGTGATCATCATCCTGGGAGCTTAACACCATTTTGTATATATTGTATACCTGATATCTTTTTACCCTTTTAATTTTATTTATTATTCCATTATCTACTAAAGTAGCTTAGCATTTTATAAACTCATAGATCTATTTATTCCTTCTTCTCTCTTTTGAGAGAGGAGGGGGTCCACCTGTCATTCAGAGGGACTTATTTGGCCTAAACCAAGACAGACAGTAATGGCAGTTTTGTCCATAGGTCACAGCTGCCAAATTCTAGCGGTGGGGTAGTCTGGACCCGCTGGAAGCACCAGGACCAATATCTAAAGCATCAGTTCTGAGAGCAACCCAGGGAAAACTTAGATGTAGAAAAATGCAGAAAGAGCAGAAGATGTATTTGAATGAACTGGTTCCTCCTATTTTATTCTTTGCCACTCCACTCCTTATACAAGAACATGTCATCACTCTAATTAGAATACTCACATCTCTATTACCACAAGAAACAAAAAGAAAACAAGATGTATGTCCTTTATATACCCTTCTGAAGCCCTCTGCATGTTTTTTGTGGCTCCCCATAGCCACAATGGGCCAGACTCAGGCTGTTTCTTTACCCGATGACTCCAAGGAAGCCCTCCACAGATGCTGTCTGCAAAAGCCTTCTCCCTGCAACAGCAGAGCCACCCTGCAACAGTTCATGGAACAAGAGAAAAATCTGCTCAGGATTGGAGGCTCCTAGGTGAGCAGCTTCAGTGACTGATCCAAATGTTTCCCCTCTGTTACATGATCAGTGAGAATGTGTGTTTTCATTTGCATTTTCACCCTTTGATTTTCTGCATTTGGTAAATACTGGCGAAGCAAATGTTAAGATGTCAGCTCTCTCTTCTAGGAAGTGATTGACAGCCCCTAAGTGCTCCAGGCTTTTTATAACCAATGTGACTGACAGCTTTTAAGTGGAAGCAGTTCATGCAAGTTTCAAATGTTAGTTGTCTGCACGAATAATGCAGAATATTGGCTTTTCTTGTATCTATCTAATGGTATTTCCTCCTGTGCCGGCAGCCACACTAAACCCCTCAGTTAAAAGAAAAATGAAAAAAAAAAAAAAAAGTGAAAAAAGAATGTGTTCTCTGCTCTGCACATTTCTAACAAAAGGCAAAGTAAACCAATGCCAGTACTTTAAGCTCTTGCATTTCAAAGCAGTGCAGCAAATAACTCATATAAGGCTTAGTTAAAAGATGATGATTTCTTGTACAGCAAGATTTCCATGTAATCATTTTCAAGCATTCTGCACCAAATACACTTCAAAGAAACACAATGGTATTATTAACATATCAATGCACCCAATCAAAGCAATTAGCAAGCATGCTACTGAGACCAGGACACCTCTTGCCTTGCTTCTGTAATAATTAATGTTATGCTAAATTTTATACGTAAAATTTGAAGTAAATACCAGAAATACGCATGACAAGCAGCTTGCAAATTCTGCATTTCAAGTCCACGCATTAGGTGAAAACCACAATATTTAGTGCTTGAAAAATTGTTAATTTAAATGCACCTATTTTACATTGCAATAGACAAGTAATTTAAGTGCTGGTTTTAAGCACATTTCCACCATGAGATAGCAACTTGTGAAAACATTACTGACCATTCTTTCCAGTAAAGACACAGAGGATCTTGTTCATGAATTTGAAGTAACTGAAGGGCAACCAGATTATCAGAAGCTGCAGAAACATCTTTTTAATTTTATGTATACTTTTACACAGGGTTTTAATTTTGCATTTCTTCCATGCTGTAAAACTCTGGATACGTTATCAGCATGAGCACTTCAGGGTGAATCAATAAAAACATCTAATGCTTTCTGAATAGAGCTAAATGATAGAGGCTTTACACAACTCTGGGTTCCTCAAGGAAGAAAAGCTCATCTCACACAGAAAAATCAAAGAGCAAGGTCCCTTTGTACCTGGACACCTTGACAAAGATTCAGTGAAGGGGCACTCGCTTATCTCTTCCAGTTCACAGTTCTGGCTGAGCATCACTTAGACTCATCCTTCAAGAGGAAAAACTCCAGTTGCTGCCCTAGAGTAGAGAAGAGCAGAGACAGCCTGAGCCACCCGGCCATGAGACAGCAGGACAGAATTTGCACCAAAGCAATTGCCTGTTCCCAGGTCTCTTCAGTCCTGGGACTCAGCTAAATGACATAGGATATATAAAATTAGAGAGAGAGAGAGATGTGCTCTTTAGTTCCCTAAGAATTTCTCTTTGCCAAAATGCACTGCAGCCTACAAGTAACCTTGGGTGCTCAAGCAAGTGAAGCTGCAATCAGAGAAAAAAGCCTGTGGAGTCCTATTTAGATCTTGCAATTGAATCAACATGAAAAGATTACTGAGTAATTGTTGGGATACAGAGAAGCCAGTTGTACTTTAAGCGATATTCCACCTTTCTTGGATGTGGTACAAGACTTTTTAAGTCTCTTTTACTTGATTAGTTACATGACTTCAGTGCTTTTTTTTTTTAAGGAATGTAAGTGACCACCATTTGTTAACCGTAAAACTAAATCTACCTCAGAGAGTAATACAATTTCCTCTTCTATTCAGCTTCTCATTTTTCTCAACTTTAATTCAGTTGTATAAGATTTTCCCCTCTCCAGAGGGCAGGCAGTAATCAGGTTAGGTCAGTATCTTTCTGGCATTGACCTTAAAGTTCACTTAATTTTCTCTCCCATTTCCACCACCCCTACCCAGCCCTCAGCATTTCTAATTTTTAATTATTTTTTTTTCTTAAAATGTTGAATATCCCTAGAAGGAGAAACTGGACACAGACAAACCATACTACCTCAAAATCCATCAGTGTGAAAAACAAATTTCTGCCCAACAGATGTATGACGTTACTTTAATCTTTAGTGTCAACTGCATCCATTATCTTCTTTCTATTTAAAGATCAGTGCTTTGTTGTACCACACTAAGGTACTATAAACAGTTTAAAATTTTTTTATTTCCTCATAGTAATTGATTTAAACACACATGGTCACATTAATCTAAGCCACATTATCTCCTGGAAAGCTCCTCTTAATCTGTATCTTTATGGTGTGAATTACACCACAACTGGAGCTAGTGAAAGTTGTACAGAGCTACAGGTTGTTTTCCTCATTTTTCAAAACCTCGGGCTCCCTAACAACCAAGTGTCAGAAAAACAAGGAAGAAATGTGTCTGCAGTTGAGTGATTCAAAAAAAAAAAAAAATTTCCCTCAGCAGCATCTTAAGCGTCTACAGCAAGTAACCTGAATTTAGGATACTTTCAGCTTGAATTTCCTCCTCAAATTATTCACTTCAGCACTAATATGCACCACCTGCATGTTTTTTTGAGGCTAGAAAACCAGAATTAGGTTCTGACAGTACACATTTGCTAAAATAACACATTCATGTATTTTATTTCCTATATTAGCAAAGATTGAGCTAGAGATGATTTATGACAGAATATTCCACTTGGCAGCTGCTAGATACATTGGATACTAGCAAGGTTGGCTGCGCAGGAGTTTTTCCCTGATTCCAAACACTGTTCCAGAAGAACATTATTAAAATGAGGAATATATGCTTTGTGATGGGCATGTGGTAATTACAACACAATGTAATAGTATGTTCTTCTGAGATTATTTTGTTATTCCTCCTGTACAATTCTCAAAGAATTTAATAGAAAATAAGTCATGTGAAAAGGAAAAAATAAAGATAGCTTTAGATTTTCAAAGAATTCCTCAATTTACCATAATGGGACTGCAGTTACAGAAAAATTACTGATCAGGTCTGTAGTACAATGCTAATTCCTGAGCCATGAGATGGGTGAAGTTGAGCATCTCCAGTATTTATAGCTGGGACTTCCAAATGGTTGATTAGATTATAACAAAGCAGCACAAGGCTCAAGCTAGTAGACTCAGTAAAAAGATTGTTGTATATATAAACAGAGAATCAAGAAATTTGTCTCTCTTTTTGTGGTGTAACTATGCACTACTATGCAGGATGGTTCCCTACACCCCAAACTATTTGGCTTTGGAGAAATCGTCTTGGTTATAAGGGACCTTTCAGATCATCAAATCCAGCCATCAGCCCAACTCCTCCAAAAGCCATCCCTAAAACGTATTGTTAAGGTCTATATCTATGTGTCTCTTGAATAGCTCCAGGCCTGGTGCCTCACGCCCTTCCCCAGTTCCAATGCTTGATAACCCCTGCAGTGTAAAATTATTTCCTAATATCCTGGTGCAAGTTGAGCCTGATTTCTGTCGTTTGTTACTTGGGAGAAGAGACCAACCCCCACTTCTCTACAACCTCCTTTCAGGTAATTGTAGAGAGCAATGAGGTCTCCCTTCTTTTAACCTACTTCAAACACAGGTTTATACAGCAGAAAATTCTGGATAGAGCATGTTATTTTTTCCCCTGATTTTTAATGATGGAATCCCTTACATTCTTCAAACAAGTCTTTATCTGGTATAATAAAATATTTAGATCAGACTGGTTTCTAGACAGGCTGGAGACAAGTCTTCCTTCCCATTTTCTTGAAAGTTGTCTGCATGAAGATTTGTTGACTGCCATTCAGTACTGTGCACAGACAGTGACATTTCTGCATGCTAACAGCTTTGCACAAAGGCTCTGTGTCCTCTCTGATTCAGTGAGGAATATGTTGGTAGGACTGGAATGAAGGACCACAGGATTACATGATGAATGCCTGCAATGGCTTGGAGATACCACGCTTCACTTGCACAGGCAGTTGTGACTAACCTTCCATTGGCAAATGCTGGATGGTGTGTTTAAGGTGCAGTAGGGATTTGGGAAAGTAACTTCATTTAGATAACGGATGATCTGGAGCATTCAGTAATGGACACGGGTAATTTACAACCCCTAGCAGGAAAGGCATTTCTTTTGCAGTCAGATACAGTATGTAAAAAGGGAGCATATATCTATGATTCAAGAAGGTATTAGAAAGCTAGGATTTCAAACCACTGATTTTTTTCAAAGCATTCCTGTTTCCCTATTCTCTTCTGTTTTACATATCCCAGTTCTGTCATATCAGTGAAAAAGGAAATAAGCGTAAAAAAATTCCAATCCTTTGGGAAAAATTGAGTTAGTGTAATGTAATATTCTCTAGCTAACCATCAACAGCTGTAACTGCTTAGCTGTAACAGCTTCCTGATCTACTTTTCAAGGGTTTCTTTCTTGAGCTGACATACTCTAATAATGATACCTATGCTCAGGGCCTCCAGAACCCAGTCTTTAAGTGGTAAAGAATGTGGACCTCTCAAAATGCAGCAGTGCTTATGAATTATATACAATTAAATGCAAATAACAGAGTGCAGCAATTAATACAAGTTCAAGCTGCCCCTGTAGAGTTGTGTTTACTTTACAGTGCCTCTCCCTTGAAGGCCAAGGGCTTTATTTAAAGGAAAGCTCCTGGGGAGTTCTCAATCCACTCCTAATACAAATGATACCAGGCACACACTTATAATTTGTAGCTCAAGAAGACCTGCAAAAGTCACTGAAGTTATCACTGCATCTGGTAATACTCAGCTCACATCTTTAAATTACTTTCAAAGCTATAAACACTAGGCTCAACCTTTTATTCATGTGTTTATCTCATTGCTTGACCCAATGTGGTTGATTTAAGAAACTGGAAAATGGCTGCTTTGTTAGAAGGATAAGTGTTGCCAGAAGCTAGCACACATTTCCCAGGTCCCTAAGCTGGTCTAGCAGAAGACATCAAAAGCAAAAACAAATCTCCCTATTTCTAACAGACAGTGAATAAAAGGTACAAAGAAGGCAATATATTCAAGCAGAGGGATAAGAGCAGAGCGAGCAGGGTAGAACAGAGTTAACCAACACCACCTAGGGCTGCAAGAAGTGAATCACGCAATGTTCTGGACTAGCCGGAAGACCACAGTCTCACTAGGCAAAAGGAGAAGGAAAGTTTGGGTCAGAGCAAATGCAAATTAGTAACAGAAGATGTGTCCTGGGCCCATACATGGGAAGGAAGAAAAACTAACTGAAAATGCCTTCTTTGGTTAGGCAGAGTAAGATGCTTAGAAACCAAGCTAAGCAAGCACTTCGGTCTCAGCCTAACGCTATCCCTGCGGGTAGCTCCATTTGTTTGTTTTGCCTTGAACCATCCAACACCCCCTTTGCACAAATCATCCGGCCTTCAAATTTTTGGGTAGTGTCCTCTCTGCAGCCATGGCTTGCCAGCTCATTCACAAAGCTTGGGGCTTATTATATTACAGCCTGCTTGTCATAAAGCCTAACAAGCTATTTCAATAGCTTCCCTGCACTTTATAGTTACTGAGCTTTTAGTGCTTCCTCACCCTTACTTAAAAGAGACTGTTAGTGGAAAACCTAATATGTTCAGTATGACAAAGCTGGATTAACAAATCTACTTGTCTGGTTTCTATTGACATTTAAAAACAATGTCAGCGACAAAAATGTAATTATTCCTAAATGATGGAAATGAGGAGCCAGGCATACTGAATGAACTTTTTTTGAACCTCTATTCATTTCACTTCAGATTTTGGCAGAGGACTTTGCTGGTTTCTATTTTATTCTAACCAGTCTATCCATGTTCCAGACTTCATATGTTCTGTGGCTGTAAAGCTTTCCTGTGGAATTCACTCCTTGCCACAGAATTGTACTGGAGAAACGCAGCATGCCTCTGAAAAAAAAAAAAGAAGAGAATCTTCTTGCTCTCACATGTACAGATAAAGTTGAAAACACACATTGAGCATATGCTGACATAGTGCTCTTCCCATCATTTTTCAGGCTGCCTTAAATTGGAGCACCAAAAGGTGTGAACTACCTCATCTATCTCATCTGGGGATGGATGGATTCCCCTCTTCCAATCTGTAGAATCTGCTGATTTGTACTGTGCCATGGAAATCCAACATTTTTGCTTCTAAATTTCCTCTTTCATTGTGATCTTATACTTTATTTTCTTTCAGCTTTACTAAAATCTACTTCTACAGCTGCATCTTCCCCTCCAATAAAAATGGGCACAAATTGAAATATGGAGAACTATCTGATTAAGAGAAATCCACCATAGAGACAATCAGACACTAGCACAGGTTGCACAGAGGTGTGGAATTTCCACCTTTGCAGATGGACAAGGACCTGGGCAGAGCTGCCCCTGCTTTGAGCAGTAGATGTGAGCTATCTCCAGTGATCTCTTCTCAACTTGGTGGTTTGACATCTGGGTAAATTTCTCCACTGAAGAAGACTTTTGGTGTATGGTAGCATTTGTTCTTTCTGCACTGTTCCATGGACCACACCAGCAATCACCTAGGGACCTAGTGTGCATATATAGGTCAAGTCCACAGGTCTCAGCTTGCCAGTTGATGCACTGCCCTACTGCAGGTGGAAAATGATAGAGCAGCAAAGCCCTAAAATCACAGAATCTCAGAAGATTTGGATTGGAAGGGACCTTAAAGATCATCTAGTTCCAACCCCCTGTCCTAGACAGTGACCCCTCCCACTAGATCAGGTTGCTCAGTGCCTTGTCTAGCCTGGCCTTTAACACCTCCAGAGAGGGGGCATCCACAACCTCTCTGGGCAACCTGTTCCAGCATTTCACCTCCCTCACTGTAAAGAATTTCATTCTTTTATCTAGCCTGTATCTACTCTCTTCCAATTTGCATCCATTACTCCTAGTCCTGCCATATTGTACCCAATTAAAACGTCTTATCCCAGCCTTTCTGTAGGCCCCCTTCAGGTATTGATAAGCTACTGTGAGGTCTCCTCTGAGCCTTCTTTCCTCCAGGCTGAACAACCCCAATTCCTTCAGCCTCTGCTCATAAGGGAGTTGCTTCAGCTCTTTGATCATCTTCATGGCCCTCCTCTGGACCTGTTCCAACAGCTCAATGACATTCTTATGTTGAGGACTCCAGAACTAGACACAGTACTCCAGGTGGGGTCTCACCAGTGCCGAGTAGAGGGGCAAAATCACCNGAAGAATTCTTCTGGTCTGTATAGAAGTGTGCTTAAAAGTTTATCAGATCTGTCTGGGTAGGAACCAGAAAGTTACTTTGATGAGTACCTCCCTGAAAGAGTCTGAAAGAATTCACAGGGAGGAAGAAAGCTAAAGGAACAAAGAAGAGTTTTGATGCAGAAGGATTAGAGGAGCTCTCAGATGTCAGAGAAGTAATGTGTTGGCAAGAAATTTACATGTTAGGGAGCTGCGTTCATGTCATACCATGACCTCCACAGACAGCTGTGTTTACTGGATTAATTTCCACGTCTTCCTACCTCTTAGTAAAGCAAGACAACACCATGCATTGCCACTTGTGTAGCTGCCCACTCACAATCCATTTATTCTACCACCATTATGCTTTACCATAAACTCAGGTGGGATTTGTGTTGGACAGATTTAGCCATCTCAAATTTAGAAGGTTCACATCAGTTACTCATCCAAGCTTCCCTTGCAACAAAATAAAAAGAATCAATAACTCAAAAGACTAAGACTTTGTTTCCCAAAATAGGTAGCTCAGACAGCTGGAATAAATACAATTACAGAAAGGGCTGCTACACACCTGGTTTTTCTTTAATGCCAGAGAACAACTTTTAGGTACCAAAAACTGGTTAATAAGAATTCCAGTAAGACTATGGGATTATTGGAACAGCATTTTCTATGATGGGGACTTATCTTGTTAGTGTCTCCCCTTGCCATTGCAATACAAACAAACACAGAACTGAAAATTCAGTTAACTGCCCCAATGAATGTTTTTAAGCCACCACAGTAGATAACACTGCTCATTTGGACTGAAACACCAATCTGAAAAGCATACCAGCAACAAAACATTTTAGTCCATCTAAGATGAACCCAAACAAACATTCTAGTATCTCATAGTAGCAGTAGCTGACAAAATGAGAAAGAAGGCTGATCAGCACATTTTTTTATCATTCTGTAAGAATATTCGAGATCTTCTCTAAGAATATTCAAGATACATACACTTCATTAACAACTAGAAATGAAAAGGGCTGGGCAGGAGGGGAGATATCAGTCTTGAAAACCATTAAGAAATGAAAACTACCCATGAGATATCATGACAGTAAAAGTTCCTAAATTGGATCAAGTGTGAAAATTGCTGTAAGAGTAAGACACAGGTGGGAGTCAGAAATCTTTTTGACTATATTTGCTAAAATGACTCTAGCAAATCTTTTACACTCTTTATCCCTTTATTTCTACATTCGTAATTCAGATCAGAGTTAACCTGTCATGTTTACTCCATAAGGATATAGAAAGGCTTTGAGGTTTCTTGATATTTAAGATCTGGCTTTGGATATACACTTATTAAAAACATAAGCACTTGGTAGATAATCAGAGACACCTCTGAGCAGTACTTTTCAGCCAGGAAAGGCATAGGTCCCTACAGCTGGAACCAAAGCAGCATGTCCCCAGGCTAATCGTTTCCCTGCCTCTCTCCAGCAGCTCACAGGGTCTCTCTTCAACATTGTGCTAGTAATCAATGCCTAAGTGCAAAATAAAAAACTCAACCTATGTCCAGACTTCACACAGCTGCAACTTCTTCCACCTAAACCCCAGAGGTCAAATAATTTCTGTGATCAGTAGGAGTAAGCATTCCAAGAAGCAACTAATCCATAATGCACAAGAGGACCAGGCTTCCCACAAACACTCAGATGACAGCACAGGCAAGAATTCAACCTTAAAGGACACAGACTTGCTGAGAAATGTTAAACTATGAGCAAACTAGTTGCAGCAATGCAAAGAAACATGTATCACTGTGTGATTAATTTAAATTCCCACCCATTCAAACCTCACCTGTCTAGAAAATAACATGAAAAATAAGGAAATTCAATTACAATAGCAGAATACCATGATCTGAAATGTTAGATGGTGGTGTCTTTAACCTTGACTGGAAAACTTATTTCCTTAGACACTATTCAAGTGCAAAGCTGGCAGTAGCATTAGCTAATGACAGTAGGAATCATGTCCCATTTGTAACAGAGTATTGTGTTCTCGCTACCTGTAATGCAACTAAACCATGGGAAATATAAGCAAGTTACTGGAATTATTGAGGCTGCATATGTTTCTGGTTTTCTAGGAAGGCTGAAGTATGAGGATTACACAGATGTGGGAACTTCTGATAGCTTTCCAGATGAAACAAACTTGTAACAAACCCTGTGGAGAGGTTCATTCAACAGGATGAGCTAACCAAGAAACAGTCATTTTTGGCTAGTTGCATCAATATTAGTGGCAGCTGTTGAACTCAGTAAACAGCTCTGTTTTCTGGTTGTCAAAGAGCTGCTAAAGCAGATGTGAAACTCATAAAAAATAGGTCACAAACAAAAACATGCGAGGGAATGCATCAATATCAGAGCAATCTGAAAACTAAGTAATACTGGAACATCTCGGTAGCATTTATAACCCTGAAGGGCACCCAGCACATAACCACACACAACAATAGGCTGCTTCACATGATTCTTACAAGACCTTCCACAGATGGTGCCATCTGTGAGAATAAGGGTGTGGTGCTTTCAGCAGCTGAAGTGTCAGACAGAAGAAAAGGTACTGAATTGCACTCTGCTTTCCTTTGAATTAGGCTTTCTGAGACAGGCTTTCATTCTTGTCTGTCCTCCCCCCCCACTCTTCCCCATCAAACTCTATAATTAACCCAGACTGAAGTACTGCAATGAGCCAAACAGAGAATTTGCCATGCGTTCTTTTGCCTTTGCCACTCCAAACAAATTACAAGCTCACTCTGATAGGCAGCCCTCCCAGGATAGCCATTCCTCTACGGAGAGAAATCACAGCCAATACAGCGATTATATTCTCTTTATTTTTTTCCTTCCCTTTTTGAAAACCCACAGGACTCAATTCCTCTGAATTCTGCTGTATGGAGATTCACTTGGATTTACTTCTGGGACTGTTCCAGTACTTAAACCACTTAGCTTCTTTTATTATCAGATATATAGTAGGAAAGAGATTAAACTCTAAAGTGTGCAGGTTAAGAAAAATAACGTACTTAGGCTATAACAACACTAAACAAGGAACCTACATGCCCTGTAATTCTCCTGGCAAGCCTGTGTGGCTGGACTTCCAAGCGCATATGTGAGACTGCCTTTGGCCAAAAGCCTTTGACAAGCCGAGTCTAAGCCACATAGCCCAAAGCAGGCTCAAACAATTGCAATGTCAGTCAGCTCCAAGGAAAGGACAGACATTCTTCCTCCTCTACCTCCATTACAACAGCAGGTTTTTAGCCCTCTGAGACCTAAAGACATTCTGTACTTAAGCTCTAACAAAGGGAAGGGACTAGTCAGACAAAAAAAGAAAAAAGCTGAACTTTGTCTGTATGTGTTAAAGTCAACTCATATATTTAACTGAGAAGTTTATGTAGGTCTCCAGCAAATAATATCCTTTCAATTCAGTATTAATGGCTCAAAATAGCATTTAACACAGAAATACTGAAAGGACTTCACAAAATTGATGCTTCAAGCCAGCAACACAGATTCCAGAACTTGCTTTCTCTCCTTCAGAGGTAAGTGGAGGTCTCATATTCAACTTAAAAGAAACACTTTGTGCCTTATGTTCAGTTGGAAGCCACTGCCAAGTTGGTGTTCATTTTAAGATGGATTTCTTATTATAGTCCAGAATCTAGTTGATGTTCACATTAAAACTTGAGATAATTAATAATAACAGTAATTATTATGTTTAAAAGACAATGCTTGACTGTGCTTTAAGCTAGTGTGCTTTTATTGCTGTTCATCCAAGCAATAATTCATAAATACTCTTATTCCTATAGCTACAGGTGTGAATCTCAGCGGCTGAAGCATGGTGCTGCCCTATGCTCTCTTGAAGAACAGTTTCTAGAAAAGGAGGATGCAGAGATAGAAGAGGAAGTAGTTTCTTTCTTATGAAGAAGTAAAAGGATTTTTTCATTCATTCAGAAGAAATCAGGCTATGTACTCACATTTCGTTTTTGGCTAGATTGTTCCCTCCACTGCTCATGGGGCAGCTCATTGAACATATTTGGATGCTGTTATTTAACTGACAGGGGTGGTTTCGTGCCAGCAGTGATGCAAGTAGCACAGGTGGACAGAAGCAGACTTCAACTTTTGCTGACAGTTTCAGAAGATCTTTTCTGTCCCTACGGGTTGAGGTTTATATGTAAGTTCCAAAAGCAGAGCAACACACGTCTTTTACCAAGTAAATATAATGCAGACAAATTAGATGGTAACTACTTCAGAAAACTTGGCAGAAGTTCAGTCTATGCAAGGCTTTCCAAGTGTTCCATATATGCAGAATAAAGATGAAAACTCTAATCTTTGTAGTTTGGACATATCTATTTGGTTTGCTGTTCATTTTTGGCTTGAGCAGAACATCTATGTAGATGAATTCTGACTTAATTCAACAAACCCGTGTAAATCCCAGTGCAAGCATGGGACTACCAGACTTCAAGGTTTGGCTCAGAATTTGATGCTGCTGACATCTGAACTCTGGTTTCTCAAGCAGCTTTGAGACATATTTGGGCTGGACTCAAAATGAATTCCATAAACTCCTGTGGAATTTTATTGACTAAGCGACAGAGAAATCCTTCCTCAAAAGACAACCCATCAACTGAAACTGAGGATCTGATGACTAACAGTCAGACAGCAAGCTACCTTTTGTACTGCAGTCTGTTGATAGATTGTTTAAACTAGTGCTTACCTCAAATTTCCACTAGCTACAGCACATTTTGAGGATTTGAAATGGCTTACTTTAACATGCCTGCAAAGATCTGTGTATATCTAGTAGGAAGCATAAGGAAGTGAATGATTAATCACATTCTTCCTAGAAATTTGGAAGTGTTGATGAGTGCCAGGAAACACTGTAAATAAGTATTGAGGTGAGGGGGGGGGAGAAGAGGGAAGCAATACATTGGACATCTTACTGTAGTTTTCAATAGACGCATAAAGTAATCAAGTTTTCTCATTAGATATTGTCTTTTTTTAAATACATAACAATAGATACACTTCATACACTGTCCATATTTGTGTGCAAAAATCATAAGCTGAGCACATAGGACTAGGAGCAATGGATGCAACTTGGAAGAGGGGAGATTTAGGCTAGATATAGGAAAGAAGTTCTTTATTGTGAGGGTGATGAGACACTGGAACAGGTTGCCCAGAGAGGTTGTAGATGCTCCCTGCCTGGAAGTGTTAAAGGTCAGGCTGAATGAGGCATTGAGCAAGCTGGTCTGGTGGGAGGGATTTGGAACTAGATGATCTTTAAAGTCCCTTCCAGCCTAGCTGTCCCTATGACTAAAGAACACAGTCACAGCAATCCCAGCAGCTTTATCTCAAAACTGGTAATAAACAGACATCCACACAGTCAAACAAATTCTCTTCAATGGACATCTTCTACTAAGCAGCACAGTGTTTCAAATGTTTACTTCGGTGAAATAAGCAAAAGTTATATATTTCTATTTTTCACTGTTTTCTTCAACTATGAGGCTGCGTGAGGCACCCCAACGTTGTGGGGTGTTGTTTGCACAATCTTGTGGACAAATCAAAGGAAAAAGTTGCACATATACACATCAGGGGTGGAAAGAAACGCCAACAAAACCCTATGCCACATATTTCATTCCAATTATTTTGGAAGTCTTACAAGCTGTTAATTGTGTACACCAAGAAGCTGTGAATTAAAGTTAAGGAATTTCTCGGAAATAATTAAAAGATATTTTGCTGCTCTACACTAATTTCAAGCCCACCTTTTCAACAACTGCTTGGCTTAATCCCTGTATGAAGTCTTATGCCCAACACAGGCTGCAGACTTCCATGAATTTGAACAGACTGAGTTTTAGAGCATGCTTTAGAGAGTCTATTAAAAAACTGGAAAGTTAGAGTCTCAGAAGAAAAATACTTCTATTTTCCTTCAAAACTGCTCAAAACCAAGCAGGAAATCCCTACCGTTAATCTATCGTGTCTGTGGTTTTGTATAGGGATAGCATTAAAAAAACATAGCAAACTTCGTATTTAAAGCTTCCATCAGAACACTTAGGAACTGATAACACTTCACTACAAAAATTCTGGTGAACTATGAGGAAAAAAAAGGCATTAGGAGGGGTAATTATTATTATTCCAAAATGTCCCTAATTGGAAATATCACTAAAAATATCATGGTGGTAGAAGTCCTCCATATTCAACTGCCTTGGCTGCAGAATTGATGCCTGCTAAGCCTAAAGCAAAACCCACAGATTTGACAGATGATGGGTTTCCCTTCAGGCACACATTTAGGGACAGAGAACCAAAGGGACAAATAACCAGGAGGCTGAAGGGCATTCTGCTTGAAATATTTATATTTGCCCTGTGTACACATCACAAGTCAGTGTTTACCAGGGTTAAGCATCCTTTCTTCCCCACTCTTCCCTTGCATTGTTTCTCAGCAGCTGTAACTTCACAAGTCAAGTTTTCCTCAAGATTAGGCACAAAGCAAATCCAATTGCAATGTCTGAATGAAATCCAAGGTAATAACAAGTCACTTCTCTACTCCAGCATCTGTATTTGCTAAAATAAAATTACTAAAGCTCAGAATAAAGCATCAGATAGAAGTGATTACACTCTAATAGGCAGAATATAAAAGGCAGATGTGATGCTGCTCTAAATAGCAATACAGAAGATTTTTTTAAGCTGCAGATAAAATTAAAAATGAAGTGTTGTGCTTGGTGGGTTACATGACAGTATGTCAACAGGGAAAAAATAAATCACCAAATGGCTGGGATGCTACAAACATCAGCACAGGGCTTAGCATGTGGTAAGAAGACAAGGTAAACAAGGCTCCCAGAAACATGTGTATAAATACATCAAATTCACTTTATTCTGTATGGGACTAGCTTAGCAATACAAAGAGGATCACTGGTCTTTTGAAGAAAGACATAATGGACACTTGTGCTCTCTTGGGTAACACTGAGCTCAGACCCATAGCTGCCATTCTGCAGTCCTCCTCTGCAGGCCAGAAGAGTGATGGCAGAGGTGGCCAAGGCAGCATTTGTACTTTTGTACTGCATTTTATGCAATGCTGTCATCAAAAAAAAAGGGTGGGAAAAAAATACACCAATTATACATTGAAGGCACAGACCAGAGAGCGTATTTTCAGCTGTCCCATGAAACATTTAGCCCAACCTACAACACCCAGGCTGAGTTGTCTTCCCATGCTTCTTCCCCCACCAATTTCTTCTGCTTTTAGCAACAGTCAATTCCCAATGCCCTTCCAGACCATACAACTTTTAGAGTTCCCCAGGGATCAAGGTGTTCTGCTCAAGCTGAAGGGAGCAGGTAGCAAATGAGGCTCACTTTCCTCCAGAGAGTAAACACTGCAGGGCAGCCAGAAGCAACTGAGAAGTGATAGATCATCATTTGGAGCTGTCAGCCCACCCTTCTCTGCACCAGTGCGTAACAGATTTACACAGACTGGTTGTGCTGTGCAAGAAGAGTAGGGGTGACTCATGAGAACACCCTACAAACCCAATTACAGCTCAATTAACATCACCACTACTGTTCCCTTGGCAAGGCAAGGTAGGCCTTCAAGAGAGATGCATTATCTTGGTATCTTCTGACCCTGAGCAAAGGAACTTGCTTTCCCTCACAGCATATGGGTGCTTCTGTTCCACAAGAGACCCACAATCAATTGTATTGACAGAAGGTTCTGTGAGCAGCATTTGAATGCTCAGTCCAGACAGAGGGAGACTAGAACAACCTATATAGCCCCTGAGACCTGAGCATCATACTCTTACAAGAGAAACAAATCCCAACAAAAAGTGGTACATAAAAAGCATATGTTTTCATAACCTTCGCCATAAAAGTCTTGCTAAAACTTACTTCTCTGCAAGATGAAAAACAACAACAAAAAAATCATTATTTCCTTTTTTAACATGTTGGAGACTAATTGAACAGAGATAGCCTTGTTCAAGCCCCAAACAACACTTTATGGCACGTGAGGGATATAGATTTGCTCTAATTTTATTAGGTAGTTACTTGAAATAAGGTAACTGAGAAGGAGGTTTTATCAAGGGATAAAAGCTCAGCTATTTTTTCTTCCAATGTAAAATGCTGCTGTAAGGATGCCAGCCTGAAAAAAACCCCACTACACTGCACTGCAATAAATGTAGAAACACTCACAATGATTTCATAAGTGTGTGCTGCAGAGTGGATATAATCACCACATGTCACACTGAGAACTAAGTGCTACTTGCATCCACTTGGTGCAGCAAACTAAGAACATGTAGATAAATTAGTGAGAATACAGAAAGAGGCTGTATGACTGAAAGGGTTTGGAAGACATTCATGAAAAGCAAAGGTTAAAATAGTTGTTTAGTCAGAGAAAGAGAGAAGTTATGAGATATGATAATAGGTTTCCCAGATGTAGAAAGCTGGGTTTTTTTTAAACACAGAATGACTTTATACAAGCCTTTGGTCATGTAGTACCTTGAATGTAATTTTCCATGAAGAAGATTTAGTTAAATATTAGGGAGGAACATTTCTAACTATGTAGAATTTTAAAGTAGATTCAGCTACTCAGAGGGTCACTTTATCTTTCCCACTGGATCATTTTGAGATAGGAAGTCATCTGTTGAGAGAGTTTAAGTACAAATCCTGCCTAAAAAGCTGGTGACGCACAAGATGACTTCCTGAAGGGCACTCTGGTCTTGCATTTGAGAAGTTCTCCATATCTTGGATATATGTCAACATGGCAGTGATCATGAAGGTACTTATTCCTCTCATTTAGAGAAGTAGCCTCTTGAACATTTCTTGAGCAGGTAATACTCTTGGTATCTGAGTAGTACTGGAAAACAAACCCATTATAAAAAAAGCTATGTTACTGAAAACAGGGTGGTTTTTTTATTATTATTTCCCTCTGCAGTCCTTGGTAGTGACCCAGCACAGTGTCTAGATATGACCCTATCTCTGCCAGCCATCAGTTGGCTTTTCCATGGACTTTGATGCCACGAACATGAGAACTGGGCCACCCTGGCACCAAGCAGACTTTAGGGCTGCAGAGCCCCTGCACCAGAGTGTGGGGAGATGGGTTGCGACATGGCTAACAATGGATCAGCTACACTGAGCTACTGAGCTACCAAGCCCCAAGCCAAGTCCGTTGAAAGTAAAGTTTTAAAATATTCTCATAATTTCAAAAGTTATTTTAAAAGAGAGATTACCTTTAGTTGTAGGTTAAACGCAGGGCGCTACGCCCCGTGAAGTGTCATTTCGGGGAGCGTAAATTTAACACAAAGCCCAAGGAGCTCCGCGGAGGCAACACCCCTCCACGCACACGGGCGGGCGCGGCGTGCCCCCTGGCGGCCGCGGGGTCGAGAAGCCCCACGGGCAGAGCCGCAGCTCTGCCTTCGCTGAGAGATGGAGAGGCAACACGGGGCTGAACCGGCTAAAAGGGGGGGAGGCCGCGTTGGGAAGGGAGACGTAATAAGACTGAAATGACCCACAGAGAGAGAGTCCGCACAGGGACAGGCGGGAGCAAGCAGCCAGCGGGCGCGCCGTCGGTGGGGAGGAGGAGGCGGTCAAAGCGCAGACGATTCAAGTTAACTCCTTCGCCACAAGCGCAGCGGCGGGGAAGGGGAAAGCTCATTCCAGCTGACTCTTCCCCGAGTCCATACCCTGGGAGAGTGGAGAGAGATGAGGGAGACCAGGCAGGGGCTTGCAGAGGAGCAAAGTGAAGCCTACGCAGGAAAGATGGGGTGACACTTCACGAGAGAGTGCAGACTTAGGACAAGGGGTGATGGTTTTAAACTGAAAGAGGGGAGATTTAGATTAGATATTATGAAGAAATCCTTTACTATGAGGGTGCTGAAACATTGAAACAGGTTGCCCAGAGTAATTGTAGATGCCCCATCCCTGGAAGTATAACTGGTGTATTTTTTTCCTTCTGTGAGAGCATTGCATAAAATGCAGTACAAATGCTGCTTTGGGTACCTCTGCCATCACTCTTCTGGAAGTCATTCCAATTCCCAATATTCTGAGATCCTGTCATTCATGTAGGAATCCTTTAGGTACCAAAAGACCATAATAAGGTCTACCCATATTCTTCGCCTGTCTGAATAACCCTAACTCTCTCAGCTGGCTTCTTATGCTTGCAAGAGATAAGTTCTGAAAAAAAATCCAAGCCTTTGAATTTACTTACTTTCACTACCCTTTGTCTATAAAGAACTGCAGAGCTGTCACTTTGTAGCTCTGAGGGCACTTGCACATACACAATTGGGAGGTCCTCACCAGTTCAAGCACCACTACTGGGAGCCCAGTAAGCCTAAAGAACTATCCATCTAGGGAAAAATTAGACCTGCAGCCTGCTCAGATATGCAAAGTTAAAAAATACAGTGGCACAATATAAGAAACTGAATGATGTTAGGTTGATCAATACCCAGACAAGAGGAATTTAGGACTTTGATGGTAAAACAAGTCACCAATATATCTCCTTTTAACAACCAAATTTAAGTCTCACTGGTATCGGTTTGACATAAGAAGGCAGAATTGTCTTGGCACCGAGTACCAAAGAGCCTACAGCATTTCTTCAAGTCTTCAATAAATGAGAAAACACCTTAGTGCTTTTTAACAGAGGAACAGACTCCTGCAGAGGAGATTTAAGGCCCCCTGATTGAGTCTTGCTCCTCTTGTTTACATTTTGCAGATCCTCCAGAAATCATCCCAGATCTTCAGAAGTCCAAGGGCCACAAGTTCAATACTTTTCCAGGTACAAGTCTATGTTTCATAGCCAAAAGAAAAAAAAACAAACAAACAAACACACAGTACAAGCAGGCTGGCAACCCACTTGAAAAAGTCTTTCATCTGAACATGAAACACAGACAGATGTACATAACACCTACCAAAGTGCTCATTCTTTTTAGGAGAGGTACAAACAGGTAACCGACTGAAATAATTAAAGTTTGCGCACATCTCTTAGGCTGTTTACATCCGCTTAAGGACCATGCTGCAGAAATCAGTTATGCAGGCCAAAATGCTCCCCCTCATTCTAACTGGAGTCCACTCTGTACCTGTGCTCATCTCAGTGCTTCAAAGAACTTGTTTGTTCTCTTGCTCCACAGGCACATATTGAAGCTATTTCCAAACTTTGCTGCTGAAACTTGTATGACAAGGGAATGGGTGAGAAGGAAGGGACAGCTGAACATGAGCCAACATTGTGAGCTTGCAGTCCAGAAGGCCAGCCTTATCCTGGGCTGCTTCAGAAGAGACATGGCTAGCAGATCAAGAGAGGTGATTCTGCCCATTTACTCTGCTCTCATGAGAATCCATCTGGAATACTGTGTATAGCTATGGTGGCCTCAGCAAAAGAAGGACACAGAGCTGTTTGAGAGGGTCCAGAGGGGGGCCATGAGGATGATCAGGAGGATGGAGCAGCAATCCTGTAAGAACAATCTGAGAGAGCTGGGGCTGTTCAGTATGGAGAAGAGAAGGCTCTGGGGAGACCTCGTAGCAGCCTACTAGTACCTGAAGGGGACCTACAGAAAAGCTGGGGAGGAACAGTTTGTCAGAACATGTAGCAACAGGACAAGGGACAATGATTTTAAACTAGAGCAGGGCAGGTTTAGATTAGAGATTAGGAAAAAGTTCATCACCATGAGGGCAGTGAGGCACTGGAACAGATTGCCCAGATAGGTGGTGGAGGCCACATCCCTGGAAACATTAAAGGCCAGGCTTCATGAGGCTCTGAGCAACCTGTTCTAGTGAAGAATGTCCCTGCTCATTGCAGAGAGGTTGGACTACATGATCCTTGAAGGTTCCTTCTGATTTTGTTATTCTATGAATCTATGAAACCAAATTACATCAGGTTGTATCTGGCCTTCAGACAATATGAACAGGAAAAAAAAAGAGATACAGAAATACAGGGATACTGGTGAAAAACAGAGCCACTAAATCCTAGTCACTTATTGTTACAAGGGTTTAAACTGACAAGCTGTATGCTACACATTAGCCTCAGCTCCTACCTGCTCAGCAGAATACCACCACAATGCAAATTCTGTCCAGGAACTGAACACATTGCTGCTGCAGACAGAGCTATCATCTTCTTGTAGGGAAAGATACACACTCTTCCCAAAGGGATGGCAATTCCTGGACAACACACTGTAACAAAGACTTCACATCCACTTGCGGCCATCACACAGAAATACTTCTGATGGCCCACAAAATACCACGTCACATTTTCTAAAGCTCATAGTGAGCTACTGACAACTTTTTTTTTGGTTGTTGTTTGTTTGGTCATCTGAAGTGTTTGAGGATTAAGTAATTTCAGCTTCGGACAGGAAACTTCACTTGTAGCTTACCAGTTACCCAGACAATTTGTACCTCATTCATGGGCAAAAGCAGTGCTCTCTCACTCCAGCAATCTTTCATTCATTTTGAGATAAAGATACATGAGAAAATCTGCTATTTCAGGATCACAAACTCTATTATTTAGATGAAAGAAAAGATCTCTCAGAACCTGCCTCCAGCACCAGCCAATATTTCAAGGCTGCACCAAGGAACACTTTCAGTCTCCCCAGTTTCTTCATTCAGAACCTGGTCCCTGAGGATTTGCCAATATAGGGCAACTGAACACTCATTGATCAGCAAGTGCTGATCAAGTAACAGTAGGAACATGTAAAACTGACAGAAGACATAGTAAAAACCCTCTAAATGCTAAGCATCCAGCCTGCATTTTAATTTCTTTGCCTATGACCCTATGGCTCCATCTGTAGTATATGGCTTAGAGTGAAGCTTAGCTGCTGGGTCTACACATGTACACTAGTCACAATCAGTTAAGGAGGGATTCAGACCTACCTGCTCCCATCCTCTCATGCACTCACACTTCATTTCTCAGGTAGAAAACTCTTGTGGTCAAGTGGGAGAGAAATCATGCTTGACTCAGCTGGAGGTCATGCATCAGAGGGCAATCTTTATAGCCTGGAAAGAAATTTACAATGGGAGCCTTGGCCTTCCATAAGATTTATGGTCACCAATTGCTACCTTCTGCCTGGAATTCCTAAAATACTGCACTAGTCCCTGAAAATATCATGATCAGCAACATAGAAAATGTTGAATAAAGTAAACACCATGATTATAAAAGTAAGGAAGCTTCCAGGACCAGGAGCTATGGGAGACACTCAAACAGAAACAAGTTAACAGCATGAGATGGGAACAGTGAAGAAAGACTTGTGAGATCAGGGGAATTCCTTCTTGAACATAAGGAGAGAGAAGCAGCCCAGAGGTGTATGCACCTGGGCACAGAGCCAGGTGGAGGAAGAAAGAGATCTGGTTCCCCTCTCTATTCTACAACCCCTCAATCTCTAAAATATCAGAGACATGATACTAGAGCAACTAAGGAAAAAAAAAACCCTTGCTATGTTTCATAATCTGAAATTTTGCTGTGCTCATTTCTAACTCTGTCTTCAGTTTTGTAATTAAGCTCTTCATTGTGTGCTATGCTGGAATCACAGTATTTTCCTCTTAAGCATGAACAGCATTAAGAGAGACTTAAGCAATCAGCACCTCCAAATAGCAGGGTGCCATAGAGAAAACTCCTTGGGTGTTTAGAGGCACTGGGCCATTCTCCCCATACTGTCACCAGTGGTGCCAAGTGTGCAGACACAGATAGGTTTTCCCCTGCTGGGAGTTAGCCAACACCTTCATCTCACCCAACTCTTGCACAGGAACAAGACAGCTTCCAGGCTCTTAGAATCACAGAATCTTTGCCTGTCATTTAATTTTCAAACAGCAAACAAAAATCTAACTCTGCTCTCATCTGCGTAAAGAATGGGGTGCAATGCACACACACATTAAATACCTTCCTTAAAATCAGATCCTTTGCCAAAACAACACTCCTTAATGACATTTTGTGTCAGACAGCACCACCACAAATCGCTTCCTTGGAATCCCAGAAGAGACAAGCAATGAGCAAAACATTTGCCCTCCATTTTCAGAAGAGCAGCCTGCCTCTATGCTATCAGTCTCTTCCAAAGCTTCAAAATAGTGATGGAAAGGGGGAAAAAAATCCACCCTCCAAGACTCTCCCATGCTAATTTTAATACACAGTGTGCTAGCTAGTAGGCTAGGCTTTCGTACAAGGAGAGATTAACTAGGATCTGCAGTAGCACAGACAAGGACATGCATGTGTTCTGCCACCTATAAATAGGCTCTCCACTTAAAACACAACCCAAACAGACAGCTGTTAATGACTAGATCATGGAGCCTAGGCAGCAATTGTCACTTGCTGAAGAAAACCCTGCAACCTACTCATGCTTTGGTTGGCCAATGATGTAGAGTTTAATGTTTGATGAGAGTGATAATATTAACATGATCTCTGAAGAGGCAGGAGTGAAACACACTGAGCATTCAAGGCCAGGCTTGATGAGGCTCTGAGCAACCTGATCTAGTGCAGGATGTCCCTGCTGATTACAAGAGGGTTGGACTAGATGGCCTTCAAGGGTTCCTTCCAACTCTGTAATT